>CM024520.1:50189521-50651523 GCA_014182375.1 Eucalyptus virginea
CGAGAGGAGTGCATCTTACTTATTCTGTATCCTCATAAATAGAAAGAATTTTTCCTTGGTTTTCATCAGATATTCACACTTAACTGCACCCAAGTAACGGCTTCTATCTTGTCATAGGCTTATTCTCCAAGAATGATCTGAAAAGAATGAAGGCTTGTCGAGGACGAAGGAGCGGAACCTCGTGTCCTGCTCCAGTCACTGTTACAAATGTCAGCCCCTTGTATACTTGGCTCCACCCGCCAACCTGTATCATCAGAAGAAGCTTGAGGATAAGCAAGCACATCTTGATGGAATTCTCAATCAACTTTCCCTAAAACTGATTTTGACTGGTTAATATTGACAAAAGAGTCAACAATCAGATCTGTTTTATCTGTCTAGGATACTGAAAGTATCGCCCGTGAATATTACATGATTTAATAGCCAGGTGATATCTCAGAAGAGAAAGAAGTAGAAACGTCGTCAAGCACCTGTAAAAAGCTGCTATGGTCTGCTCTACTTTAAGCAGGTGAGATGTGAGCCGGCATATTACAGATAAAGATTGCAAGACCAAAAGAGAAATTCGAGTTTGTTTAACCGCAGACAAGTAAAAGAACAAAAGCTCGATTTAACTGTAAAGAGTACAGACCTTTCCATTGTCTGTCCATGGGTACCAATTGATAACAGTGGCAAGCTTCAAGGCATCAATTGAGTATCGGCTTGCAGTGACAGGAACGACAGCATCAGTGTCCCCACTGGAGAGATTTTGATCAGATGTCAGATTAAGGATATAACAACTAATACTGTAACATGACACAATAAAACCCAAAAGACGGCCACAGCCAAAAATGAATTGTGAAACATATGCACCAATAGAAATGGTAGACAGACAAAAGTTGAACAAGTCATGCTCAGTTTTCTACCCTTTTCTTTTTGTTGGTACGTTTAAAAAGCGGATTTTGACTCCATTGCACTTTCCACGCAGCTACTAAAAGTTCCACATTTTCTATGGAGTCTACTATTTTCATTCTCGCTTATATTATCTCCTCAGTCCTCAGTCTTTCTTCTATTATGTTTATGCATATTCTCACCCTAGTTCCCACAGTGCCTGTTGTACATTTTCCTCGTTAATTGAGTATGGTCTGGGCACTCACATTCATGGTAAAGATTTAATCTAAAACAATTACATTAAATAGAACTAACAATCTGCAGGAGGCCTGCTTAGACATAAGCTATGCTTGAGAAGACTTCCTTGAGCACCTCACTAGATAATCATTCAAAAGGAATCTCCCAAGGTAAATAGAGGAACCATGCCACGGAAACAGAGACTCAAAACTAAATCAGGCCACAGTACATGTTACGTTACCACATTCTAAGAGGAAAAGAAGCTGTTGAAAGATTGACAAAAGCCAATAGGCCAACTGGAACAGAAATGCGCTACAACAACGAAAGAGGAACAGATTCCAACAAGGGATGATACTTTAATCATCAACGGTTGCCTCTACCAAATCAAGTACTCGCTATCTGGTTGTGCAGAAGATAAGTAATATATTTTAACGACTATCAAAGTGTCATCATCAAGGATTTCTTAAAAAATAAAAAATAAAAATTATAGAAAGAGAACAGTGGGATGCACGAAAATTAGCTGCACAAACTTGCCTGTAGACCCATATCCTCAAACCAGCTGCAATAAGCTCTTGGTATATAGGAAGCATAGAAAGTGGAGAATCTGCCCAGTAATTCCCAACAATATCACTGTAGACAACAAAACTCAATAAATTAGCAGATATAACTTTTGCTTGGCAGCCATTTACTATATGACTGGCACATATTTGTGATCGACTCGAGAGCAATATTGCACCTGCATGTCTTCCATGCATATGGTATGCCAGTCACATTTGCATGAAGTGCCTTCTGCACTTCCAGTTTATTGAAATAAACCTCAGAATACCTCTCTGTACAGGGATCGTATGCTCTGGACATCCAAGGCTGAGTATAGGAGGCAACAAAGAATTTGATTTAGAAAAATTCACTAGGCAGTTTGCAAGATAGCAACAGAGAAAAAAATCATGGTATGTCTTTGTGACAATGAGAATTTCAATGTAGAGTGTTAAGGATGATGAAACAATAAAAAGCTTGAATCTGCAGAAACACTGGGCGAGGGCATGATGGCCTCCATAGGACTCTGTCAAAAACTCTTGAATGAGAGATATTAAAGGTGAAATCCTTGGATACGCCAGAGAAGTCACTCATCCAATGAGGGTGAGACTCAGTAAAGGGAAGGCTTTCAGTAAAATCACCAATCCCATGGGTGCTAAAGGATCTCAGTTGAGCCAATAGAGTATGTCATTAATGGTTACCAAGCTCTCCAATATCTTATGAAGAATCTGAACTAGAGTAAATTCAGGATCTATGGTAAAGCTTAATCATTGAAGGTCATTAAGCATTTGTCAAATCCACTTATTCAGTTCAAGTAAACATTGTCCAGTATAAGTACTTACATAGTGACCCCTTAAGTTGTGCCGTAACGATGAGGTACTATTGCAAGGTCGAGTGAAAATACTGTAAAGATCAATATTTCCTTGCTCCACAGACGCAGCATCAAGGGCCTTCATGCAGTCTGCCGAGGGGTGCTGTGAAGATCCATGCGGACAAGCAGCTCGGAGGGCATGGTAGGTAGAATCAGAAATCAAGCCATGGGTCCACCAGTATTCGAAAGTGCCGATGAAATCATGATAATCATCTGTAACAGCATTCCCAACCTAAAAAGGGGTAAAAGGAAAAGTAAAGGATTGATGATGCCAGGACTATCATTCTTCGAAGTCAAGATCAATATCTATGATTACCAGGAATCCCTTAAAATTGATGATTGGATTCCGAATTCCCTTATTTTTTTCTCGTAAACAAGTTGAGACAGCTGTGGAACGTAATGGCCTGTTACAAATAGAATATGAAAAGTTATATCGGTCACTTTCCACATGGAGACTCATTAATGACAGCAAGAATCGACGAAGAAGAGCTCCAAAACCTGCATAACTCTCCCCGGCAATGTAGAAATCTCTGTGCTTGTACTCTGGAAATCTTTCAAACCATTTGACCAGAAAAGCGTACGCATCTTCAGCTAAACCATGTCACATAACAAACCAAAGATGTCAAACTCGAACTCTGCATCTTCTAAGCTAAAATTCTATGAATGTACTACAGATATACCGACGCGCTCGAAACTAACCAGTTCTCTTATCCCCCGTGGTGTACAAATCCGACGTCGTGTTGGTGTACGAGAACCCGATGCCCGCCGGAGACTCGAGAAACAGCAAATTCGCCACTGTCGCAAGCAAATTCAAACACAAAAAGAAAACTCTAATAAACTGCTATGTCTCTGTACCGGCGGAGCAATCGGTAACAAAACCAAAATCAAATTCTCATTCCACCGCACTCACATTTGCTCCAAGCATACGGATTCGAGTAAAGCGTCTTCCCGTCGGGCCTAATCCTGAAAGGCCCGATCTCCTCGGCTAATCCGTAGGCGACGGAAGAGCAGCCGGGCCCGCCATTGAGCCACAGCACGAGGGGCCTCGACTCGGGGCGGCGGCTCGCCGGCGACTCTACCAGCCAGTAGAACAGCGCCCGCCCGGCCTGCCGGTTCACCGTCACGTAGCCGGAGTACTGGGCGAAGCCGGCGTTCGGGGGCTGCCCGGGCAGCTCCCGATCCTGTCCCGCTCCCGCTCCTGCGAGGCGGAGGCGCCGGCGCCGGCGGCGAGGACGAAGAGGAGCGAGAGCAATGCCGCGAGGAGTGGAAGGCGAAGGCGACGGCCCATGATGATGGGCACGAGCTGCGGAGCTCGGGAGCTGAATTGACTGCGGGGGGCTGATGGGGACGGGGGACGGAGGACGGAGGACGGGGACTTTCCTTTGTATAAAGGGGCGGAATTTATTGGAGAGAGAGAGCGGGAGAGAGTTCCAATTCAACCGCGAGACGGGGATATTTCCGGGACCAAGAGGTCCAGATCCCAACGAGCATTTTCCATATCACAGGAACTCGAGGAGATTCCATGTGAGACAGCCAGAGAGAGAGAGAGAGAGAGAGTATTAAAATTTGGCGATGGGGAATGATTGATTGGGATTTCGTTGTCAACGAGGGAATTATTTGTGGAAGGTTGGATTATTCGTTTTATCATTGATGTCTTTGAGGAATCGAAAAAGATGTCAACTTTCTGCTTATTGCCCCATTCTTTGTTTACGCATGAGCGCCATTAAAACTCCCACGGCAATATAAAGCCCAACCTTCATTTATCAAAGAGTTCCAAAAGCACATCTTTTAAGCAATTCTCCCAAATCTTGCCAACTTGAATAATTTATTACCCGTGGAAAGTTAACAGCTAATAGGTAATGGTGTCCAATCCTGAAAAAAAAAAAAATCATTCAATAATTATGGCACTAAATGAAGAAGTTTATGTAAAAACACTGAAAATCCCCTTATTTAGTTGCCCAATACCGTCATCTAGGACTAATACGTAAGCTAGCAATTGACTAGCTAATTACTTGCCACAAGGCTTAACCCAGTAAACTAGCAACTCGAAAAGCAGGATCCAAATTTCACGGTTAAATAGACAGAGGCTGAGCACATGGCAAGTAGCAAATATTTACTCACCAATTGTTCAACAAAATTTCTCGCCAAGATAACGCTCCTGCCAAACCTACATCCATACCATCCATACCTGAGTGAATATAAACTTCTAGGGAAAAAAGTTGACAGTTGAAACCTAGCACACGGCCCTGCACCCCATCAATCTAATCCCACCCTAGGAAAGTAACTATATGGTGTAAGCCACGGATTTTTTAAAGAGTGGGTCCCATGATGGTTTCTAATAATTCGGACAGTCAAGTACGCAAATGTCGTGGAGTCCGTTTGAAAAATTTGTAGTACATGACATGTCTTTACTTTTATAGTGGCCCAAAAACTATTATGCTAGTAAACTCCCCTCCATATATCAAAAGATGTGTTGGGCTTTGTTAAGCTTGATTTTATTTCCTTGTTCATCTTCAAAATTGCCTTTGTGTGTGTTTTAGTAAATTGATCTAGGGGAATGAGTATTTTGGAGCATTTCTTGAGAAATTAAAACAGAAAAAGCATTATCTTAATACAAAAATTTCTATGACCTCAATATGTTGATGATCCAAGTTTTGTTTATTATTGAGCATGATCAATAATTGCCTCTGGACATTTCTTTAAAAAAAAAGGGTTGGTTGTGGAATCGATGAGGTGTAGAATTAGGTTCAATTCCAATGGCATTTAGTTCGTGTTTCTTTCTCCTTTCTAGTTTTTCAATTTTGTCTATTTTTCCCTATGAATTTATCCCTGGATGGAAAAGACATCTAGGTAGAGCGAAAGCTGTCATAGTAATTGATCATAGATATGTCTAGGTAATATCCACACGTTCAGTGGCTATGATCACGGTAGTGTATGTGGACAAGAGTATATGCTATATTAGTCAGCCAATCAGGCACCGAAAAGATGACCAACCCACTACGGGGAGACATGCGTTGCTTGTTTCGTATGTGGTATGCTTTGCTTAGTCAGCCAATCAAGCACATGGGATTTGCTGTTGAATACAGTGGTATTCAACGCGCGAAAGTCGAAGGCACTTTCTTCTGATTTCGGATCTGACCTGAATTGGCCAGGGGAGGCGAGGAGGCGTCCGTGACGAAATTGATTTGTTAAATGTAAAGAAGTCAAACGTATCAATTGAGAAAGCAAAAAGAGGGCGGAGTAGGGAGAAAGGGACGGGAGAATCGATCCATGATGGCCAGATGAGCATCCCTTGGAAGCTCCTTCGTCCGTCGGACAATTCTAGCAATGCTGATTTGGAACATTCAAAAGACAGAAAGAATTGGACTTGCAGCTAGAAGTACTGATGTTTTCGGGCGCGCCTGCAATTACTCTCTCTTTCGAGGACGCCAAAAATAGAATTCCCCAAATGTCGAGAACAATTCTCTCTATCTTAAAGCCCATGAATGGGTTAATATGCGGTGAGATGTCTGAGACGAGAGACGGGATTGCACCCCCCCATCTCCTGCCCAGTGCCCACAATCGATGGAGCTGCCCCCTTCCCGCTCCATGCCCTGCGCAGGGCAGGTTTATGCGCCCCGTCCTCGATTCAGCGGACGTGCGGATTTTCCCCCCGGCATATCCCAAGAGTTTTGGACTTTTTTATTATCCAATATAAAATTCTTACAAAATCAAAGCAATTAATGCGAGAAGAAAAAGAGAGTTTGTTATTGAGAACCCTCGGGATATAAAATGAAAACGATTGGAGAAAAATAAAATGTTTTATTATTATTAAAACTCGAACTATTCATTCGAGGAAACTGGGATTAGGAATATTTAAAATGGAGATTTGCAGAGCGGGTGGGGCTGACCGAACCCATGCCCAACCTCCCCGCATGTGGTGCATGAGACTTTGCTCCATTCTTACCCCCAGGACAGACCGTGGATTGCGGGTTCTATTCGGGCCGTTCCGGGGTGGGGCGAATGTCCATTTGGGATGGGGAAATTGTCGTCGCTAATGGGGGGAGTTAAGCGATCAATAGGGCAACCAACATATACATGCCGCTAAGAGCATGCGTATTGACGACTTTATCCCTTTTATTTAGCAATCCATTTAATTCGGAAGGGCATAATGAGGAATATATGGAAAGTGGGATCAAAGGTACTCATATGTTATATACCGGGGAAATGTCTAATGAGTTCTGAACTGATTATACGAATGTCAATTCTATGCTATATTTTTCAAATTTTCCAACTCAGTAGTTAATTTGTTGTACGGATGTTAATTCAAACTCGGTAAGAGCCGCAAAACCCTTGTTTATAGGTAGCTACAAGAAGAAAAAATAAAAAAAGGAAAAGAAAAATAAAAGAAAATACAAATAGAAGTTCAAAAATTCTAAATATTTGTCTATATTGACGTTCGTCGTACATGTTAGCAATTTTTAGGTACAATTGACCAAATTGACTAAATGGGCAAATTATCAAAAAAATTATGACAAGATTTGTTATCAAGCAATATAAGACAATACTTCAAAACCCACTCTCATGTTCGAGCCCATGGAATTTGACTAGTGAATATAGTGCATGGAATTTGACTAACAGGGCGTGGTGCATGAATATTCGCGAAAGGAATAGCACTGACTCTAATACTATGTAAAAATTCGTGGAATTAATTCCAAACGTTTAAAAAAAGCTTAAACAATTAGTTGAATGCATAGCTTAGTATTTAAATATCCCAACCTAGCACTAAGGCCCCTTTTGGTTCAGCCTTTTTAATAGACTTTGAGCCTCTAAAGCCTCTCGAGGAAAATATAACATGCTTGGCAAATGTTTTTGGAACCCCATTGGCCAAATGCCAGAATTGGGAAGATTGAAACTTAAAAGTCCAAAGCAGGTGGAGATCGTGTTAATAGAAATAACTATTAAGATTTGTTATCAAGCAATATAAGACAATACTTCAAAACCCACTCTCATGTTCAAGCCCATGGAATTTGACTAGTGAAGGTAGTGCATGGAATTTGACTAACAAGGGGTGGTGCATGAATATTCGCGAAAGGAATAGCATTGATTCTAATACTATGTAAAAATTTGTGAAATTGATTCCAAATGTTTTAAAAAGGCTTAAATAATTAGCTGAATGCATAGTTCAGTATTTAAATATCCTAACCTACTACTAAGATCTCGTTTGGTTCAGATTTCTTAATGGACTTTGAGCCTCTAAAGCCCCTTGAGGAAAATATAAGGTGCCTGGCAAATGTTTTTAGAACTTCATTGGCCAAATGCCAAAATTGGGAAGATTGAGGGTGCGTTTGGTTCAGCATTTGCAATGGGCTTTGAGTCAAATGCAAATGCTGAAAGCCCAAAGCTACTTGGGGAAAATGCAGTTGTGTTTGGTAAAAAAATTTTGCGAATGGGCTTTGACTTGAACGTGTGTTTGGTAAAAAAAACTTTCACATGCAGCTTTGATGGGTATTATTTTTTCATTTCTTTTTTTTTTTTTTGAAAATTAGCTAAACCCTTCCGCCGGACCGGCGAAGGGCTCGTCCGCCGGCGAGCCGGATCTGCGCCGGCGGCCGTCAGCCGAGGTCGCCCGACCTCGGGCGACCTCCGGCGAGGGTCGCGCGACCCGGCCGAGGCCGCCGGAGGTCGCCCGACCTCGGGCGACCTCGACGGCCGCCGGCGCGCCATCTCGGCTCGCCGGCGGCCGTCGCCCTTCGCCGGTCCGGCGAAGGGCTGCTTTTTTTTATTTAAAAAAATAAATAAATACAAGGGTACTAATGGAAATATGAAAAACTAATAAGGGCGCTTTAGGAAGAAATTTTTTTTTTTAGCATTTGGTAGAATGCTTTGAAAGCCCAAGGCTGGTAGGGACCAGCCTTGGGCTTTCAGCATTCCCAAGGGAAACTTTAAGTTGAAAGCCCCTTGGGAATAATTGCCAAACACCCTATTTTAGGGTGAAAGAGCTTTGGGGCATGGATGGGCTTTCTAAATGCCCATCCAAACGCACCCTGAAACTTAAAAGTCCAAAGCAGGTGGAGACCTGTTTTGGGCTTTCGATAATTTGGAAATACAAGTCCAAGTTCAGTTCATTTCGCGTTCATTTATTCCTCTTCCGCAATTTGCATCGAGGAGCTATTGGAAGCCGACGACGGCGTCACTTTGATGGGTCGCGTGTCTCCAGTAGGGGTGAGCATGGTCCGGGTTGGTCCGGGCCACCCCCTAACCCTAGGACCAACCCGTACGGTGTCGGTCCTCAATTTTAGGGACCGAGGACCGACCCTATTGAGCACGGGACCAAGGACCGGACCGACCCAATGGGTTCGGTCCGGTTCCTGTGGTCAACTCGGGGACGATTGATAATTTTTTTCTTCTTATTTTTTATACTCCCTAAAAAAGCAAACCTACAAATTCAAATTACACATCCATCGACAATGCGGCATTGTGCAACTAAACTATAAATACCAATACATATTTAGCAAATTTAAGATGACACAATAATAGAAATTTCGTACCTGCTAACCGCTCATCGAGATATGGGACAAGATGGAAAGTTCTTGTAATCATCTATCTTTAATATTCATAACAAAAGCGTTTTTCTGCATTTGATCATGTAGAGTCCACTCAACTAAAAAATGAGCTTCACACCACTTGACTAGCAAATCACCATAGCAACTACAGTACTATGCTACTCTTCAAAAACTTCTACCATTTGACACAAATTGAAAAGCAAAATGCAGCTGAAATTCATTAATAAAATACAATTAAACCATAAAAAGTTCAAAATACTTAATATAAACCATGAATATATAATTTCACATCTTGTTAATTCACTTGAACTTCTAAACATCCGAAAACAAAATAAACGACACTTAATTAATACTCAACAAAAGTTTTAAATTGAAATTACTTTTAGTGCTATTGATAGAATATCTCAATATAATATAATATAACATGACATTTTACTTAAGTTTGAATATATAAAAGAATTATAAATAATAGAATATAATATAATATACGGGGTTGGTTCGGGGTTGGACCGACCCAAAACTCTTAGGGACCGAGGACCAACCCGCACAGTGTTGGTCCCGGAATTTTAGGACCAAGGACCGACCTGGGGCCCCCTGGGAACCGGACCCGACCGGCGGGGGTTGGGCCGGTCTAGGGTCGGTCCAAGGTCGACCCTAGACCGCTGCTCACCCCTAGTCTCCAGTGACAGCCGCCTTGGGGTTGCCACTTATGTCTCACAAATGAGCCCAAAAAAAATATAGAGCAAACTAAAAGGCACGCATTAATTTCTATCACTTACAGCCGTCAAATGCTCCTATCGCATGACTGATAGGAAAACAAACGATGGTAAGACCACCATTGCGACTATAAAATCGACTGATCAAGTCAAGTCTTCACTTTCATTGTCGTAGATAAAATGGTTCGCCGCTTATATCTATATTCTCGACAAAACACGAACGTTATTGTAAGTGAGTGGTCTTTTAACCTCGGCTACTGGCAAAGGTGCTACTCTTGCATTGATAGTTTCCTTCAAACCCGTATTCATCAGCGATATTAGAGACGTTTAGAAAAATTATGATGATTTGTGTATCTCTCTAGATTGTGTGAATATCGTCTATGAATGTGCATATCATGATTGATATGTTATCTTATTTAATCACTTAATAGACTGATGTAATATTCGTTATGATATATCAAATTATACAAAAATTCCTCAAATCTATCTTTCACATCATTTTCAACTTAGTATCAAAAATGCATCAAGTGCACTTCGCATCCAGTGCATCTCAAAAATTATGTTAGAGATATTTAGAAAAATTACGATGATTGTTATATCACTCAAGATTGTGTGAATATCTTTTATGATTATACGTATCTTGATTAATATGTTATCTTATTTAGTCATTTTATAAAACATATAAAGAGGCTGATGTAATATTCATTATGATATATCAAACCATAGAGAAATTCTTTGAATCAATCTTCCGTATTATTATTTTCAACCGATAAGAGCTCCAACAAAAAAGTAGCATTATCATTGAGCATGTCAAGGTACATGTACAAGTAACATATTACTTTTTTAAATCATATGAATTCCATGTGAATTCATGTGGAGCATCGCAATTTTTTTTGACTTTAAGAAAGGCCTGACCCCTACTTCACAGCCTATTTGCCTATTTCTTCCATACGGAATTTGGGGCAGCTTAGGTAACACAATTAGGTGGCCTTACCCACGAATGGACCTACCATGTCGTCTTTTTCGGCCACGAGATGGACCTACCTCCACGTTGAGGCCCGAAAATAAGTGAAAGCAGGAAATGATGGCTTTTCGCACGAGCCGATGCATGATTGCACGTATAGGGCCGTGACATTCCCACGCTTTCCTCTTCCCGAAGCCATCTTCAAATGATTTTGACGTGGAATCTGTTATTTTTTTCTTTACAGGTAACATATAAATAAACCACCTAGAATGCGTTTGGCAGTCGGGATAAAATTTAGAATAAAATATGATTTATCATATCTTACATTTAGTACTTGTTAAGGACAAGATAAAGTCGGATATAAAGGGATATAGAAGGGATAAAATTATTCCACGGAGGAGGTAGGATAAACGTGGATAAAATTTATGATGCCTATACTATGAAAGTTATTTTTCTCGAATAATAAGCTTATTATATTAATAAAATTGAAATTATATTTCAATATAAATAATATTTGAATTATAATTTAAGAAATTAAAAATAAAAAATTATCCCGATTAATCATATTTTAATTTATATATTCAACTTTAATTCTATCTTATAATAAACATTCAATTTATAAATTAAATATTTATATTTATTATATATTTTGTGTATTTTTGCATTTTAGGTATGTTAGTACAGTTTACTATTTGATAAAATTTTATTGAAGAATTATGAAAGTGGAAAAAAGAAATAATAAAGAAAATAATATAAAAAAGAGGAAAAAGAAAATAAAATAAATTAAGGAATAGTGTTACGAGAGATTTTCACTATCTCCATTTATAAATATTTAGGTTCATTTATAATGATATGTTGTTTATATAAAAAAAAAATGTACATGATATGATATAAAAATATCCGACTTTAATACTGTGATTCACCAAACAATTAACAGAATATAAAAAAATCACAGGATTTCATATCATATCATATTCAATCATATTTTGATTAAAAATCTGGACGACCAAACATAGCCCTAATAGACATGGGCTAATGGTAGTTTATGCGAGGAAATGCCTTGATAAGGTGATTTTTTTTTTTTTTTTACCACCCAAAACTGGCCAGAAAACTATTAAGCAAATTTTCTTATCGTGGTTAAGATTAATGAAGCAAACCTGAGAATATTAAGGAGTGTTTTTAAAGTCACTGGAGAAAATCATATCTATGCAAGCGAGTCAACTGTGCTACGATGCTTCATCGGCTACAATGCTTCATCGATGCACGACCAAGTAACATTGTTCTTGAGTTGCGTTGTGTTTTTTTTTTTGGTAAAAAAAAAAAATTATCTACAGACCTTCGTTCAAAGCCCTTGAGAGTTAGTTCATGCTCAGCCAAATAGGTTATCAACTTATCATATATTCAATTACAACACCACCGACTTTCTTAGAGTGCGTTTAGTAACCATCCTGTTCTTGTGAATAATTTTTTATTAGAAATTATTATTTCTAATTTTGTTCCCAATAACAAATTTTAAGCATTTGAAAGTGTTTGGTAATTGGCCAAATTTTTATTTTCAACATAGAATTGTGTTTGACACCGTTCTCAAAATTTCTAATCAAACCAATTTTCTTCTAATTTTTTGATAATATTATTTCTCTTTATTTTCTTTTCTTTATCTTCTCCCTCAGCCGGTCGCGGACCTTGGGATGACTAGCGATCGGCCAGATAAGGGCTGGCAACCTCACCGGCTATGTGGCATGGACACTTTCCGAAAGCCTCCGTGTTGTGTCCGACACTTCGACGCGTATCCGACACGCTCCGACATGTCCTGACACGCTTCGACACGCAGTCAATGAGTGTCGAAAAATCCGACATGTGGTCAACTCTCTCCGACACACTCCGACGCGCGAGTCCAAAATTCCAACACGCGATTCCGACACACACGGGGTCAATTTTAAAAATTTCTAATACTTGAGAGGTCAAAATATAAATATACACAAAAGAAGTAATAAAATAAGTAATAAAATTGCTATAAATATACACACATGGGGTCAATTTTTTTTTCAGTTTTGTTTTTTTAGAATTGTTTTATTTTTTTAAAGTCTTTTACTATGAAAGAAGTAATATAAAATGCTATATATGATAAATAAATAAATTTAAAAATATCATTTCAGCATTTTTCTTTAAACAATGTTTTTTTCCTCTAATTTTTGTGTATTATTGTAACAAATTAAAATAATGAATGATATTATTTAATATTTTTCGTGTAAATTAATTATAGGCTATTTTTATTATTATTTATTTATGTATTTATATATATAAATATATTTAATAAATAACGTGTCGGAACGTCTTTAAAATTCTCTATTTTTTTAAAAATGATGTGTCGATGTATGTCGTGTCGTGTCATGTTGCGTGTTACATGTCATTGTCGGTGCTACATAACTCACCGGAGGGTCGCTGGCCCCCAAAGAGGCCTTGCCTTATCGACCAAGCCTCACCAGCAGTTGGGCGAGGCTTGGGCTGGGTTAGGTGAGGCTTGACCTTGCCCAACCAATCGCCGGCAACCGGCAGCAATGGAAGAAAACGAGAAAATGAAAAAAAAAACAAGAAGCAAATAAGAAGAGAAAAGGAAAAAAAAAAAAAGTTCAATTGGCTTGATTCTAGAAATGTTTTCGAAAACAAAAAATCAATTTTTTTTTATTTCTTAATTTTACTCCAAATCGATTCCCGAGAAAAAATTTATTCCCGAAAAAAAAAAATTTACCAAATGGATTTTTGTCAAATCTACTTCCAAGAATAAAAGAACAAAATCAAACATTATTTTGTCGATTGCCAAACGCACCCTTTGTATATTTAGGACTAATTTGTTTAGCTAGTTGGCCTGGTGGCTATTATGATGGACTTTCAAAGTAGCTAATGAGCTACGCGAGAGATGACGTTGATATAAAACTTTCTGAGTATTTCTAGTAATTTTCTCTTTTCTATTGGAGAAATTATTCCATACTTCCCTATTTCTTTGTTTTGTAAGACATAAAGAAAATGAGACCCCAAAACGACTAGTCATTTCTAACAAAACTTCTAGAAGACCATAGACCAAGAATGATGGCAGAGGCCTTTCGATTTGATGCCAGTTCCATCAGCGACAAAGCTCACTATTGAGCCTCAGGCATGTGGACCAGGTGGTAAGAATCGCCATTCGTTATCGAAGCAAGAATTGACTTCAATTGGTTAGCTTAACCTAGCACACTTCCACCATGATAACAAGAGCTGGTCAATCCCATAGAGGTCTTCTAGTTAAGGTCGACCGTAGTTTGGTAAAAATAGAGAATTTCACTTATATTATGTATAACAGTCAAGATAAAATTCAAAATATAGTAAAAATTTATCATATTATGTATTTTGTGCATACTCAAGACAGAATAAAGTCGAATGTAAATAGATATAACTGAATACAATTATTTCATTGAGAGGTAGGATAAAAATTGATAAGATTTATAAAGTTATTTTTCTCGAATAACAAACTTATTCAATTAACAAAATTAAAATGATATTTCAATATAAGTAATATCTGAATTCTAATACGAGAAAATCAAAATAACAAAAACTAATAATTTAGTTAGTTTAATTTAATCTTATTTTTATTTATATATTCGAATTTAATTCTATTTTATAATATAAATTCAATATATAAATATATATATACATTACATATTCTAGGTATATTAGTACAGTTTACTATTTAACAAAATTTTATTAGAAAATGATGGAAGGGGAAAAATAAATAAAAAATAAATTAATTAAAAATAGACTGGAAAATAAAATAAAATAGCAAATAAAAAAAGAGTGGCCAATAGTGTCCTCGGAGATTTTTAACATATTTGTTTGTAAAACTTTTGGTCATTTTATACTAATATGTCATCTATACAAAACGATGTACATGGCATGACATAAATATATATGACTTTATCATTGTAATCACCAAATAGTAGATAAGATGTAACAAAATTCCCGAATTTCATATTCTATTATATCCACTCATATTCTAGTTAAAAATTCGGATGATCAAACGTAGCATTAATGTTTAAAAGCAAGAATGATTGATCTTGTGTCGAATTGAGCCCTTATTCGGTTGAATATTTTCAAAAGCTATTCATACTTTATCGTGAGTATAATATAACATAATTGCAATTGGGAAAATTACCCAACCAATGTTAAACCTATTATACGGATGACAATCACGTTAGTAATTTATAGGAAAAATTGATCGACAATATTATTTTACAATTTCGCACAAATGTTTATAACTAAATTGGCAATATTGAAAAATTTTATGATTGAATTGATATTCATATAATAAATTTATGGCCGATTAAATAATTTTATAGTTTGGGATTGAGCAGGTATATAATCCATATTAAATAAAACTCAATCCACACGTGTTTAAGGTAGTTACCAACCTAATTTGAATGCAGCAAAACGCAATTTTCATATTATCAATAAGAATGGCAATTTTGTAATTTAGGACTTCCATTGATTTTAATTCCTATTAAAAAAGAGATAAACTTGCTTACTCCATTAGTCCAGACGAAATATCAATTCACATCGAGTATTGTATAAACTTGCCCATTTAGACTAATTAACGGCATAAATGTTGAAAAAGAGTCCTTTAGACCTTTGTTTAAGGTAAGTAATTGTATTTCGGAAATATAAATAATTCGATTCGGAGCATGTCATTTTTCGAGACGCTTCTTAATTTAGACGAGCTGTTGCCCTCGGCGCCGACGCCCAAATTTGTTCGCGCGCTCGTCGGGCCCTGAGTCCTGACCGGTTCGGGTACAGACTTGGATTTTTCTTGCACGTGCCGTGCTTGAAGTTTCCTGCTTCATCGACTAGCGGACGGCATCTTAACTATCAAAGTAAAACGACAACTCTCTCGACTTGTCTTCTTCTTTCTTTATACGGGCTTCACACAATCCGACGGTCCTGACTCGGGTGAGCATTTCGCCAGAATGAAAGACACTCGGCACGTGTCGGCGAGCGTCATGCCTGACGCATGCGGTGGAAGGACGTTTCTGGAGAAGAGCGAAATTGGGATATTTTCGTTGAACGGATCAAAGAGCGGGAACCGGGTACTTCCTTTTCCACTTTGATGACAAAGGACGATAATTTGTTTCGCGAGAAAAAAGTCATCAAAAATTTTAAATTATTTTCATCGTCACTTGTTTACTTCATTTTTTTTTGTGACATAAAAAAATCTAAAATTATACTAATTATAAGATATTTACCCTAAATTTGTTCTTATGATATAAAAAACTCAAAACTTAGATAGATATAACACGTTTCTTATTATGAATGATTTTTAGTAAAGAACGTGTATAGAGACTTATAATGCTACCATATGTTTGTCGAGTAATTGTCCAGATATAGGATTTTAATTATTGATGCTAGATAATTGTCTATTCGCTTTTTCTATATTGAGATGGGATAAAGGAGTTTTGGTAAAATGAAAAGTGGACACTAGGTTTAAATTTTTCCTTTATACACAGCATCAACAAATGGATTGATAGACTAATTATGTTAGCTCAACGAGATTATTGAAGGAGCCTACGCTTGTTAGTGATGGATGTGCCATTAGGTGACGAAATTTTATTTTGTGCATTAGACACGTGAGTGAGATACCAGACTCGACACGCCTCTCATGATTTGATTGCTCATATCTATGGAGTTCACTAGATACCAATGCCTTCAAGCATTGCTGTTTAAAACTTCCTACATTTTAAGACCTAAAAATCATAATTTTGTCTAATTACCATTGGCTTTTGCCATGACTCATTTCTGTTGCCACAAAGTTACTAATACCCTTTTAAGTCTATATTGCTAGCATATTTTATATGACAAATACTCTACATGACGTAATCAATCAATCAAAAGCGAAATATCTACGCACGTGACTCTGAGTATAATAAATTTAGATCACGCAAGCAATGGATTGGTATGTAACACTATGTCTCCATTGCTGCATAAAATAATCTCTCATAATCAAATAGATAATGGATTCTCCGTATCATGCCATATCAATATTGCCTAATAGACTAGTTGTACCATTTAACTTAACCCAATAGGACAATCTTTTTTGGTCCGATTTCTTTCCGAATTATTTATTATTTATATATTTCTATTAAATTCTAGCCTGTGTACATCGAGTTAATGGTGAGATGGTGTAGTATATTAAATCATATATCAATATCCATCGTCGCCTCATGTATTTCAATAAACCAAATTTGGCCCTATTTTATCATATTTAATATTATATCCTTGACGACCAAACACATTTTAAATGAGTAGAGACTTCGCATCCGAATAAATTAGTCAATGATCAATCAGGAGTGCAACAATAAGATAATAATTCATAAATAGATGGGAGACGACAACTATTTTTTAAAATCGCTCAAAATTTCAAATTTGAATCTCTATCGCCCATATCGTTTCACATTCAAACATAGAAAGATAGCAATTCAAATCTCATACAGGATCCTTCCCCGAAATATTTTAATTTGTCTATAATCCGTTTTTTTTTTTGGTCAATTTAATCCGTTTTTCATTGACTCAAAAAGTCGTGCTTTTTTCACTAATGCTGAGAGCGGAGGATTGCGAGATTTGACGCGGTAACGTCGCATCCATATTTGGTGGGGTTGGATTTACGGAATCTGAACTTTAGTCGTCACGAAAATAAAGTGAAGAGCTGAATAAAATAAAATAAAAAATAATTCCGCGGCTCCCATTGGTCGCTTGACCAATAAGGACAAGCCCACTGTTGGTCAACAGCCAGTGAGAGATCATTCACGGTCAACGGCCAATTAGATGCGTTTGCATAAGTGCGCATGCCCCGGGAAACAAGAGAAAGAAAGAGGATGTTAACTTCCCACTCACTCTTTTTTTCCTTTTTTGGCGCTTAAAGGGCGTTAACTTCCCCGGTGGAAAAGGAATACGCAGAAAATCCACGTTGATAAGAGTTATTTTATTTTTATTTTTTATTCTCTATGTATCTTGACGATAATTGAATAAAGCTAGAATTAATTCTGCTTCGTAGTGTAAAGAGAAGCGACTTGATTCATCTGCAATAGAAAAGAGAAATACATGAGCCGATTTTGCTCTATTCATTTTTATAATGAGATAATTAGCTGGATTGAATTGTAAACATTTTTGCTCACAAGGAGAAGATTCACCCTAGCTCAAGTAGCTGAACCACACCAATATTACATGGTTTGGTTTGGATTAGTTCCCATGAAAACCGGTACAGCTTGGTTTGGTCCAATTCTCCCGGAAAAATGATATGATCCTCAATCCCCAAAACTAGGAATTGACATTGCATAGTTTAGTTCCAGAGTTAGTTTGTTGAATTGGATCGATGGGTTGAACTTGAATCGATCTTGGACCGATTTTGGATTGAACACATTTTAACTATGTTTGTTGTTTATTTGGTTTTGAAGTGGTTAGAATGTGTAGCAATATTTATATGGATGAATGATGAATGAAGTTTTACAAATTATATTTTACGTTACGCGTTTTGAATTTTCAATTGTTTGTCATGTGTTCGACTTTTATGGGCTGTTGCTTATGGTAAGTGAAGATTTACTTTAACTTTCATTTTGCCCAATTAGGGGATGAGTTGGAGACTTTTGCTAGGCTTGTCGTGATGTTTCACTTTTCGTTGTTTTGTTGCTAAATATCACGCTTCAAATATCGTGTGTCAATGAATATTTATTTTGAAAGAGTAAATTGATCCGTTTTAGAAAATATCAAAATATAATCAATCTCAAAATTTGACTGGATCAACAAGATCGATTCCAAATTTCAAAATATGAAAATCGACTCCGTGAAGGTAGATTTCGAGTTTTGAGAATAGATTGACTCAATCCTAAAACCGGTCACCCCTTAAGCCCAACCTTCTTGGGTAGTTGGAAAATCTCATGGAATCGAGATGCCTTGCACCTCGCCCGTCGCCACTTTTGGTTTTCACAAAATTTTGCAAATAAAAAACCGGCCACTTGATTTTAGCAAAAAAAAGCCAAAGGGGGCCACTTGCCTTTTCCTTTTCACTGTCTTTTGCTTTTCGCAACACTCGGTCAAGTCACATGGGCCTCAAACGGGCCGAATTTGCTCATTCGAGCATCTCAATGGGCCTCCGGCGAGGCGCCCGACAATGGCCCTGACAAATTCGGCCCACGGCCCCCCGGCAGTAGTCTCTATTCGGCGAGCGAAACGGTAGATTCGGTGGGAGGATCCGAATTTCGGAGGCTCAAGCAAGGACCCACGATCTCGACACGTGCCGGAAATTCCCGAGGCTAATCTCGTCATCCAAAAGGAAAGAATCCCATGGGGGGGCGCGTGGGGACAGGCGCGTGGGGATGACTCTCCCACCCCCTTTCCGCCACCGTGAATTCCCGCCCGACACAGGGGTACTTCCGGGAATGCGGTGGAAAAAACCACCGGGGTGGGGGGCCCCAAAGTAAAAAAACGCAGGCGGAAAAAAAAGAAGAAGAAGAGAAGAAAGAAGATAAAGTCGATTGGGTGCGAGAATAATAATAAAAAAAGGGAGAGAGAGAGAGATAGAGAGAGAGAGAGAGAGAGAGAGGGAGGGGATATTTTAATATGCTTTTTTGTTATTTTATACAATAAAGAATAGTCGCGCTGCCTCCGTCGCCATTTATTTTATCAAATTTAATAAATGCGGACGCGAAACGGGCCTCCAATGCAGTTCAGAGGGGGGGGCGTTGAGATCCGAACACACGCGAGCGCGCGCGCACACGAGCGAACCCCTTTTCTCTCTCCTCCCCCCTTCTCACCTTCCCTCCCCTGTCACTCAAGGCGCTCGCTTTTGTCCCTTATCGACTCTCACGTTCTGACTTTCTCGCTCCATAGATTTTCTTGCCTTCCTGCCCAGAAAGAGAGAGAAAAAACCAGTGAGAAATCTTTATTTTTTTTTTCGATTTTATTCGCGAATAATTTACAGCCGGAAACTCCTCGTCCTCCTCCTCCTGCCCCTCGTGCTGCTCCTCTCTGGTGGAGAGAATTGCTAGCCCTAGGGTTGGAATCCGTTGGATCTGGTCGCGGTCTGGGGAAGGGAAGGCGTAGGTCTCTGCGCTCGGCTTCTTGCGGTGCTCGTGCCCTAGGACGTGCAGCGGTCCCTGTTTAGGTCGGCGGGCGGGGTTTGCGGCTCGGTTCCCGCGGCGGAAACCCTAGATTCGAGGTCTCCGGTGGCTGGCGGTGACCGGGAGGCCCGGACTTCGCTTCGGTAAGGTGGTTTCGATCTGATCTCCGGCTGGAAAGCCTCGAGGAGCTGCCCGTTTCGCGGCGCTTTTTTGTTTTTTTTTCCTTCTTGTGCCCAGTTGTGAAAGAAAACCCTAGATTCGCCGCGGTGTAGCTGAGGGAGCCTTGGTGAGAGGTGGTTTTGAGTTATATTGGGGTCGTGCGTGGGATCGTGGTCGAGTTAGGGTTGCGGAGGTTGGGAAAGCCCATGCGATAGGGGTGGTGAGATTATTTATGCCGCCAGAACCATTGCCTTGGGATCGGAAGGACTTCTTCAAGGAGAGGAAGCACGAGAGATCGGAGTCCTTGGGTTCCGTCGCCAGATGGAGGGACTCGTCATCGTCGTCCTCTCATCACGCCGGATCTCGTGGCTTCACTCGCTGGGGATCTACAGATTTTCGCCGGCCACCAGGTAATTTTTTTGGTTTTTCCATTTGTGGTGCCTTTTCGTTTATTTTTTTTCCCTTCTGTTTTTGCTTCGGTAGCATGTGTAAGATAGAATTTATTTTTTGGTTTGCATATTCATTTGATATTCTGGCAAGCCTGCGATGGTTCGTCCAGATGATCTGAGTTGAGGCGCTTTTATCTCCTTTGGTCCTTAGCTGAAAAGCAAAGGAGATGGTCCGTAAGAACTTTTTTTTTGGGAACCTCTTTTCATCTTTATTATCTTGTCCATGGATCTTGTTTTCTTTTCTGGCGGTATAAGTTTGGAATAATATCTTTTTGTGGCGATGAGATTAGTAAAGTTTTGTTCTTTGTTGGGATGGAGTATGGATATTTCTCAAGTTGATTTTTTAAGATTTTCCCTGTTTTGTTTTAAATATTTTCTGAAGGCCATGGTAAGCAGGGTGGGTGGCACCTGTTTCCCGAGGAATCCGGTTATGGCTACGTGCCTTCTCGGTCTGCAGACAAGCTGTTGGAGGATGAAAGCGGCCGCAGATCAGGTTTCCGGGGAGACGGAAAGTATAGTCGAAGCTACAGGGACAATAGAGGGTCCTTTGGACAGAGAGACTGGAAGGTATCTCATTCATGGGAAGCCAGTAACGGCTCTTATACACCTGGGAGGCCAACTGATAATAATTGTCAGAGGCCAGCTGACGTGCTCACACAAACATCTTCCCCTCATTCTGACCTTACAAACCCAAGGGATTACCATCAGCTGCACGCGAAAGACCATCATGACAAGTCTAGTGATGTGAAGCCGATTGATGCCAAGACAAGTGATGCCAATGGGTTGACCTCGTGCCAGAAGCCTGAGAGCTCACTCGTGGCCGTGGAGTGGAAGCCTCTTAAGTGGCCCCGTTCTGGGAGCTTGTCTTCTCGTGGGTCAAGCCTGAGTCATTCTGGTAGCTCAAAAAGCATGGGGGGTGTTGATTCCGGTGAAACAAAGGTTGGAATATCGACAAAGGATGTAACTTCGGTGCCATCCCCATCCCAGGATGGAGCTGCATGTGTGACTTCTGCTGCTCCATCTGAGGAGATGACTTCAAAGAAGAAGCCTCGACTTGGGTGGGGAGAAGGGCTGGCGAAGTATGAGAAAAAGAAAGTTGGAGGCCTAGATGAAAATGCATCAAAGAATGTCATGGAGCCTGCCCATTCTCTCGGTGTTAGTGTAGCTGACAAAAGCCCTAGACTTGCAGCATTCTCAGATTGTGCCTCTCCTGCAACTCCATCTTCTGTTGCATGCAGCTCCTCTCCAGGTAGGTTGTGTACATTCTCTGTGCAGTCAATTAAATGCTTTTTTTCATGATTTTACATGGAAACTCTAAATGATTTCAATGTGATTGATGTAGTTGTCCTTCTGCTGTATGCATATGGGAGTTTAGATGTCTTTCTATATTGCAAGGTTTTGTATATGTTCGGATTACAATCACTTTGATTTTCTGAAAAGCTTATGATAATTAATTTGGACTTATGTCAAACTCTTTACAGTTACTAGTGATTATTTGGTTGGACTAACATAGGGTTTATGGTGCATATGTAAAAGATTAAATAGATGCATAGGAATTGCGCCTATTTGTGACCACTTTACACATTTCTGGCGAAAAAGATTTGACAGAGTAGTGGTGTGGGTTTGTTGATTAATCGTAAGTCAGTATGTACTTTTTGATCTTCTTTGCAAAGTTTTCAACTACTTCTTACTTTTATTTATTACTTACATCTGGAATTTGAGGATGGAAAAAATATTGAAGCTAATGTTTGGCCTCTTTCCTGATGACCTAATATCCCGTGTTCAATTGCTATTATATTGCATTGCAGATTTTGTAGGGCTTGCTATCGTGCATTGGAAGTCATTTGGATATTATGTTGAATTTTCATGTAAACAAAGTTATGTTTGGAACAATTTCTTTTAGCTATGCATCAATTAAAAATTTGAAGATGAAAGAATTTTAGCTAAGCTAATGTTTGGTCTTTCTGAAATAAATGCTATCCTCTGGTCAATTGTTAGTGTATGTATAGCAGCTTTTATAGAGCTTGCTTTTGTGCATGTTTCTGTTGGGTGTAAAGCTGAAGTGAGTTGGAGAAAGACGGTCATGTTGATTTCTATTGAATGTGATGCCTTGTAGAGCTTCTCATCAAGTGTGCTTCTAAGGCTGTGGCAGTGCTGATGGGTGTTTTGAGTCAAGTCAAGTAGGCGAAAAGCTCCATCTGATCTATCTTAAGCATTGCAGCCAATTTTTTTTGTATTCACTTGGGTTTTGATGTTCATATTTGTGCTTTAGTCCATGCCATACTCCATCTTAGGATCAAGTTGGACTGTTTTGATGTGAAAACAAAACCAAGCGTGAGTCTTGGTCAGACGTGAGGCTGACTTAAGATGTGTAAAAAAAGCAAGACGTGAAATAGACGTAAAATTTTTATAGTTTTTATTATATTTAGGGATGATTGTAAAATTTTCTTGTAATTATATTTTTAGGGAAGATAAAGCATATGCTCCGATAATTGGCCAATTTGATTAAAAACCAAAACCATTGTGAATGAGGAACTGAGATTAAACTGTTCAATTTCCTGAGTTGCATTGATCAAAATCATGTGTTCTGTATGCTTGACTATGAGTGACTCAGTTAAAGAATCAACATGTTCAAAAAATGCATATGCTCCGATAATTATATTTTTAGGGAAGATCAAGCATATGCTCCGATAATTGGCCAATTTGATTAAAAACCAAAACCATTGTGAATGAGGAACTGAGATTAAACTGTTCAATTTCCTGAGTTGCATTGATCAAAATCATGTGTTCTGTATGCTTGACTATGAGTGACTCAGTTAAAGAATCAGCATGTTCAAAAAATGCAAAGTTGGAAGATATATCGATTAGATGTCAAGAACCAAAACCAGTTCTGGGTTGGTGGTGGGTCATCTCACTATATGGACATCATGTGTGGAGTCGACAACCCACCTGATCCGCAGGTGGAATGATGTTGCCATTGTTATTAGTATTTCATTGACTTCTTTTTTGAAAACTTTAATCCTGTCTCTGGCTTTGTGTTTTGCCTCCATGTTTTACTCTATGAGATGTCAACCACACTTTTAGGGTGAATATGATGATTGGATTAGCATATCCACATCTTCTTGTCTGTTTCTGAGTTTTATCGCAGGGATAGCTTTGAATAGTTGCTCTTTTTGAGAACTCTAATGTATGTGCTGCTATTTTAAACTTTGAATTTGGTAAGCTCAGTTACACTGATTGTTGATTATGGTGGCTTTTGTCTCAACGATGATAGTAGTCTTTTTTACAGTTGATATGATTTTAGTGCTTCGATTTTTGCTTGTTTTTCTACGTCAAATGAGATGTTTTACTACGTCAAAAGAGATTAGGTGTGGTTGGTCTGTTACTTGGAAAAATGTTGCACAGATATTGTATTAGTTCTGCCGTTGGTTCTTGATGTGTAAAGTTTTATTTTGAACAGGGATGGAGGATAAGTCTTTTCTGAAGGGATCGCATGGGGATACTGATCTCAATAATCTTTGTCGGTCGCCATATCCTTGTTCCCAGGATCAACAGGAGGGGTTCTCTTTTAATCTGGAGACAATGGATGCAAATTCAATTGCTAATATGGGGTCTTCACTTGGGGAGTTGCTGCAATTGGATGATCCTAGCTCAATGGATTCTGCTTTCATGAGATCTTCTGCACTGAATAAGTTGTTTTTATTGAGGGGGGATGTTTTGAAAGCCCTGGAGATGACTGAGTTGGAAATTGATTCACTTGAAACTGAACGTAAGACGCTCATTTCTCAGTCTGGAGATCACGGACCATGCACAGCATCGTCCAGTTCTCTAGCAGCTGAGGCCAATGCAAAACCCGGTGAACATGATGAAATCTCTAACGTGGTATCTCGCCCATCTCCTTTGGAGATCTTTTCTTCTGGGAACATGGACAAGGGAGGATTGCCTCTTGGTGAAGGAAGATCAGAGGAAATTCATGCTGCAAATAATGCTGAGGTTGATAGCCCTGGAACTGCTACGTCTAAGTTTGCCGAACCCTTCTGTCTTTCCAAGGGGCCTGTAACCTCTGATAAAGTGAAGGAAAGTGAGTGTGCCGAAGATATGGATGCAACACAGGTTGCAGAGGTTGGAAGAGGTGAGTGTGCCGAAGATATGGATGCACCACAGGTTGCAGAGGTTGGAAGAGGAAAATTATTGCTTGAAATATCTGTGGAAAAATCTGATGCATCTCCCTCTAGGGATAAAACCATGGTGCTGTTCTGTGAGAAAGATAGGGCCAATAATAGTGCAGAAATGTTTATTAACTCAGAAATGATGTTACCTGCATTTATCGTGGCTTCTAATAAGGAAACTGCAAGCAAAGCATGTGAAGTTTTTGACAAGCTGTTGCCGAGAGATCAAAGTAGTTTTGATATATCGAGGGTTGCTGACGTTGCATCACGAGAGATTGACGCGCTTATCATAAATAACTTTGCGATGAGGAAGCGTGCTCTAAGGTTCAAGGAGAGAGCTGTAACTCTTAAATTTAAGGCCTTACACTACCGCTGGAAGGAAGATCTGCGTTTGCTTTCCTTGTCTAAAGTACGTGCAAAATCTCAGAAGAAGAACGAGTCGAGCCTTCGTGTAACCCTTAATGCACATCAGAAGAATCGCTCCTCCATTCGTTCTCGTTTCTCGTCACCTGGTAAGTGACTTAACTCATGTCTGTTATGGTAGTAGCCCTGTTTTCACTTTATCAAGTAGTTGATACTGTCCTTTGCTTAAGCTGCATCAGACTTAACTTTCTTACCACCAGATCCATTAATTGTCACTTTGTAGTCAACTGTGATAAATTATGCCATTATTGGATATTCCTTTGTCATCTTTGACATGCTATTTTGTGTCCCCTACTTTTTGTCCCGCATTTCCTGCTGGCAAACTCTATTTAAGAGCAAATGGTCAAATGCTTTTAGTTCTGCAGAACAAGATGTTTCACTCCGTTTGTACTTCTCTTTTTTAACTTGTTTCCAGTTAGATTATTTTCAGCTTTAACTCTTTTGGCACATTAATTTGACAACGTTCGGAGTAATAGAAAGTATTATGGGGATGATTGAAGGAGCTTAAAATATCCAGATACTTTAAAATGTTCCCATACAACATCAGTTTAATTGATTATTCTTGTATTATGATTTCCAGTTTTAATTATTATTCTTGTAGTATCATTTCCAGCTTTCACTTTTAGCATCTTTTCTTCCATGAAAGACATGCTTTCAAAGCTGCAATCTTTTCAGAATACATGTGCTGTGGACCTAAAAACCAATAAAATAGGCATGCAAATTGAAAGTGGATGATTGGGGGAAAATGATTTTGGCTCTATCATCTTAGTCAATGACTTAAAGCTGAAACTTGAACTTATACTTTTGGATTATTGGATTATTGCCCCTTAGGCTCTCCAACAAATTCATCTTGATTATCCCAATTAGTCTTTGATGGGGTCGTATTGGGTGGAGTTGACGCAATTTATTTCTCAAGGTCGACTCCTGGTGAATGTAAGAGGCTCAATTCTCGACTCATTTGATTGAACTTGACCAGATTGAGTTGTCCATTAGCTCAAACTAGAGTTCTAGAAGTTCAACAAAATAAGTAAATTGAAAAATAGTGCCGTTTATCTTGTATCCATGAACACAAATTAGACTGATTTTAATATGCTTCTTCCAAGTAATTGGGAGTCTAGCTAGTAGCTTGACTTGCTTACATCCTTATTCTGCAGTGCACGCGGGCGTCTGTGTTAGCCCCATTTCCTTAGAGTAGCTATTTACCAGGTTTATGCTGGCTGCCATTTGTCTTTATAAGATTGGAGGAATGACAGTGATGGACTCCTCAACTGCATGGGAATGTCTTGTGATTCTACTTATTGTAGATATTTTTGCTTGATTCTCGTCATTTTTTGCTGAAGAAGTATGGGTTGATATTCTGGTTGTGGATTTGATTTTTGAATGCTTTCCCTGAAATCGTTTGACAAGTGTAGGTTACCACCTTTTTCCACTGTGCAGATGTTCTCTTGAAGCATTATTTTAGGAAACATCGGCTGTTCATTTATGTTCTGATATTCTGAATGTGTTCCCCTTATACCCTGT
Source organism: Eucalyptus virginea (assembly GCA_014182375.1). Classification (NCBI taxonomy): domain Eukaryota; kingdom Viridiplantae; phylum Streptophyta; class Magnoliopsida; order Myrtales; family Myrtaceae; genus Eucalyptus; species Eucalyptus virginea. Next base: position 50,216,111 of record CM024520.1, read on the forward strand.
TGGCCATCACGTGACATGAAATTTTGGGGTCGTGTTAAGAACAAGATATGTTTTGTCACTGTGTGATTTATAATTTTATTGTCCTTACAGTGAGGAATTTGAGTCCGGCACCATCACCAAATGTTTTAAGCTATACAAGCAAGCTGCTCTCAGATTCCCAAATGAAGTCTTACAGGAAGTACTTAAAAATGCCGGCATTGATCTTAGATGACAGAGAGAAGATTGCATCCAGGTTCATATCCATGAATGGGCTAATTGAAGATCCTTGTGCCTTTGAGAAAGAGCGGACAATGATTAATCCATGGACAGCAGAAGAAAGAGAAATTTTTCTGGATAAGTTGGCAACCTTTGGCAAAGATTTCAGCAAGATTGCTTCTTTCCTTGATCACAAGACAACTGCGGATTGTGTTCAGTTCTACTACAAAAACCACAAGTCTGATACTTTTGAGAGAACTATGAAGAAACTAGATTTTGGAAAGCAAGGAAAGTCACTAGCTGCCAATAATTACCTGGTGACATCAGAGAAAAGATGGAGCCGTGAGGTGAATGCTGTCTCCCTTGATGTCCTTGGTGCTGCTTCTGCGATGGCAGCCCAGCAGGATGAATTCATGCTAGAAAGACAAGGATGCGATGGAGGAGTATTTGTGAATGGTTTCTGTAACTCTAGATCATCACGAGCTGATTGTGGTGACTTGGAGAGGAGTAGCAGTTTTGATGTTCTCGGGAGCGAAAGGGAGACAGTTGCAGCTGATGTTTTAGCTGGAATATGTGGGTCCATGTCATCAGAAGCAATGAGTTCTTGTGTCACAAGCTCTGTTGATCCAGGAGAGGGCAGCAGGGAATTGAAGTGTTCAAAGGTGGATTTTGTACGAAAACGGCCCTTTACACCTGAATTTATGGAGAATGTGGAGGAGGAGACATGTTCAGGTGAGAGTTCTGGGGAAATGGATGCCTCTGATTGGACGGACAGGGAGAAGTCTGCATTCATGCGAGCTGTATCATCTTATGGTAAAGATTTTGCATTGATCTCACGGTTCGTTGGGACAAGATCCGTGGATCAATGTAGAGTTTTCTTTAGTAAGGCTCGAAAATGCCTTAATTTGGATTCATTGCTTCCTATTTGCAGAATTAGGGGAACCCCTGTCAGTGAAGATGCCAATGGTGATGGTGACATGGAGGATGCCTGTGGCTTAGAAATTAGTTCAGCCATTTGTGGTGATAAGTTAAGCTCTAAAATGGATGAGGACTTGGTTGTCAAAGACGTAAATCAAGTTGAATCTGATTGTAAATCCTTGAACTTTGGGGATGACCTGAACAAATCAGATGGGAACACTGGTAGTGGAGAGTTAAGTTGTGAATATGTCAAAGATATGGAAATTGCGGTCCCTGATGTCTGCCAGATGAGAGATGGTGACGAGGTAGTTTCCGAAGGTGTTGGTTCCATTTCTGCATCAGTTGGAACTCAGAAATCTTTAGCAGATTCAGATGTCACTAGAGTTGAGGCGACTGTAGCAGTAGGCGCTTCTCTGGTAGAATCCTCTGTTAGGGAAGATACTGATCATGGCTCCTGTTTCTCAGCTTCTGCTGATGGTGAACATGCAATTCGAGCGTGCACAGAAGTTTTTAAAAATATAACATGGGGACAGGAGGCGTTGCTTCCTCAGAAGTGCAATGGCGATACAACTCATCCAAGTAGTTTGCTCTCCTCATCAGGAGAGTCGGATACGCAGATTAATTCTTCTCGCTTGCCTGCTGATAGAAGCCCGTGTTTTGGGTTCAGTCACAGGTCTGAATCAGAGCATCAAGTTTCGCTTGTTTTAGACCCTGTCGAAATATCTTCCAGTAATTCACGACACGATGAAAAATTTCAAGGTGCCACTAGATCTTTGTCATCAGATTCAGCTCCCAATTATTGCAAGATTAGTAGAACCCAAGACAGAATGTCGTCATCTGATGGACCACCAACCAAAGAGAAGCACAAGCAATTTGTGAGTAATGATGAATATTACAAGCATGTCTCTGGAAGTTCCCTGATACTCCCAGGTTATCCGATACAGCAGTTGCATGCACAGGAGAACAGTGGGTCCACCAGTGGAGAGTTTTCTGATGTTCAGAAACATTTAAAGCCTGAGAATAGTATTACATGTCGATATGTGGTGCCGGATTTCCATCTTAAGAAGTGTACTACCAGCAAATCTCACAGTTCTGTAGCCGAGCTTCCTCTTCTGCCACATAAATCAGAACTGACTGGCTTGTCCAAAATTGATATGCCGAGTTTACCAGACTCCCAGAAACAGAGTAAGTCTGGTGATTTCAAACTTTTTGGCCAAATACTCAGCCACCCGCCATCTCAGCCTACGACCAAGGTTAGTGTTCAGGATAATGATGAGAATGGAGCCCCTCAACGGAAGTTTGGCAGCAAGGAGTCTGATCTGAAATCCAGTAGTAATCATAGTGAGGGTGGGAATTCAGCAATGCTGAAGTTCGACTGTAACAACTACGCTGGTCTGGAGAATGTTCCCTTGAGGACCTACGGTTTCTGGGATGGTAACAGAATTCAGATTTCATCTTTGCCTGATTCAGCTCTCTTGTTGGCGAAATATCCTGCTGCCTTTAGTAATTTTCCTCTGCCCACGACAAAACTGGAGCAGCACGCGTTGCAGCCGGTGCCCAAGAGCAATGAATGTGGTTTGAATGGTGTCTCTGTTTTCCCATCAAGAGAAGTGGCCAATGGTAATGGGATTGTGGATTATCGGCTTTATAGGAGCCGGGATGATGGGAAAGTTCAACCGTTTGCCATAGATGTGAAGCAACGGCAAGATGCATGCCCCGAGCTGCAAAGATATAACGGTTTTGAAGCAGTGTCTGCTGGCATTCAGCATCAAGGGAGGGGCATGATTGCAATGAACGTCATGGGGAGAGGAGGCATGCTTGGGGGGGGCCCATGTAATGGTGTTTCAGATCCTGTGACAGCTATTAAAATGCAATTTGCGCAGTCTGATCCGCTGGTGGGACATCAGAATGGGAATATTGTCAGGGAGGAGGAGTCTTGGAGAGGCAAGGGGGACGTAGGAAGGTAGTGGAAACCGTGGGAGGGCCTTTCGAAAGGGTTCCTCGATGGCAGAAACTCTTTTTTTGCCGTCGACTTGTATAATAGTTTTTGTATCGTTCAATTTTAAGTCTTCTTTTAGCTTTCGTATTGTTCAATTAAAATGTAGGGCGAGCGGACTGTTCTCAAGTCCCATCTTTTTGGTAAAAAAGAAGAAGAAATGATTGTAGTTGGTTGTAATGTGGCCGCTGCTGCAGCCCTTGTATTGTTGTATTAGGTGGATATACAGCAATAATCTCTGGAAATCTTTTATCCTTTTCTTTACCCTTTCTCCGGAGGGGGATGAGCATCTTGCATCATCGTCAAAAGATGCTTTCCACAATTTATAGTGGTGACCATGGTGGGTAGGTCCTAGCCTTGTGTGCTTTTTGTCTTTTGACTTAAGTGGCTGCTTTGGGTCATGTAGCTGCGTTGTGTGTGCCAAGTGTCACGGGCCGTGACACAAGCTTGAGAAATTGTTTTTGCTTTTGCTGGTTATTATATTCGAAAGTCTGCCTTATCACGTCTTTGGAATTTCATGTTCAATTCAAGTTGCGCAGAAGAGGGGTGTTCACACGCTGTTGCTTTGCTGGTGCTATTTTCTTTGTGAAAAAGAAGGGAAAGTCAAATATACAGGAAAAGAACTAGCCTCTCAGCCCATCGTTTTCATTGATGAATTCCAATGGCCCAAGTGAAGGTACATTAGCTGAAGTTGGGCGGGGCTTCAAGGCCCACCACAACTAGGACCTTCCATATGTGCTGGGTTCAATGAGCCTCGTGCAGAATTAGTTTGGGGCCCTGTTCAATGATCACGACGTGTCAAATCTCATTGATGAGATTGACGGGCCCCAATGAACCTAGGTGTACGTCCATTAGCAGAATATTCGCCTCAATTAAGCCCTCCGGGTCATTATATGGGCCCTCAATTACACAATGCTATGGGCTTTAAGGCCCACTTTTAGCTAAGGGGCGAAGCCCAATGGGCCTGGGAAGAGTAGTTTCGACCTGTCGTTGGTCAGGCCAGATGGGCCCTAGCAGGTCCATTAGCCGAAAATTGGGCTCCTAATAATTGGGCCTACCGTAATAGGTTTTAAGGCCCAATTTCTAAGCCCGTTAATTTCATGGGTCGGGTGTAATGGGCCTCAGTCGTTTAGTTGGAAAATTGAGCCCCAATTGGGGTACATATGGGCCCTCAATAATGGGCTTTAAGGCCCACAGCGATGCGGGTAGGCAAGGAGACTACTTAGCGCATTGACTTTGTTAGGTTCTTGGGCTAGGCCCATTATCCGCAAATTGGGGTTTTAAAAAGCAATTATAGGGCTTAGACAAGAGCCACCGAACAGGTAATGAAGGTCCCGTGGCTATCGGAACAGGATGATCCGCTAACAGGACAGACCTGCTATACCTTATGGCCCAAGCCTATCTACGACCCTTGGCAAATGAAGAAAATCGATATTTCTAGCACAGAGAGCCTCGTTCAATTTTCATTTCCAAGCCTTTCCTCCCAGAATAATCTAAGAAACTAATAATCTCCGTCGATCACCGTCATAATAATAATGGACGCGAAAAATTGCTCAAGGAGAATGAGAAGGGCCTAATCCAACAGAAAACATTGCCCTCAACACCGAAAAAGAGGGCAACAAGCTTTAAATGGACATCCTCATCCCCGTCCTTACGCAGTACCTCAATGCCAATCATGCTAGATTTCTAACAGTCCAGATCTTAGAATGAGAAAAGGGAAATTACTGTGCAATCCATTGCCCAGAAGAGTCGTTCTTACCCAGCAAGATCACTAAAAGTTTCCAACCGACTCCCGTTGAATGCTCTGGGCCTCTCCTTGACTTTGGAGGATAGATGGTAAAGGCGCAGTGATCTTAATTACCTGCAATAGAAGTCAATACACAACTGTCTTGTCATGATAAGTGGGAAAAGCAAACCAACGAGAGGTGTGAGCTTTCTTAAAATTCAAAGCAAACTTCAGTTAGGATGCATATTATGTGGGCAGTGTGATTTTGGTCCTTTACACAATCTCATCCATGCGACCAATGCAAGTACTTTCTTCATGCTAAGGGTAGGCCGTTGTCAATATGTAGTAGCTTCAAATATTCCACTCACTAATAAATCAAAACGTGTCGAATATTCATGTCGAGTGGAAAAATCAATGCCAAGCTTACGATTCACGTCAGGAACTAAGCAAAACATATTACTTAACCTAAGAATGATATCTTGCGACAAAAAGGGGCGAAAAAAAAAACACACACACACAGAACAACAACATAAGAATGATAGCTTGACGGCCATCTATGCTGTATCTTGACAGCTAAGGCTTGGTCCTGCTCTTACCTCATCTGTAACTGGGTGTGAGAGAAGCAGTTGATGTGCGTGCAAGAAATAGCCACAGTCCCCTGGAACTGCGTGTTGAGGCCTACAATACCCACTAAGCAAAGCCAAAATATAGAGCATGGTAAGATAGCGCTCTAAATAATTAATCAAGTTATAGCACAGGGTAAATCAAGTGCATGCTAAACCAGTTAGGCAGTCCTCTTATCGTTTCATTTTCAATGAAAGGTAAGGAGGCATGATGCATGCTCGCAAAATCTTCTCCAGTCCACTCCTTTCAAAAATGGATCACATTTGCAGTAATAAGTGATTATGGTGATTGCATAAATTCACCGAGACATTGATTATTAAATTCAGGTTCTGTGTCCCAATTTGTATTGAACATTGAAATAACGAAGAAGTAAAATCACTGACAACATTTGAAATTAGCATGAACACTCAAAGATCAGAGGTTCCGCAGAACAGTTTTTTCACTTTCACTAAAAATTTTCAAAGAGTACTTGGAAACATGCTTGGCATATGGCTCTTAAGCGAGACAACTTGGGTTTTCACAAATTTTGTCCTAATAGTTTAAGAAAAATAAAATATCATACCACTTTCGTGGAATTTGTACTTTTAACAGTTATTTTCCAGTTTTCAAGAAAATTGTTTGTTTTTTTAAACTTTGAAAAAAGTCATTTCCAACCAGTTTCTGTATTCACTAAGCAGAATCTTAATGTTTTCTAACCAGTTTACCTTCTTGTTTCTAAATTTACACAAACTGTGACCAGAAGAAGAGAGATCACATTGCCACACTATTCATCACTGTAGAGGCCTTACAAAACTGCCAAAAATTCGTTATCGACTATTAATCCATAAGACATCTCCATACCCATCCTGTGCAAAACCTTCATCCACAGATTGAGAATCAAAGCATCCTGGTTTCCCACCACTGACATAAAGAGGGTCACCTGATAAAGGACATCAAACCAACTAAACATCAGAAACTATATATAGAATGCATGAGATGAATTCATATTAAAACAAAAGAGGAAGATAGACAAAATTTTGACACTTCTAAAAAGGAAAACTAAATCACAATTTAAGAAATAATCCAAATCAGTTTGCATGTATGTCCATCAGTCTTATCTTTTGTCGATCTTAAATAAAGTTTTCACCTATTAAAGTTAAGGGGAAAGGAAGTGAAGTCCAGAATTTTCACAAGTTGAGTATGTGCCTTTTGTCTGCAGCACTCCACTTTACAAATTTGGTCTATCCAATTTCCAGCTACTTAATTCTTTGCATCAAAAGGAAAAAAGTAAACACAAATCATCAACCAAATCAAACTAATTTCTTGCCACAAGTTTTTGTTACTTAGACTTCTGCTATAGTTGAAATTAAGTTCATCCCTTTACTTTTTGAGTGACTCCCACAAATTGCATCATTATATTGAAGCCATCTATATCTTGATGATCTTAAAAAGCAAATTGACCCCTGCTTAACACATTTTCCCTTCTAACAAGATATTTAATAACCCCTCCCCTCCTTATTGAGGAGATGCTTCTTCTTTGTCTTACTTTAATACACATTTTCTCAACGTTTATTGCTTTCATGAGACTAGCTATATTGCACATCATCTGTGAGAAATTATATCAACATCAGTTAAAAACCTTAATTTGTAAGATGCCTTCATCATAACTGAGCTTCTCACCCCTTGAGTGATCTTGACTAAGAACATGCTGCCATTGTTCAGTTTAGGCTAGATCATAGATCTCCTGTACTATTGTTGCATTAGGAAGGACACCAACAACATATCTGTTGGGATGGAAAAGTACTTCTCAAGAAGCAACTTCATAGCACTGAATATGTTTATATCGATTTATGCAATGACATGCCCCTTTATCCTCTTGCAGTATTATATCATTTCTTCTCTACAAACAACTCACAATCCATTGCTGTCCTATCTTCAATAAACATATCCAGAATTCTTCAGAAAATATATAACACTACATAGATTGCACTGACAAATACATATCAATGAAAATAATAAACAAAAGGTGAATGTTTACCGAACAAGGGATGCCCTATAAATGAGAGATGAATACGTATTTGATGTGGGCGACCCGACTGGATCTCAACCTGTTAAAGTCCAATGGAAATGAATGAACTTGGGCATAAATACACGTAAACTATGAACATTCTAGAGTGTATGATACTTTGTCCAAAATAAGCTGCTTGCACGTGGAAATGTGCAGTTCCCCACAGCTAGTATGGACAATGATCGATAAAGCGCATATCATAACATATTGAAAAGATAGGCCCTGCTCTAAAGCTTATGATTGGGCATGCTTAAGTGGGTAGAGGCTCCGTTTATTTTGCGGAAAATGAATGATTTAAACAACATTTTCCTAATAGTCGCTTATATCGCTTATACAAGTAAATGAAGGAAAAATATTTTCATTGTCCATGAAAATGTTTGACCATAAATTGTTGTCGAAAATGAAAACATTTTCCATTAACTAATTATTTTGAGTGATGTGAATGATCATTTTTAGGAAAATATTTTCCAAATTACTCATTTTCCACGAAACAAACGAAGCCTTAAAGTGCCATCACTTTCAAGGACCTTTTCCATTAGATTTCACCAGTGCGACATGTGCAGATTACCTGAACCAAAGAGCAATTTCCCTGCACATTTCTCTCAAGAACCTTAACTTTGCTCAGAGCTGGCTTACCTGGTTGTAACAGTTAAAAGCTGTGTGAGACAGTGATGCATAAATCCCAATTGCAATAGAACACATTAAAGCAACCAGAAGGTCGGTGGACATTGAGTGGAGAATTACTAGAAAAATGTGGTCCCCTTGAGGTCATGGTGTTGCAAAATGATAAAACTCATTAAAAAGCATAGTACTGTTTCAGCAATATCATTGAACCTGAGGGGGAAGCAACATAAAGACCTTTAGCAACACCAGGATACTTTATTACTCCAATTGGCTCAGTAATAATAACCTGCATAGAAGAAAAAGAAAAGCCAATATTTTAAAGGTTCAAAGAAAACATAGAAAGTAAGAGAAAGAAATCAGCACAAAAATGACCAATACCTCATTCACTTTGGTGGTTTCAAATGAGATAAGTAGATCCAGACAATAACTAATAACATAACAAAAATCAAGCTTTGCTCTTGAAAGGGGACAGAAGAAATAAGTGAATAATCAGCCAGAGAAGAAGACAAGACAAAACAATGCTAAGCACTCAAAGGAATAAATTAGCAAAACTATGTTAACAATGGAGAAACTGATGAAGTTCCAAATCAACTGTTTATACAAATAGTTTGAGAAATGCAATCCGTTGCTATAATGGAACATTGATTTATATCATTGCTATAATAGAATATTGATTTGTATCGTAGTATTTGATTATATATATAATAGTGGAACATGATCCATTGCAAGAACTAGGGATTTACCAAGTGAGTTTCTATTATGATAAATTTGTATAGAAATAAATCAATTGACCACAAATCCTAAGCATGAACTGGAAACCCACCTCTAAATTGGGCTACCCTCGCAGGAAATTGGTTTGTTATGGTCAGGCCTGACCACAAAATAAGGCTTGATGAGTCGCTCAAAATGAATATGGTTGAGTAGAATACCCAACACTAACATCAGAAGAGAGCTTGCAGAGCTTGCATATCTGCTGCATCTCAGCAAAGTGCTAGAAGCCCAATACGCCTGGATTTCTTATTCTTAAATTCCTAATCCTTCGGTACTTCTCTACTTCTACCTTTTTGAAGCTGACCCATGCAACCATGGGCCTATGCTCAGGGCCTTGTCATCTTAGGCTTTCGTTGCTTTTACTAACCTTACCTCATGTTTCCCTCTGGTCTTCCCATCTTATCTCAAGAAAATGCTTTGCATACATAGTTGGCAATTCCTGACTTAGCGGTTTGTGTTACTCAACCATCTACCATTCCCTCTTTAACTATCACAGCTAAATATCACCTCAGTGTCTAAGAGACTTGAGGAATGTTAATAGCAAAAGCAATAATAAACTTTTTGCTTTCCTGCCAAAATTTAAAATATTATCCAAATTTCCAAAGATTCTGAAAATATTATGTGTATCTACGCATCAAAATTTGTACCGTGCGAAAGGTCTGAGGTGTTACGGCCAAAGGGGGGAAAACACATCTGTTGCAAGATTTGGATTAAGCAAAAAGCAACAAGTAAAGGCCTACCCAAACATGCCCTTAGTTTTGCAAACTTCATGCACCTATCCTCTTTATTCATTCAAGAACAAAAAAAAAAAAAAAAAAAAAAAAAAAAAATAGAGAGATCCGGATGAAAATGAAGATTCAAAAGTTCATAACAGCTCTGCAAAGACGATGTATGGGCTGATGAACCAGCAAAGTTCAAGGACGCAATCTCCAAATTAGTCAAATATAGCATTCTGCATCCTAAACTTGTGCAAAGTCTATAATGTAATCAGTTTACAGAATAATTATCAACATTTCCACTCACAATGAGAAAACTTCTGCATCTTCTTTTACTAGACCATCCAGGGGTGCATCATATTTAAAGCGCAATTCTTTGTATGATATATGGAATTTAGCCTCTCCACATAGTAATTTCCTTCTGACCTTATTTCCATGCCAATGTACTTCAGTTCTGTTGTTCTTAGGGATCAACTATAGAATCATATAATGGAACATGAATGAAGCAATTTCATGAGAGAGAGAGAGAGAGAGAGAGAGAGAGAGAGAGATCAAAGAGATCATACACATTAAAATAACAATTCTCAGGTAGTTTTGCAGGGGTTATCTACCTTGTGTGAGAAGTAGTCTTCACATGAAAAATGAAGTAAAAACATGAGTAATTTTTCACAAATAAAGGCCTTAATCGCATGCTTTTTTGTGCTAATAGCATATCAATCCAAAGCAACAGCACAAATCAAAGTAGCAGGTTCAGACTCATTGAAATAAAGGGAAAGAATGGAAGAACAATAAAGTAATGCAGTAGCATTACCTCATCCTCATCCACTAGTCCATTTACTAATGCACGATATATCTTTGAAATTTTCCTGACTGAACTGGGCTCCTTAGTGGTATTTCTACATCAAAAGAATTGCAGCTTGGTCAACAAAGCATTTTATTGGGAATAACAATTACCAGGGAGTATCTGCTGTTCCCATTCAACACAAAAAATGAGTCAAAAAGAAGATCATCAATCAAGAGATTCCTCTGAACCTTTTCCCTCCAATGAGAGATGTTCCATCCGCAAAATAGATTGAAAGGCGAGACTTTGCAATCTTTGTCTTGGCACAAAGCAGTATGCCTGTAACCATCAGAATATTTCTTCACTAATCATTGATTTTCCATGATTTAGAAGCAACATGATAAAAATAACAAGTATGGGAAACATTCAGTTAAATCTCTTTTGTGATCATCACTCCCATCTCCAGTGACGGCCTCAACTTTAGTGTATACTTATTTGCACCCACATGCTTCTCATCTCATGTTTAAGCTACTCAAACAAGCAATTGTTGATTCTGAGTAGTCAGACTAAGCCTTCATTAATTATTAACAGCCAAGAGACTAACCTGATGTGCCCCTTCCAAGCCGATGAACAGGTACAGGATGTGGTTCATGTGATGATAGTAAAGTGCTCTGCTTGCTATCTCGCCATTGGAGCTGTGACAAGACAGTTCTCTGTTGAAAAAGTCCTCCAGGTAAAACTTGCAGCCCAGAGGGCTTGTTGAGAGCAATCTACACAAAGAGGTTCCAAAGAAAGTTGATAACGAGAATCATGCAATAAAACTATGAATAGCGCTACATAGACTCCAAAACAGGAAAATCTCTAGTCCTCAAAGCAGACACAGATTATCCAAAGTCCTGTTGTTCATGTGGTTCCCCACAACACACCCCAGCCTGAATGTGTCAGTAGCACCATCCTGTGCGGTAGTGGTCCTTTCTAAAGCTCATTCCTGTGTCATTCATGCTATATTTATGCATAACTTTGCTTCATAAAGGCATCGATGTTCCATAATAAGGAGATGTAAACAAGATCCGCTCAGTCTTAAGATGGGTCTAACATCTAGGACGTATTATGTCCACAATAATCAGGCACCTAGGCAGCTTATTTATGTCCTAAAAAAATTCTCAATTAGACATTCCCATCATAAGTAAGCACGAACTTCAGCATTCAAATGCAATTACCATATTATCATCTTCATGGAGGATTTCAAGAAAGTAAGGCGTGTCGGGCTCTTTCCAAGGAAGTCTATGGTAGACTACTTCTAATCCTGTACTGGAAAGTGCAAAGAAAACAAAAGAGAACGAAAATTACGAATGACGGATGTTATGTCCATTTAACTAACAATAGTAAAAAAAACGAAAGAAATACACAAATAAGCATGACTATTCACCAATAAAAGACACCTTACGCTTTCGTTTGGGTCCGTAACAACTCTACCATCAATTTTAATCTGTAAAAGCAAACCAACAAGCACTTAAAAGGACTCACAGTCGCCAACATTATGACATGTCACCAAACTAGATAGATAACCAACTGAAGTTCGGTTCTTTTGCAGAAGAGGCACCTGTCCATTTTGAATTCGCTGCAACCAACTGCACCATGATAAGCAAAAACTCAGTGTATGGATACCAATTGCCAATACATTTATGGAAAAGAATACACAAGCAGAAAAAGAACCAGACTCTCTAGTCCTTGCAACCCAAAGAAGTAGGGGTGATCGGTTCCAGGGTAGGTAGGTTCCCGATTCCAGTTCCCAGTTTTTGGAACCTAGAACCTACCCGGTTTGTTTGGTCTTGTTTCAGGGTCTACCCAGAAACCCTTTTTTTTCCCCTCATTTTTTTTAAAAAACAAAGACAAATAGCAATTATAGCAAAATAATACGAGCAACAAAATGTCATCTATACAAAATAAATAGAAATACAAAGTAATAAGGAAGTTGAGCATTTTTAAGAATATTAAATCATCTTCTTCCAAACTCATAAAATAGGTTCTAACTGGTTCCCGGATTGGTGGGTGGATACGTTCAACACATAGAACGCAGAACCTACCTGCCTAGCACCGGTTCCAAAAATTTGGAACCAGAACCCGGACCGGTTGCACGAAGGACAATTCCCATCAAAACTGCAAGTTTTCACTCCCCACCGTGTCCACCAACTCAAACCACAACGCGTCGAATCACGAATACCACAAGGTTTCTCTCTGCTCTGCAACGCGATCCTACAATAACGTTAACGCGCGGTTTTCGTCCGCAATAACGAACCCTAACACGCTTTTTCTCCGACATCGCACGCTTGAAACGAGCGCGACCAGGAAGATGGCGATCAAACGGAAAAGACGGCGCTCGAGTAAAAAATAAAAAACGCACGCACCCTTGGACTGGAGCGGAATTTCCGTATTTGCTCGAATAGAACTGGATGAGCGTCGTCTCTGCAAGATCACATGCTTGAGTTCAGAACAAGTTCAGATTCCGAAGACGAAGACGCCGCGCGATGAGAGAGAGAGAGAGATAGAAAGGGAGGCGACCGTGATCGGAAGACGGAACGACGTCCTTGTAGAGGATGCCGTCGTTGAGCTCCGGCCACGGAACTCCGAATCCGCGTGGGGCGGCGGTCGTCATCTCCTCCTCGACCGGCGTTCGAGGGACCTGTGGTTGGTCTTTTGAATTCAACGGGTATCGATCGGAAGGAGTCTCGTCGATCGAATCGGCGATCGAATGCGGGTCCAATCACCTTTGCCCTCGCGTTTGTTTTAGATGGGGTTCGGTTTTTCCACCATCTCGTGAATATATCCTTATTAAGATAACCTCGATCTTTAACTAACTCTATGCGACCCTTGCAAATGACGAAACTAATAATTTAAAAAATATTTTCTAAAATAATCGCTTATATAACTTATAAAAATTAAAAAATTAAATAATATTTTCATATTTCAAAAAATATTTAGACATAAATTATTACTAATAACGAAAATATTTTTAATTGACTAATTATTTTAAGAAATATAAATAATCATTTTTAGGAAGATATTTTCTAAATAATTCATTTTCCATTAAATAAACAGAACATAATTGATGAACATCGTTCTTTTATTTTTTATTTGCATTCTCTATTGTCCTAATCTACATCAGGCTTTTCTAGGAGATAATAAGGTAGCAATTAGCACGGTAAACATTACATAATCTACCAACCTTTTCATACCTTTCTCGACCTCTTGGTTAAAATCGAGGGTTGTTTCTAGAACTCATCAGTTTAATTTCTATGGACCTTTTCATGAATATAATCGCCAATTCCAGGCATAATATTCAAATACGCAACTTTTCTACAATGCCGCATATCCTTAGCTTCTCCAAATCTAACTTAGGCACCCCACATTGATTAGATTGTTTGCAACATTGCGGTGACACTTCCGGAGATACGATTAATATTACAGTGTTACTTTGTAGCATGATGTGCTTAATTTCAGAAGATCTATATATTATATGTTTCAGGGTAATGTTCTCGTCCGTTTACACTGTAACATAGGTTCCACATAATTTCACCCTTTGTTGGGGTTCGCAACGAAGATTAACCCTTCCAGGCATTGTCTCGGGTTCTTGATTTAATCTATTGAAAGGATGCTCGAGCAAGAAGTTATTATGACGCATCTTCAATTACAGTACAGGGAAGGATGATATTCTGAAGAATGTCTTTCTTCAAAGATGTAAAAGAAAAACCAATCTATGTTACAACCCCCTGATATGTACATGGATTAGGTAGTTCAGCTATTAACTCACTCACCGCGGTTGCTCCTCACTCATCAGGATGGAGTTGCTCCGGCAATCATCTAGGTACGTCAGGTGGAAAGAGCACCAAGTTAGCGAGCAAAAACATAGACAATGATTCCGAAATAATAACCAGGTTTAGAGTAACATACACAAATTAATAGCACTTGGAAACTCAAGAATGCATTACATAGGAAAGGCATGGAAAAATATCTTTAGTTTCCCTACCTATAACTCTGACCGCTCACAAGCAGTTTCAGCTTAAAAGCAGTACCTTCTCAACTTTCGGATATATCAATAAATGAAGTATTGTTAACAAGCGTGAATCATCTTCTTTGAACAAAAGTTAAGAAGAAAACGGTAAAATTTAGTGTCAATTCCCCCTTCTAAGATAAAGTTCACGAACGAATTTCACTTGTTCCACATCAGCATCTTACATATCGAACTCGAGGCTAATGTTCTGGTTTGCATGTTTCAATCAAACTCTTGCTCTAATGAGAACCTTAAAAGAAACTATTTTTGGAATGCAGGACTCTCCTCATGAACTTTACCCGACACCGGATGGGGCATATATTTAGGGAGGCAAATCAGTCCGCTGACTCTATGCCCAAGAAGGGTGGATGCTGTGGGAACACCTTCAAATAGTTGCTGAACCATCTGCAGAGATTTTGAAGCTTTTGGAACTTCATTGTCGGAGCTGTAGCTTTCCTAGGACAGCTAGGATTTCCTAATTTAGGCTGCTAATGTTTTAGGAGCTCATCCTCCATTGGTGTACTGATAACAAAATGAATAATAGTCTTCCAACATATTTTTGGCTCAAATGTGCGCCAAGAGAGAGATGAGAATATTCACATATTAAGCCCAAGCATCACAATAAGAAACAGGCTCGTGCTTTTTCCCCTTTGCGTTTAACTTACCATTTTGTCAGGACGAAATGAGCAAAGATAAGCAAAATCTTAGTTTAATCATCGTCTTTCAACAGGGCAGTTAAGCACAGTATGACAACCTACCCAGAAGTTGGTTCGCCAGTTGATTTCTTGTATTCTGGCTTCAGCTCGTAGGTTCCTTGATTGGGCCCCTTGTTATTGTAGACACATAGGTCCTTTAGGATGTCTTTCAAAAATTGCTGCAGTGAGAGAACAAGGCATCAACTACAAAAATGTTTTTTTTTTTTGGTGAAAAACTACAAAAATGTTTGGATCCAAGAGTCACAAAAAATAGGTTCATCAGGATTTAGGAAGTTCAGTATCACTACTTGCTTCTGTAAAGTAGCTATAATTCTTTAGAGCAAAAATAACAATGCGAGTGCTTGCAATAAGTCAATCCATCAAACTCTCTTCCAGTGGGAAGTATACAAGCCTGAAAGGTAGGATGATGCCCTAGTAGTTTTGAAGACAAAACCCTATTGCTAAACATGACCTGCCGAAACAGTGTAAACCCAAAACTAATGTCATACATGATTGGAGTGCATAGACAGCGTCATTGATTGTACCTTAAAATTGAGCATTGAAGCCTCAACTGAAGAGATTTAAGATAAGTATGGACTGATTAAACCAGGCCTTTATTGATGCCTCAATGAGCAATTAATAGAAAACAGCTTGCCGTGTAGCATATGTATGGTCAACTGATATAACCGCAGGACTACATACGAGATATCTACCATCAAGCACGGCATTCAGTATGACTGACAAAAGTTCCTGACATGGTTCATCTTTGTATGAAGAACATAGATATCTAATCGCACCTCCCAGCATTCACCCAGCATACAAACTAATACTGAGATAATTTAGAGCTTAGGATGAAGGAGCTACATACTTCAGGTTGGTCAGTTTCTTGGATCAATTGTCTTAAAGTCCAATTTGGTTGCCTTTCAAAGAGCTTAAACATGATCTCCTCCATCTCTCCACGATCTCTTCTTGTTCTTTTCGTTTCCGGCACCTTAGTTGGCACTTTCTTCTTCTCCTATTTCACAAAGGTCCTCATATGTCATGACAGATAAGCAGTGGCAAAGGAGCATTCTCAGAGAATGGCAAGTAAATAAAAGATCCAAAGCGGACACAAAGCAGGCAAAAGAATCAACCACTAGCAAACAAGTCTAGAAGCCAGGGACCCACCATCACTGCCATAGTCCTCATAAGAGAGCCAGTATCATGGTCAATCACCTAAATTAAGGGAGAGAAAAGTTTGGTAAATAATGGAGCATCTTTGTATCACACTGAGAGGACAGTGGGACAAGATGAAGAAACCTGTATCTGTCTAGCTCTGTTCATACACTTGGTTGTTCGTTCACGACAGAGTTTTCCGTAAGATTCAATGTTCTCACCATGGGGCCTCATATCAAATTTATGCAGGATCTTTCCCTCCACAGAGATTTTTCCTAAGCACAAACCATAAATTTTCAGCAGGGATTGCTAGAGTAAGAGTCTGCAGCCAAATTCAGATTGTCCTTCAAAATAGCAGTATAGAAACGTCTATAAGAACTACTGTTTTTCACCAGAAAACACCAAGATACTAGTATACAACAACTTGAATTGATCAACATAATGCAGTTTTCTGAGAATTGTTAAAGAAAATAAAAATTGAAGCACAACATGTTAGAGAAGGGTCTGAGACCTCAGCAGTCAGAACCATCATATGAAAGAATTCGAAATTCAACTGAGGTTGTAATTTTCCAACAAAGTCACTGATGCCAATTTGATCTTAGAGAAAGATTATTTTTATGAGTACCTTGAGAAGACTCTGAAAAAACAGACATCGGGATAAAGTCTTTAGACATCTCCATGGAGTATCGCCTTGGTATGTTTCCAGATTCAGTGGAAGCCAATTCCATCATAAACTGAGGTCATTTCACCAAATGTATAAATGCAACAGCACAAGACTGGAGATTAAACTGCAAGCCATGCTCATCAAAACATAATCCACGTCTATTTCTTTAAAAAACTAAATATAAAGTTTTGTAATAAATATTAAGCAGATTGAAACAAAATTATATATATGTTGATGAGGAAGATATAGCAAAAGTAGCTGAAGCATCAAAGCCAGAGCCGAGAGAATATTATAGAAGATGTAGCCAAGCTATAATACACTGAAAACAAATTAAAATTTTACTCCTCTGACTAGGAATCGTTGGTCTATGTGTCTCCATCCATAGGGATGGATGAAG
Source organism: Eucalyptus virginea (assembly GCA_014182375.1). NCBI lineage: Eukaryota > Viridiplantae > Streptophyta > Magnoliopsida > Myrtales > Myrtaceae > Eucalyptus > Eucalyptus virginea. Next base: position 50,233,471 of record CM024520.1, read on the forward strand.
GGTGCATCTAAGCACTTCCATAAGGTCTTGTAGTTCTCCTGATATGGTATTATCAATTCAAAACGTTATCTTTCTTTAGCAGATTCAATCATGTGGCCACGTATACTGTCGAAAGCGCTATAGTCATTTTCCACTCGATGAAAGAAGTGCAAAACTTGAAAGCATTCAATGACATGTCATTCACCGTATGCTATATATGGTACACAAATTGGCAGTAAGCGTGCCGGCCAGAAAATATATCAGAAGAGTCCAAAGTTACGCAAATCTATCCGTGAGGTTTATACTCCTTGGGACCCCTGCAACCTAGAAATATAAAAATTTACCCTTAGCATTAGTAGTGAATCTCCACCTTATCTATAGCGGCTTTTGGGCAAAGAGGAGAAGTATGTCCCCAATCAACAGGTCCCATATTGACATGTTTCGGGGGGCTTACTCTTAAATATTCATGCCAAAATTTACTTTTTAAGTAAAGGTAAGGTTTATAACAAAAGAAGTAAATGTAGAAAAGAAGGGGAAAACTGCTATAATGCTGAAAGTAAACGCTTTTACAGAAATAGAAAACTCCACTGCCGGCAAAGTTTAGGACACTATTTTGATCAGATGCTGGTGAAGTTGACATGATCACATCATGGTTGATTGAGCAGAGAAAACGGCCATAAATTGCAGAGAAACGAATGCAACACACATGTGCGGAAACATGTGAAATCATATGTCAAACGGCAGTCTTGAACACCTCAGACCGAAAGCACACCGGAGACCTTGAATCGAAATTCCAGCGACGCAAATCAGAATGCGAAGCAGACGACAACCACAAATCACAAACTCAACGCAATACGAAAACCGAATTCATATGAACGACGAACTAAAAATGCTAATCAAGGCCAGAAGCCTATAACAATACCACGACCAAATTCGTTCGACAACCCCACAGAAATATACACGTGAAAATGCAGGACACAAATGCGACGAGCTCACGCAATGCAACTCTACCGCAAAACCGGCATGCCTAGACGATAACGCAACGACGAGGGCCTATAAATAAAAATCCAAACCACAAGCCTCACAAACTACAACGACAGCGGACCGCGACACGCTCGGCACATACTTCGAAACGCACAAACCTCGGAGTTGTCTTCGCCGCCGTGAAGAAGATCGACGGAGAAGATGACCTTGGCGACGGGGAAGGAGGGCGCGGCGCCGTCGCCGCCTCCTTCGAACGCGGGCGGGCTCGCCACGGACAGGGACCGGGAGACGACGGGCGGGCATTTCATGAGCCATATCGATCTCTCCGCTCTGCTCGTGTCGACGAACCCGCCGCAGCCGTAGCTAGCGTTCGCATTGTCGCCGGCGGAGGTGGTAGCGGTGGCGGTTTTGGTTCCGCCGCCGGGGCCGTCGTCGCCGGCGGTGCCGTTGCTTCCTTTGTTGTCCATGGTTCGAGAGGGAGTGAAAAGCCGGTGGAAAGCTATAGAGAGAGAGAGAGAGAGAGAGAGAACGGTTTTTCAGATATTCTCTCCAACAGACTTGACACCTCAGGGCCTCGTTCATTAAAAAATAAAAAAAATAAAAACTTATGCTTCGAATTTTTTTCATTTAAAAGAATCCACAATTTTAAATTTGATTTCAAATTTATCCCAAACTTTTTTTTTATCTAAAATAAATCATAAAGTTTAATTCTTATTTCACATTTGCCTCCATTAGCCATCTGTCCAAAAAATACCCTTTAGTTATCCTCTACTTTCCCTAATTTTCATTTAAAAGATATTTTTCACACCGTGTCACTAATATGGATTTGTTATCAATGTGGAAATATAATAACTAATGACGATTATTAAACGGACGTTTAATGAGGAATATTTAAGATTAGATTGACAGCTTGTGATTTTTTTTAGACAAAAAAGGAATGGAATGAATTTGAGACTAAAGTTACAATTGGTGATTCTTTTAGATAAAAAAAAGAAGTAAGGAATAGATTTGGGATTGGACCAAAAGTGATGATCTTTTTAGACAAATAATGTTTAAGGCAAAATTAAGAATGGATAAAGCTATGGATTTTTTAGGAAATTAGGCCTAACACCGACAGGCATGGGAAGTTTGTAAATTCGTTCTCTATCTCAGCTCCATTCCTAAAAGGCTAAATTTTCAATCCTAGTCTCGACTCTCGACCCACTCTAGAAACCCTTATAAATGTTTGTAGACGGATCTCTACACCAATGAAACTTGACGTCTTACGTTATAACGCTGTGGTTCGGCCGTTCAAGTGGTCACACAAGCATTCATCGGTCGCCGAAGTGGACCGCGCTTAATCTGCTTCTCTCAATTAGAGTGTAACGAGCCAAATTCAAAGCAATACTCATACGGCTGTCAACGCTATCCAAATACCACAAACACTGGCCAAGAATATGAATTGAGAAGTTGAGTAGGAGTATTGCATAATTGATCTCCGGCTTAAATGTTGCAATCAGGTAATTTGATATACTTGAACGGCACACGCTGAGGCACGTCAAGATATCGTCTGGATAAATCAAAATTACAGAATAAATGAAGAGCAGTAATCGCATAATTACATGACTCGTCGTTGCTCAATTTGGCTTTGGTCTGTACTGCAATCTTTGTAGCAAAAATGGAGATGCGGAAATGACACAAAAAAAAGGGTAGCTCCACAGGCCCTTCGAGAGCTAAGAACCAGGATTTACACGGAGACTGGATCGGACTCACTGCCACCGACAGAATTCTGCTTCCTCTCTGCCTGAAGTGAGCGGCACAAAGATTCTAGCTTCTCTTTCTGATTCTTCAGTTTCTCCATTTGTTTCTTCGAGCGCTCCCGCTGATCAGAGAAAAGAAGATTTTTATTTTTAATATACCACCTAATTAAGGAAAAAAAAGACAATAAGTCTCCTAATTTCTCGTGCATCCTATGAGGTCATGTCATAACTCACAAGTTTGAAACTAAGCTAAGCGCTAGCCTTGTCATGACGAATTAAAAGAGAAAGAAAAGCGCTTTGGCTAAATATGAGCGCCAACAATCTCCTGCAACTGCTGTTAGGCCTTCTAAATGCTCATCAGAAGCCCACAAGAACATCTGTCAAAGTATGATCCACCAGGACAAGACGTGGGGTGACTTTCCAGTTAACTGACAGAATAAACCACCATGTTCTAAAGGCAGCAGATCCTAAACACATGAACAACCCAACTCAGACTGACATGCACATCAAGCAGCTAAAGACATCCCCCCTATTTTCCTATGTAAGTCCTTCCTAGGTCCTATGAAAGCTCAAATGCAAGAGATTAGGCAATTAAGAGAGAACATGGACCAGTAGCCTGGCTTGAGCAACCAAAGCTGTAAATTAGGCTTTGCCTCTATATTTTAGGGCAAGATTATTTCCATAACTTAAAGGTAGCTGGGAAAAAGACATGCAAAAAAGAATCATCATCAATAATATGAGCCGGTAATCTGTCGACAGGTAGCAGTATGTACAACGTAGTCTGAATCAAGATGGTTGTTTCAGCTTACAGAAACACATTGATTTCCCTCCACAATTTTGAAAATTAGAAAAAGAAAATTCAAAGTTTAACAAAGAACAGGGAAAAAAATAATCTACATGGCTTTACATGTTGATCTTTGTATGTTTTACAAGATCTCAAGTACTTGACGTATCGAGTTCACTTTCGAATGTTACAGCAAACAAATAAAAGAAAAATCCAAGAACAAAGGTCGCACGAGCACACCATTAAGTTTGCAATAAGCCATCATTGCTCCTGAAGAATGAAGCAAGAAAAGGAAAAAGAAATGTAACAGATGTAACACTTACCTCATCAACAAGTTCTATAAGTGTAATATCTGATTTCTGACACTTGTCCTTCAGGAATGCATTTTCCTTCTTGAGATCCTTTATTGATTTTGCCATCTGATTTTGTGGTGCAGATTGAAAAAATAATAATGATCAAGTTGAAGTAGTAGATATGCTGATCTGTTACATAGGAAATAAAAGATTACCATTAGTAGGTGTCATATAACTCATACCTTCTCAATCTCATGCTTAAATGTTTCAAAGACTTCGTTGCTCTTTGACAATGCATCCTGCACAATTGAAACAGATTTGAAGACCCAAATTAGTTTATTTTGTGATGGATAGCATTAATACAAATATATCCTTCAAGAGTGGAAGGAGATAGAAAGTGGAAGGTAATTTTCTTAGAATGTATCTGTTCCCTTCACTGGATCCAGCAGATAAATTAGAGGCAGAGCACCCATGAACGAAAGGAAGGTGCAAATCAAGCAAGGATCCATAAAAAAGTGTCCACTGCCAGATAGTTTAGGTACCTCACCAGTTGGAACTTTAGGTAAGAAGTACTATTTTTGTCCCTTTTCCTTTCCCTTTCCTATTGTGGTATAAGACAATGCCCAGTGGCTCCAAGGAAGCAAGTTTTTGCGGTGCTTAATTTGTCTAGAAAAGGTAGCCCATAGTTTAGCTGCTAGTTTCATGCGGTTGATAAGGAGTGATGTTGCTTGTTCGCTTGTGCTGGGATATATGTTGAGTTGTTTGTTGTCCTTGCTTGACAGCTGATATAAGTACTTGTTTCATAAGATAGGAGTTGGGTTGCTAGAGGTTTGTCTTATGGAGTTGCATGAGAAGTTACTTGGCTTGTAGTGGGGTTTGCCTCCCATTAATTCAGCAGCAATGAGAATGCTTAAACTTGCCCACAAGAGAAAAAAAGCAGCCATAGTTGGCCAACAATTCTCACATTTCCCAAAAGAAGTAGGTTAACACTTGATAGTATCATTGTGTCAATCTCAAATATAATTTCTACAAATTTGGCTAGTATGAAATTAACCTAGTTAAAACAAGGATAAAGTAACAGCAAAGTGCCTCATAAGAACAATGCTAAGATCCACCTGAAGATTGCAGCAACAGAAACCTACAGTGGACATTATTTCACATGTCACAAATTAATTGAACAGTGAGGATCAGTGCAATCCAAGTCAGACAACAGAATGAACTCTAGCATCCAATCATGCCATACACAAACAGTCCAAGTCATATATGAACACCATCCAATGTAGAAGTTCCTTGCTTCAGGCACTTCCCTATGGCAAAATAATTGCCATTAGGCAAAGACACCTTGACTCATGTGACTACAAGTATTGGGAAACAAGTGATAGAGGTAACCTGGAATTGTTGAAATTTCTCTCCGTCTGCTGTCAACTGTAACCGCAAGTTTTTCTCTGTTTCTAGTAGCTGTGATACTTGTTCAGCATATACTTTCATTTGGGACTGTTCCTGAATCACTTTCTCCTCATGCTGCTTAATTTTCAAATCAGCAATCTGGAGTTCTAGACTTTTCTGCTTTAACTGCATATTCAAGTTTCAAGCGACAGAATTTGAGCAAAGTCCTTCAGAAATGGAGACTGCAAACTCTGAAATCAATCAATCTTAAACAACTTTACCTCCTGTTCATGATGTTGTTCAGAAAGCACATACTGCTCAGCTAGCTGCTTCAACTTAAGTTTTAACCTGAACCCAAAGAATTTCATAGACAGCTAAATGCATCAGATAGAATGCCGATAAAGAAGCTAGGAAACAATAATCCAAGACAAGCACTTTCCTTAATAAAAGAATCTAAATATTCATGCACCAGTGCACCTTTGTGCCCGGGGGAGAAAGAAGCCCCCGCGGGAGTGGGGGGAGAGGGAGGGAGGGAGAGAGAGGCGGCCAGGCAGACAGATACAAACCGAACTTTAACAATTGCATTCTTCGGCCCATGCTTACATACAGGTGCTCTCGCTATGGCAACCACGAACATCATTTCATAGATGATACTATATACGCCCAACAATAATCAGGTACATGAATTGTAAATCCTATCAAGGAAAAGACATTCCATATAAAAGTGAAACTTCCTTAGATTATCCCACATAAATGCTCCTAAAATAGGGAACTCTATAATTTTTTTGAGAATATCAAAATATTATGCATCCAGCAACATCCTTTAGTTACATATTTTTGCTAAACATCATATTTGAGGATTGAAGTGCTGTATTTCTTATGCATGTGTTAGACAGGTGGTAGAAATGAGCCATTATATAATAGCGAGAACAGACAACTAAAGAACAATTTTTAACACAACAGTGCAAGTAAAAGTCTTACATCTCATTTTCCTTAAGCTGAGAAAGGCATTCATCCTTCTGCTGTTCTAATTTATTGCTCACCTCCTGAAGAAAGCACATTTAAATTAAAACAAGCACGGGAATGCAGCCATCTCTCACAGAGCACAAGAGACAAGAGTAACTTATTTATTATCTAACTCCAACTGAGAGGCTTAACTAAGCAATATTAAAGCGAGAAAAAAAACACATTAATCTTGAAATTCTTTTTCTTTGTTTGGAATGTTCCTTGCGTAGAAATGTGGCATGACAGGAAAAACCAAAAAAGTAATGAACCTTGATGGCATCTTGAAACTTGGCTGACAAATCTAATCTCAAATTTTGTCCCTCAGTTGATACCCGTTTGCATTCATCCTGCAAATCCATATGTAAGGCATCAAATTCTCCATGAAAGCCACATTCTAGTACTATAATGGACATCTCACTTCATAACAAACAATATCCTGTACAAAAAAAGAAACTGCTCAAGACAGAAACCACGAAAGAAAATTTAATAAGAGCACCATTTGTAACCTTCTCATTTTTTAAATCTTACTTTCTATGACCGCTTATAACTTTTTTAAATAAGAGGAAGATCCTTTGCTGATGCATTTTAGAAGAGTAAAGTAACTTAGTGGTGTATGGTAAATTCTTTCAAATAACTTTTGAAACTTTCAAAAAAACAATCCATTAAATGTCTAATCAATGATGATCAAGTGTTGATGAGCAAAGTCAACCGAATGTAGCTGGATAGTCTTAGGACAGTCAACATTTACAAAGAAAAAGAAAATCAGAGAGAGAGAGCAATTGGAGCAGATTGTGAAGGAAAAGTACCATTAGCATTTTGTTTTGACGTTGCAACTCCCGACACAGTGACTCAAGCCTGTCTCGAACCGCAATTGCTGTGACAGTTGTAGATGTGAATACTATATCTATATCTTAGGACCACAGATGCTGAACATATAAAGATAACTAATGGAAAAGAAATTGGATGTGTGCTAATGTATATGATTCGTGCAACAATGTCAACATTCAAAGGAAAAAGGGGGGAAATAAAAATAGCATTACAAAATGTAAATGTAGAAGAGAGAGATTCACCAGACAATCTCATTTCACGCAACAACTAAGATTTTAACTACGCATGTAGGCTCGCACCAATATTTTGCTATTTTAGTTTGCACTTGATGGACCTAAATTTAGTGTATTTAAATTATACAAGAGAAGAGACTTATAATTTCCTTATTGGAAGAGAAGAGAGGCGAAGGTAACTATGTATTAAAAGTCAAAGCCAATGATTAGATATCTAGGCTTAAAATAAACACCCCCCAAAAAAAAAAAAAGAGAAGAAAAAAAGATTGTTACAAAAACAACTTATGCACTATTACAGCTATGTTCCACTGTAAACTTGCCATAAACTTTAATGTTTAGTAAAATATATTTTAAATCAAAGTTGGGTGAGGCAGCTTTAAAGTAACTGCAACCAAAAGGTGTTTGAGAGACACCTTATATAAGCTGCAACACCCCTATTCACAGTTGAAGCTACTGCGGAGAAGCTTATGAACAACCTCCACGTAATTCAGCTGGATTCTCAAGTAAAGTTCACGTTGTTGTGCTTGGAAGTTTAAAAGGAAACAAAGAACAAAGTTCATCATGTCATGTCGTGTTTTACAGTCACTACCATAGAGCTAGCAACACCCAATTTAGAGAAGCAAGTACTCTTTTATCACGGTACATTTTTTAAAAGAAAAAAGAAAAGAAAAAGATACAACATTTCACTTTTTTTTAATATGTTTTATCCTGACTTGGGAACAGGAAGTTCATCATAGAACCTGGTGTTGATTTAACAAGCCTTCACTTAGCTAACAGCTGAACCTAGAAAAGATAAGTCCTATGACCCCTAACCATCCTCATCAATCAATAAGAGAAATTCTAAGAGAGAGAACTCCACGTCACAACAATCACTATTCTTGAGTAATAGTAACATGACCTAATCTGTGTACGTGAACCATAGTGCTCTATTTTAGGAGATGAACTGCTAAATTGTATAAAGAGGAAATCTTCATTCTCCGACAATTCATAATGCTAAAACAATGTCTTCACGGGAGGACAGAGTTAAACTCTGCCATAATTATCAGGCACCTCAAATTATGGCAAGAAAAACTTGTAAACTTCCAAAGCCATCTTGCTCTGCAAACTCACAACATTATTCGACACTGAAGTCTCAATGAAGGCAAATTTTAACATCAAAAGCAGTTTACATTTGCCACAAAATGATCACTTATGTAAATAATGTTATGATGTCAAATAAAGAACTAATTCAACCCACAAACGACAGTCGCTAAAAAGTGCAGGAGAAGTGTGAACCTACCAGCGTCTCGTTCAGCAAGAACTTGTTGATATTTCAGAGTGAACTGTAAAAACTCCTTTTCTGACTTAAAACTACGCTTGGCATTCTTTTTTGCTTCAGATGTTTCCTGAGAAAGTAGAATGGCCCAACTTATTAAACTAGATTGTCTCAAGGATCACACAATAATAGGAATTAGGAATTATTAGATGTTCTCAGAATAGCCGATCATCTTGCTTGGCCATGCATCAACGCATGTCTGCTTTATAGATAAAAGCCAAACGTCTGTGACATACCAAACGAATATATGCCCGATTTAGAAAAAAGCATAGCCAAGCAAGATGACGGGGCTATTCTAAGAACATGTAATAAGTTCCAGATTGACAATTTTTAATACAAGTGTTAATAGGCAAACGCCGAAATGTCACGGATGTACCGTACCAGCCCTGCTACTTACTTGCTTCCTGTTTTTCAAAGAATCATCTCCACCTGGCAAAGATTTTTCCTTAGCGTGAGTTGGCTGCATGACCAACTTATCTTCGGCAGCTGCAATGGAAGAAGCCCCATAAGTGGAATCAAAAAGATAAAACGAAACGTTTTATATAATCAAGCTTCCAAATACTGCCAAAGCAAAGTGCTAAGCATCAAAATCCATAAAGTGTAGAAGACCTAAATAACAAGTGGACAAAAGCAAAGAGAATAATGTGAAGGATAATAGTCTTGACTTCAGGTAAAGATATTTACATTGGTCTGAACTTTGAAATTTCTCCTGAGCTTGTTCTTTTACCTCGCAGGATCCAGAAACCTCTGAAGAATCCTCAGGAGCAGAACCACCCGATCCTGGTGTCAAGGGTGAGCCGAAATTCTTCTCGACGTGTCCACCATCATCCAAATCCACCAATTCGTGCGCTAACCCATCCAAACGATTCCCACTACCAATCCTAAAATCGCCCAGCGGCTTCTCTTCCTCGTTATTAGGAGTCGCAGGGCAAAGAGGCTCGGCGGTGCCATCAACGAAACCATCCGGCAGAGCATCCACCTCAGGGAGCTGATTTGCAGCCGGGTTCTCCATTTCACGCGCTGGAACAAGACGAAAACTTATCTCAGCTAAAGAAACCACAAGCATTCATACATGGCAGACTAGGATTATCCACAGGTTCACTCCTAAAAGAATCGAAAAAAGGCGAGAACGTTCGGTCCGTGCTTCGGAAACGGCAGCAACACTTTCAAAACTGAGAAATTACAAAACTTTCTCGGACCCAACCAAAGAAACAGTCCTAGCAAAACGTTCGAGCCACCGCAAAAAGCCTCTAAACGAAGGAAATCTCAAAACGCGAAATGGCTAATCGCGCGCGAAAATCTCCACTCGATAGAGCGAAGAACATATCCGCAACCCCCCCCAACCAAACACATTCAGCCACAAAACTCGCGAACGTCGAGCAAAAGGTCGAGGCAGGGCGGGAACCGGAGCTCGCCCGATCTACCGACCGGACGATCGGATCCCTAGGTTCAAGGAAAAACCGACAGCGCCGGCGCGTCGCCGATCCGTTCCGTTTCGCCGCGACGAATGCGGAAGCCGCCCGAGCAAGCGATGTAGAATACCGGAGCGCGCCGAGGAGGAGGAGGCGGCGGAGGAGGAAAGGAGGAGCTGCAGAAGAAGGCGTTACCGTGAGGATTTCGGCGACGAGATTGCGAGGGGAAGCCGAAGAAGGAAATCGGAATTCGCGGCGAGACGAGAAGAAATGCGACGGAGGCAGAGGGGCGCGTTTTTTGCCTGCGCTTCTTGGGGGCGGTAATCGAATGCGAAGAGACGGAGGAGAGTGACGTCACTGTGTTAAGCCCGACTGTAGAGGTGATGTAATAATGATGAATGACGGGGACTAGGGATACGGAGGGACGGGTTATCTCTCTCTCTCTTTTCTTTTTTTTAAATCACTGTGAGAAAATGACCTAAATGATCTGTGAACTTTAAAAATCGTATTTAAAATTTTCATTTCTTTAATATAATTTTTAAATTATAATACATAGTCATCTTCAATTTTTTAATTTTTTAAATATTATATATTTATACATCAAAATATTTAATATCATCCTTCTATGAATTAAAGTTTAATGACAATTTTAAACATATCCTTGTAGTTCAAGAATTAAATAAAATGTATACTAAAAGTCCACGAATTATATTAAATGATTTAAACATTTAATAACGATACTGTAGATTAAGCTAAAGTTTAGTAATCATTTTAAATAAACTAGAAATTTAGATATGACATTATGAAATTCAAGAGTAATTATTCCTCCATTTTTCATCATTTTAAATCCTTTTTTTTTCCATTATCAAAAGGAAAATAAGTTATTAAATAGAAGGACGTTCCAACCGATGAAAGTGGGTCCCAACTGCATCCGTACGCGAAATTTTAGCACCATAAGAGGAGGTTGACGCTATTTACGCCGTTAGAAAGTGTCCTTTTTACGTTAAATGGCCAAATTACTTTTCTATACCAAATTTTGGTTCAACATCTATCATTGACATCACTCACCCTCCCTAGAAATTAATCTTATGGATTCATACATCACAGTTCTCATGCGATTTAATAAAAATTAAGACATGTCTTCAATTATGAATATGATGTGTTTCCAAGTTTTAAAAAACCATTTCCAGTTTCGAGTAATGAATTCACTAATTTGTTGAAGATGATAATGTTGTTAATTTGTGTTGTTAGAAAATTCTTTTGTCTAAAAGTGATTTTGATGGAAACAAACGAATTGGTGCCTTGAATTGAGTTTCTAGCTGAATAGGTCTCGTTCTTTGCTATTAAGAATGGAAAATATAAATTGTTCTCTCCAAGCGAGGTTCGAACAGAATAAAAAAGGAAATTTTTTTAATTAAATCGAGATAGGAAAGTAAAAACTCATGATCATCAATATGCCCAGAAAAAAGCGTTAGTACATACTGATACATATTTCTTGGTTCTTGGTTCGGCATGTTTAGGACAGGGGCTTCAGACCCTTTTTCTTTGCGGTTCTAGCAAGGGCAGTACATATTTCCTTCTTCCTCTTCTTGTTGCTGTTGTTGTTGTTGTTGCCATTATTGTTATTACTGCGATCCTGGTTGTTGTCGACATCGACGACGGCTGAACTCCTTGCTTGAGCTTCAAGGGCATCCTTAACGAAAAATTTCAACTTCCATAACGTGGATTCGTTCTGCATCAGATCAACAGTAAACAACATCATTAGTGTATTGCTCTTAGCTCCAGCAAAACAAAACTCGTAGAGTGCGAGAGAGAGAGAGAGAGAGATTTTAACCTGAGCATCTAGATCTAGGTCCACAAGATCACCCTTTGATTGGAAGTTCGGATCATACTGAGCAACAATCTCCAAAGCCTTGTCAACATCCTCAACTGGCAATTTATCGAGGGCCGCAGCTATTTTTCTTTTTTCTTCTGTTGAGATTTTCCTGGGATGGGAATTGTCAAGCATATCTTTTGTCAGACGTTTCTGCTGAAAGTTATCAAGCAAATGCATGCACAACAGACATCTAAGGGAGATGCACTACGTAAGTGCATTTTATAGTAACTGCCTTGCACTAAGCACCCACTATATCTCTCATTTTCAGGTCCTAAAGGAAACCGAAAAGCACCAACGACAGTCTTGAAGCCTAAAAAGCATGAGTGACATGAATCTGACAGGACCATGATTTGAAAAGATGTCGCCTTTAAGCAAGGACAAGCTTACAGCGTAGAAAGCACAAGTGAGACCCTAACAAGCAACAAGTTTACATACATTACTTACATTTATGTGCGCTATCTACAAAGATACACAAAATGCCTCAGTACACTTTACAAATGCAGCTTCTGACCAAAATGAAATAACAAACACGGCTTGATTGTTGAATACAAGAAAATGAGAAAGTTGCATGACCAGAGCCAGGAAACAGAAGAGAGACATTACAGACAATTTTTCTATTCTCAATTCCTACCATCAGTTCACTTGAAAACAACACACTACTGACCTGCACTTTGAGATAACACCTGCCCTGAGTTCTTCCAGATACATATCAACCTCGAAAAGCTGAAACGGTTTCACAAATTATAGTAGAGAAATAATCATATTTAGTCATCAATTAGGAGATGGGTTTGCTACAGAAGATGATTTCTTTCCCATTTATTGGCTGACTACACTCCGAATGAAAAGCCTCGTCTGTCCATACTGTAATATTTCCCCCTTACACATAAAAATCTGTAGCTTTTATGTTCATTGGAAATTACCTCACAACTTATTTCCCTGGCCATTTTGGCATTAGCAGCCTCCTTAGCAAGTTGCATATCTATCTGCGCCTCTGCCTCTTCCTGTTGTAGTCTTTCTTCCTACACACACATGGTTTTGAAATGAAAAGCAAAATTAGAATTGTCATAGCACCTCATAGTAGAAGAAACCAAATAAATAGTCAAAACACATTCAGCAGCCTGCCAAACTGGTAATGAAACCCCGAACAGCAACTCATGATTGGTCCTTAGAGACCAACTTACCTCCTCCGTAACTTTAGGATATAGTTGGAGCCACTTCTCCTCAAATTTTCTGAGTAATGTCTTGGCCATGACATGAATATCGCTCTTTTCATCATTGTACTTCATAGCATTTTTGAAGACCAGCCTCACATCAGCACATATCTCTCGGACGTGTTTATAAGCAGTACCATCAGCGGCCTCCATTTGCTTTTTAATCGTACTGAAGTCCATTGGCTTGTCAATTACCTAGAAGATACCAGCAATATAATAAATAAAAAGCAGTAGAAGACATTCACAAAAGATGTAGTGATATTCAAATGAGGCTGTGCACTGCCATAATTATATTCTAGCATTTAATGAATTGAGTTGTGTGGCCCAAGAGGCAAAGTTTCTCACTTTTCACTCTTCATGTTTTCCCCTCCAAACAATGTTATTGGCCAATCAATACCCCTTCTTTCCCTCCATCTCACATAGATAATTGCCCACATTCTTCTGAGGTAAACAACATGAGGACAACAATCTTTTTCTTCGTGGAAAAATTTGCCTAGAACATCACATTTAGCTAGTTTGGAAATCTGCTTGCTCAAATAGAAAGAGTTGTCAACATTGACAAACAAAAGTTTGCCCTTCAAGAAAGTTGCATCATTCTGAGATCCAAAAAACTATAGGCATAGAGAAGATTTAGCAAGGCTCAATAAACATTGACTAACAATATTGAACACTCTAAACACTGATCAAAATAATATTCAAGCATCCTGGTAAAAAAGATGAGAGATCCAAAGTACAAAAGCCATACTTTATGATAGTCATGCAAACCGAGAGCTTTGACATCCACAGGTTGCAGGAAGGGCCACGCCCATTTGTGCTGAGTGATCTGAAAGAAAAATGTAAAATGTATACCTCCTGTCAGTATCACTGAAGCATGCCACCGACTTTCTCTTCCTATAAAAAAATTCCTTGATGTTCTAAGTGAAGACCTTTTTGCACCAAAAATAAAAGGCGAAAGAAACTGCAAAATCCCATTTGGGAACATGGAGCAAAACCACTGAACCCAATACTTGTCCCAAAATTGGGAGAGTGACTATGCCTTGTCTGGACCAAGACAATGCTCAGAGTAATTGAACAGATAAGGGCTAAGACATATTCAAGAAACATACTCAGGATTGGATCTTTTGAATATTGTACATTCTGACAATCAAAGATGGACAAGTATAAGATCTAACTCTGCCATGGATAAAGTGGATAACATTACGAAGCATATCTCAGCAAACTAAACTCTTTGTAAGGAAGCATCCTCAACTGGTTTCCAGTGAGCAGCACATGACTCTGGAAAAACAATAAGGGTTGAGATTGGCTTCAGCAAAAAGGTAAAAAGAGAAAAAGGGGGTGCAAAAGGATCCCATCCAATTGTGTTTGAGAACAAGGGGTGCAAATAGGTAATAACAGAAGTGCGGATGGACGATCATATGGTCTGTATTCATGAATTTGGAATGGAAATGAGGAGTATCAATTAGCAGCATAGGACATAAAAAAGGACAAGTTAAGTCAAAGTTTTTTTTTTAATTCGAAAGTTAGGTCAAAGTAACATTCACATAAATGTTCTAACATTGAATAGAACCAGGCATTTTCAAGATTAGTTGAGCAACGATAGGAAAGATGCACGATTCCACCACAATTGCTGTCTGCCGACGCAAGTACGAAACGACTTGCCTGGCGGAGTATTACGCCAAACTGACTGATAAGCTGCTGCATTCTCTTCGCCGCAGTGGCTTCCCTATTACAAGCATCCTGTTGCAGCTTCTTGAGACCGTTAACCTGCCTCTCGTCCTTGCCTAGTGTGCTACCTTTGGAGGTGGTCGGTTGCTTTTTACTTTGATCATCATAGACTTGCTCGACCTCTTTAACCCTTTTCTCCAACTGTAAGGGGGAAAAAAAGATCAAATCAGCACAAGGAAATCCCAGTTTTCCAGATACAACAAAACCAAGCATACATACAAAAATACTATTAACAAAAAAAAAAAAAAAAAAAAAAAGATCAAGAGAAGCAAACCTCTGCGGTACAATTTTCCAAAGACTAATAAAAGCTGATAACAAAGAATACAACTTTACCTCGTCAACCTTGAACAGAATGAGTTGCAGATCGTCCTTAAATGCTTCGATTTCGAAACTGGGATTAACCGTCCCGAGATATGGAATCAAACTATCGAAATCCATTTCTTCCATCTCGCACTGAAAAAAAAAAAAACAAAAAAACCAAAGAAGTGATTTTTAGTGTTCATTACTGCGAACAGCCGCCCGCAGAAAAACGCAAGAGCACGCCTCCGAACACGGACACGACCCGTTTCGCGAGGCTCCGCGGGCTACGTGAAAACTTCATAGCGGCCGGAAAAAAGCAACCGCGATTCAAGCTCGCGGCTCCTAAAGCGTGCCAAACGGGTACAAGTACAACCCACCTCGCCTTGTCTCTCCGGGTTTTCTGTTCCGCGACCGAACGAGAAACGGAAGCTCTCCCGGCGGGATCAAAAGCGCGGCCTTTTCTTCAGTCCAGGCTGCGGCGATTCCGCGAGAGCAAATTCGAGAATGACGAGAAGATCAGAGGAGAAGAGAGAGAGACACTACCCGAAGAATTTCAGGCGAGCTCGGTGGGGAAAGCGAAATCCGACGGGAGGCGGCGCCGCTTCTCGAAAGGGCGGCGTTGCAGGGTTTTAAACAAGGTGGCAGCGAGTCCGTTAACCCTCCCGCTGATAAGAAGAGAGGGAATATTTTACTATAGAAGGCATCGAAAGAAACGGTAAAAAACGGCTCGGTATATTTTTCTGGCAATAGTAATTTGAGAAAATAACACGTGGTCAGTGGACTATGTAAAAATATTTAACATTATATTTTTATTAATTTAAATTTAGAAACAATACCGAACACTTTCGTATAATTATATGATTAGTTTGAACATATATTAAAAATTGAAAAATTATATTGAATAGACTAAAAGTTTAAATATATTATATTTTAAACTAAAATTTAAGAATTATATTGCATGTCGAATCAAAATTTATAAATCATTTATGTCATTATCACTAACCATTTTTGACATGGGGGAGCTTTTTCTTTTTTTTTTTCTAGTCGAGCCTATTTTAGGGGTGAATCATGTCACTCGTGAGCAAGCACGAGTCACATTTTTAAAATCTTTTTTTTAAAATGCAATTTGGATCCCAACCGTTCCAAATCATTTTAGATCAAATTTGCATTTGGAACCCTATGTTCACACTTTTAAGGATTCTATTTTATTTTATTTTATTTTTTAGTTTTTGATATTTCAAATCTAAATGCATTTCTACTTTGACAATGGACGGGAAGAGATGCAATCATTTGCCATGAGTCAAAAGCAAAGATCGCTAGTTAGTAGCAAATAGATCAACTTCTCGGCAAGTCGATAATTCAATTCTTACATTAGCAAATATTGTTTTGATTAGTAACTTTTTTTTTTTTGGGAGGGATGGTAAATTGTCATCGAGGTAGGGAAGGGATATAATCTCGGACATTAAGTTTTGTTTTTGTTTTTTATTTTTATTTTTATTATTATTAAATCTAGGGGTCAGTCGTAATATATTGTGTCTTTCAATCCATAAATGGGTAATGAGGCGTTGCACTTCATTGCTAATTCTACACATGCATCAATAAAAGCTACACCGAGAAACTAAATGACTTTTTTTTTCTTATAAGAGTTGGCGAATCTTTTCATTGACATGATCAATTTCAATTTAATCAATTATATCCATAGTAAATTAGCAATAGTAACTATATATTAGTTATAATAATAGACTATGCATTTAAAATAAAGTCATTCCGCTACTAAGTGCCTCATTAAATATATTGTGAATAGGAAGATTCAATTTCAAGGTACTTATCGTACAGAATATGACAACAAATAATCCATTAAAAACTATAAAATTTCATTTTATGATTACTTAAAAAGTAAGCATTTTGTGACACACATAAACAAAACCCATTAAAAAACAAAAGGCCAGTGATGCATATTCTCATAGTAATTATCTCAACAATTTTTATAAAAACCAAAACTATACGTTTCGAATCTATATCGGGAATGATGTCCAATACACAGTAGTTGACTTTAAAACTAGAAAAAATATTGATATAAGTTTTAAGACTCTATATGTTGTAGTATCAAATATTGTTATGGCATACATTAGTAACTTTTCCAAATCATATCATATTTGTGAACTTTTACTACTAGAGTTAATGACCCTACCTTCTCAAGTGATTTTGTTCTAGTACAATGATAAACGAGGACAATCATGTTATGCATTTTCAAATTGACAAATCAATTATTTAAATATCAGTCGTTTACAATATTATATAATCATTTAGAGAACTCTTTATTTACTTACAGCGAATACAGGATGGAAAAAATTTAAGGTGTAGTGTAATCGTCACACGAAATGATCGATCCACAGCATGCTATTAACAAAAAGGATCAATCCCATGGGCCCCGATGATTCGATCCGATCCGATCCGGCTGCTCCAAATCATACGGCCCAAATTCTCCACGCCAATTTAAAAAAGAAATAATAAAAAAATCAACCGAGTCAAAGTCAGCTCAAATGAATCGCTCCACGCACGCGCGAGGACCGAGCCCCGCTGGGTCACGCGTGCGGAATGCAGCCCAGGGACGCCCTCGCCAGCGCGTTCACCAAGTGGGACCGACACCGCAACGGCCTGAGCAGGCTCCGGTGGCCGGCGCCGGCGCTCCCATCGGCGACGACCTGCTTTCCGCCTTCGGCCGCTGGGAAGAGCGGCGCCGGAGCTCGCCGGCCCTGCCTCTTCCTGATGTCGCTCAGCTCCATCCTGGCGGGGAACTTGGTAATCCCGATCAGAGCCCGGTGCCTCCTCCGAAAAGAGGACGACCCGACGGAGGCGGAGGCGGCGGCCGGGGCGGCGGAGCTCCTCGACCGCTTCATCCGGAGCGAGTTGGACCGGAGGAGCTGCCCGCCGGCGAACCGGATCTTCGCTCCGTCGCGGCGGAAGCTGTCGAGGCGGCCGAAGGAGTCGACGCGGTGCTGCTCGCGCTCGTCGAAGGGGATGGATCTGCCGCAGAAGAGGAAGGCGTCGACGGCGGAGGCGGAGGCGGGGCCGGCGGAGAACTCGAAGTCGGGGGCGTCCCAGAGCGGCGGGGCGGGAGGGCCGTCGTCGGGTTGGTCGAGGGAGGTGGTGAAGGGGAGGTCGCAGAAGGAGAGGGCGTCGTCCGTCCTCGAAGTCGCGGGGAAGAGGGGCGTCCGACATGGTTGATGAGGAGGCGAGAATGGGGCGTCGGACTTTGGGTTGGGAATTAAGGTTGTGGTCGGCGGTGGATGAAAAAGGAAGCGGAAGCGGTAGAAGTATATAAAGGGACGGGGCCCTTAGAAGTGGGATGTGCTTTTAGAGAGAGAGAGAGAGAGGGGGAGTTTCCGTTGGGAGGAAGGCTTCTAGATGAAGTGGAGAAGGGGAAGGTGTTGGAAATTGACTGGCGGCGTTGGTGGGCGCTGCAGCGAGTTCGCTGCCTTTTTCTTTTTATGCTTTTGGGCTGGTCTAGTTTGCGCGTCTTGCGAAGAAAAAACGACATCACGTCTAGAAGATTATTTATGAATTTAAAAAAAAAAAAAGTAAAAGAAGGAAAAGAAACGAAGGAAGGGGAGAGAGAGGAGGAAAAAGGAATGAGGGGGGGCATTCCGAGAATTGAACTCGGGACCTCTCGCACCCTAAGCGAGAATCATACCACTAGACCAAATGCCCTCTTTTTTGATGTTGTTTTCGTAAAATATTTATAAAAAAGAAAAGTAGTATTGGTTTAGCACCATTAATTCGAGGAGCCGCGCGTCCCACTGGGCCGCCATCGTGGATCATTCGTCTTTTCGGCTTCGGTTTAGTCCGCGTCTTATGTTTTACATATTCAAAACATGATTGTCCCGCGGTCCATCTTGCTCTAATGCTAACTTTTTAGGCCCAATGACCTCAAAAAGAGAGACGTGCTCTTTTAATCTCAAATTTTAGTACCATCTCAGCCCATTGGTCCTAAACAATTGTAACGGAAATATGGCTTTGCCCTCTTTCTAAGAACGATGCGGTAGACAGAGCTCGTTGTAGAGACCCGTTGTTCCTCCAACATGCCGTCGTCATGACCTATCAAACTAAATCTATTTAATAACTTCTCAACGCCATCGGGACATGTGTAATAACAAAATTTTTTGCAAAGAGTTAGGGCTGGACATTGCTTGGATCACATGTATGATTACAGAGATCATCCTGCATGCATTGGGATGGTCAGACTTACACAATAATATAGCAGAAGTCATCCCGTGCTCGATTAGTTCCTACCATGTCTTTGCAAAGCAAAGCCAAATGAAAACAGTGACCCCACGAGATGGAGGGACAGCATCCACGCTTTGGGCATCATTTTGTGGACTATTGACCTTAAAGCTAAGGATGGGAGTCTTGACTGTTGACACATGGAAAGAAGTGGAGCCCATATGGAGAGCATGGAGCATGGAAGGCGCGGCCCCCTGCAAAAGGGCAAAAGGGCAAAAGGGAAACCTCCAAAACAAAAGAGGAAGACCCATCAATTCTTATCAAAAGAAAAAGAGATGCGGGGAAGACCTCCTTTTCGAAAAAGGAAAGGAAATGCTCCAACCAAAGGACACTTGGGGGTGGCTAGTGGGGCTGGCGAAAAGGCCCCTCGATCCAGGAAAGCGGAAAACGCGCCTTTTAAGTCGCGACCCCTCGCGTCATCGACAGTAGGCTCGATCGTGGCCCCCTTTGAATCGGCCTGCTGTTCTAGAACAGGATCCCAACCCACCATCCATCGTGCGGATCGTCTCTTCGCCTACCGTGATTTTGTGGAGATTTGAGGGTCGAGTCGCGGTCTTTTCCTTTCTTTATCGTGTCGCTTTTGGCCGTACTTAAGGAAAATCGCGC
The DNA here is from genome assembly GCA_014182375.1 of Eucalyptus virginea. NCBI lineage: Eukaryota > Viridiplantae > Streptophyta > Magnoliopsida > Myrtales > Myrtaceae > Eucalyptus > Eucalyptus virginea. The sequence goes on from CM024520.1 coordinate 50,253,431, forward strand.
CTGTTTAGCGGCAAGGCGGTGAGCATGCCAAAAAATTACGGCCACATTATTTTAGCCCTTTTTAGCTTTCGGTAAGGCACAAGTGACAACACATATAAAAATCTCTCTCTCTCTCTCTTTCTCTCTCTCTATGCGCTAATGTAAACATGAACATGGTCTTGTAGTAAGATGATTGGTATACTTGTATTATTGTATTGAACGTGTATGTATTGTTGGGGGTCGTGTTGTCATCCTTAAGATGAACTATTAAGAAATCGTGTCTCACGACATCCTATATACTTCTTTAAGGAATTACTTACTCGCAGACATGTTGGTTGATATCAATGGATAAATTAAATTGCAACTAACACGTTTATGTAATTTGCGAGCAAATATTTAGATAATTAATCTAGTGAATAGAAATAAATGTCCTTGTTTGAACTTTCTCCCTTTGCAATAAATTACACTGAGATTTAGATATGTTGACCCCCTCGAAAATAATTTTTTTTTGCAAATTGTGATCTGGAAGTATTGGAAAAGTCTGCATTGCATCACTAGTCTAATCTCACAGGGACATCTCACTATCACGCATAGCTTCCATTACATAAGCAGTGACCACATGTGCTCGATGATGTGAACAATTATCAAGAAGGAGAAAGAGGCCCAAATAATACCCGTTTAGAAATTATTTATCTCATACGTACATGACTAATAAGATCTTTCAAGTCATATGCCTTGCATTCAAGAAATTTTAGAGGTGGCACTGCCACGTTGTGAGTGTTACCTCTGATGGAAATGAACATGACGATTTGCATGCATTCACACAGATGAATTGAGGAAGGTTCGGGTGCCTTGCATCAAAGCAAAACAAATGATTACATACTCCTCTATATTATGTATTTTTTCACACTTTAACAAACACGATATTTATGCTAATAAGTGAAATTCCTGTAATTCAATAGCCAAAAGTTGAAAGAAAAAGTTTTTATATTTTTTCCCCTCTAACAATAAGGTTTGAAATTCTTCAAGCAAAGTGAATGTGATAGAACCCGCCGCACTTAACGCCTTATACTATCGAAATATAAGAAATAGTCGAACAAACTTACCATTGCATTCGCATGATATAATTTTCTCCTTTCTTAAATAAAAAATCTTCTCCTTACAATTATTTTCCCTATGCATTTTGACTGAGTTCATTATTTTTTAGTAAACACGTTATTTACCAGAAGATCAGGCTTGCCGACCAGAAGAAATTTGCTATAATGGCTGGCATTTCCACCTTTTATATACTTTCTAGAGATAAAGCTGATCGTTCACGGATACAGAAGTCAAAACTTTGTCATGTATTGTGCAGCTGCATAGATGAGTAGCTGTGCTCGATAACGTTTCTCAATCTGGATTTTTGTGGATAAAATAACAAGAAACCTTGCTCCAAGTGGGATAATCTAACGCAGAATATGACACGAATCAACTCCTACACGTCATTGATTGAAGAGGTCACTGTGCCAAAAATTTATAACATGCAATTTCAGCTCTGTATCTTTCATATCATGCATAATCAAATTCGTCCTGTCAGGCACTTTAATCTTGACAATACCCGTTTACCAATCAGACGAAAAACCATGCCATTCAAGATTTCTTATTGCCAAATGGTAGGTTTCTAGTCACACCCTTCTCCAATTCTTTCAAAAGAATAATCATCTTGATGCTTCCAAAATAAAAGTTAGACGGGAAAAGACGATCGATGTGGAGCCGCCCCACGGCATGATGGCGGTCCCTATCCAAATGAATCTGTTCATCGCACGCATCTCGGCTTTTAACAATGTGAATCAAACTGTTATCAAGAGAAGGGGAAAATAATAAAAATATTCAAATTGCGATGGTCGTCTAGGACAGAAACACTCGTTAAATGAGAAGATATAAATTATCTAAAAATTTGCCTGGTCGTAGCTCGCTCTTCTAGAAGAGCAAGGCAAAAAGCGTACCTCACGATATATGTCTGCCTCTCGATCCACTTCTTTCATGCATATGTAACTTGAAGTTATATGTTTCTGTTCATCTAGAAAGCCTTCCTCTAACAACCCACCTACGAACCAAACCTCAAAGATTGTCCTTTTTCATGTTGATGATATAGGCTCTCTATTTTAATATCGTTCACTAGCCGAATAAAAATGAATATGTTTTGCATGGCGATTCAAGAATAATTCACCAGCAGCCCCACCAGCCGGGTCACCTGTCCATCAACCTAGACCAGTATATATGCATCTTGGAGTTGCTTTTTAGAAGACTGGAGATAGCCATGTCTGCATGATCTCTCATTAGCCGATCTTGATTCTCTCTTTTTCCTCCTACCACTTAACCCCCAGTCTCTCTTTCTTTTGGCATCATCAACTTCTTGATCCTCATCGATGGCAGCCGAGGAATTTCGCCGATATCCAGAAGCAAACTTTGGCCAGGATGATGGGGAGGATTCGTTTGAAGCAGAAGAAACGCTCTCCCTCCGTGATCTCCCTCTGCACAGTCATGGAGCTGCTCATTTGGATGACTTCAACAGCACAGAGAATCAAACCTGTTCCTCCTCTTCTTCTTCTTCCGATAACGATGATGGTGAAGAGGACTTGTTTGAGTTCACGAATCAAAACTTTGCCCTTCCGACTCAGCCTGCAAGCAACATCATCTTCTGTGGAAAGCTCATTTCTTGCGAGGAGCCATCACCGCAAGTCTATGGAATTCCAAGGGAAGGGCAGGCTTCAAAGCACAACAAACCAATCTCCCCCTCCTCAAGATCAAGACCCATCTCACAGGGTCTAAAGGGTCAACAAAGCACGGTGCACACGATCCATTCCCCAAACTCCCCAAGGGCGAGAGGTTCAAAAGTCATGCCATTGGAGAAGTATGGTTATGGAACTAGGAAAATGTCATCTGGTTACAAAGCGACGGTAATGGCCTATCCTACTCCAAAGTCCAATGGCTATTTGTTAATGTACGGGTTGTCGAAATTTCCCATGGAGATGGAGCTGAGAGACACCAGGAAGAAACACAAGACAATTCCTTCCAGGTTGCATCAGCCCCCTAATGGGAGGGGCATTGTTAAGGTCAGTGATGGAGATAAAGATCAGAAGGGGCTTTGGGGGGTGATGAAGGCAATCAGTTGCAAAAGTTACCATCCAAATTCCATGGTGAAAACCTCGATTGTCCCAGCACCGCACCCGTGATACCACGGTGTTGCCTGCAACAGATGTATCGGACGACATTCGCATAGAACTATATGATATAGCGACTACGTAAGAGGATAGAATATATGCTCTCAGATGGATAGGTTGGGGAAATTTTTGCTTGGGGCATGCTTCGACTCTTAGATAGGATTTGATGTTCCGGATATACATTTCTTTTGCTGTAGGTGCAATTGACAGTTCTTAGTAAAACTCGAGTGAAAATCTTGTTCCTAATGTTGTTAGGCATGACAATCCAAGGGGCAAAAACTCTTAATTTGTCTTGCTTCTTTTCCTTTGAGGTAGAGCAATAGAATGCTATTGAGCTGAGAGGTCCAAGCTTTTCTCAGTTGGAAGAAGCGTGTCAAATTTGACAAATTTGTTGGGAAATAGAGAAAAGCATTTGAATGGAGGACCTACGTGATCATGTAGCACTTGTGAATGCGTAGTCGTAGGTCAATCCAAATTTATTTTGGACCAATATGAGCTATTGAGAGACTTATGGAAAAGTTTTCTTTTTTCGGTTAACGGTGTTCCTTGTTTCCCTCTCTCCATTCCGTATATTCCTTGCCTTGGATTAATGAGAAGAGAGAGAAAAAAAAAAAAAATTTGAGCGTTCCGATTGAGAACCATAAAGATGTGCCGACGGTCCAGGTACATAGAGATCATTTTCCGCTTTCCTCCGTCCAACATTTGTTTGCTTCAAATTGAATGTGCTCGATCCTAAATTAACGCAAATTGTCCAAGAGAAATTTGAAAATAGAGCCTAACTTTGTCTTCAGAGGAGAAAAATACATCCACCGACCAAGAAAGACTTGCTCAGAATTATTTGTGCTTGCCGAGCAAAGTTTAGTCATCACTGACTTGTCAAAATTCAGAAACTGCGAAGTTATTTCGTGGCTTGAATTATAGCCAATAGGCCCTGGACATTACACAATGTGACGTACAGAGAAAGAATTTGACTCTGCAAGTACTTCAACGACGACTCCAATCCAAGGATTCATAATCACAAGTCCTACAACACCCACATTTTGTTATACCAATGCCATGATCAAGAGATGTAACAATCTGTAAGAACAGAGACAATCCGGATATAGCCTGCCAATGAAATAGGATCACACTCTCATGACAGATGAAATATCTCACGAAAAGTCGTGATATCTTATGGAAAAGAGGAATTCGAGTGATATTATCGCAGGAGCTAATCTGCCTAATCTCCAACAAAAAACGATCCCAACATCACTCCGGCGTATTGACAAAAAGACATGCAACTCTCAACATAATTATCACTTCCGCAAAGAATTATACAATCTCCTAACCTCGCCATATGTCAAAATTTTACAATTCAGAAGCTACTGCAGTGGCTGGCACAGAAACTTTGATTAGCGATGGTGACCTAACTCGGGAGGGAGCAGGGGAAATATAAAAACTTTACATGAAATTTCAGTAATCAGAAAAAAAAAAAATACTCAGACAAAAATTACACCGAGCACGGAGCACCAAGTGCCAGGCAGGTAGCAGCCACTGCTAGTCCTTCTCGATCAGTCATTGAGATAAAGTAGCACTGTTCAAAGTCTTTCTCTTCTTTCTTCTCTTCTCCATATTTCCATTTCTCACACCATTTTCTTGGCCATTAGGCCTTGCAACCTCCCTACGGGTGACAAGCCGTCCCTTCTTCCTAGTTGATTTTTTATGCTCTTCCAAACTGCATGCATATGAATTCACATATTACACCTTAAAAAATGGGAATATGTGCATAAGGCTACTTGAAATCACCGCAGAACCTGAGAGAAGGACAACCACGGATCTCCAGTATGAAGGCAACTGATATAAGTGATGTAAATAATTGGAAAGACAAGCCAATATCTACTCATCTATTGAGAAGCATATTCACCAAGTGAAGGAAAAATTACATATTTAACTAGATCAAAAACTCTACTTGCAGTAACTGGCAAATCTTTACTCTAATCCACAATATCTTTCCTTAAGAATTATAGCCACTCAACATGCTTTTCTTTTTCTAATATAATAAAGTATGATAACTTTAGTATTTTGTTCATCTGAAAAGAGGAAAAGAAAGCTTTAAAGAGATAGTAAAACAGTCAAAAAAAGTACCTGAACTTTTCGCTGGTAAACAAGTTCTGTGAGACTGCCTTTTGCATGACGCTTCCATAGTACTGTTTAAAAGAAGCATTTCCGCTGCTCTTCTCCAGCTGCAGTAAACTTGGCAGGATTAGTCACTAAGGAATTGCCTTCATTAGAGACCACAAGTATTAGTTTCAGGGAAGCAAACCTGTAGAAATGATTCAACAGACTGTTGATCTTTGGGTGAAAAAGCTACCTCATCTCTTTTCTTTCGCACAAACTCAATATTCAGCTCCACCTGTAGGCCAAGGCAGCAGGTGGCTTATAGGCATTCATATATAGAAACAAGACTGATTTTGACTCTACTTTGGCACTTTTGTGGGACTACACTTGATTAATAGCAGCCAATAGGAAAGAACTTCAGTAACTTCACATCAAGTGAGAGGATCATAGTGATAACCCCTTAAATCATTTGGACAACTACGGTCACATGTTGGTCACTCATAATTTGTCAAGGAGTTGTATCAGATGGATCCGGCAAAGCCAACATTTGAATTGAGAGACCTTGACAGGAACTTGTATATGTAGCCAAACATTTTTCACACATTTCATAAAAATAGACTCCTCGTAATAAAAATATCTCCATCCTAAATCAGATCTTGGCATTTGACTTACAAAAATGATTTCTAAAGTGCATTAGCTTCCAACTAGAATGAGAAACAAAACAAGTACAATTGTCTTCTACAGGTTAAGAGATGTGGCAATCTTTATTTTCAAAAATACATACCTGGTCAATAAAACGTTTTAACACACGCCGGAAACTCTCGTTTGTTGTTGCCTCACAGAACTTCCTCAGACAGATGAGTGGTACGGTAGCCAGCTCAGGAAAGGATATGTGGTAACTCCACTGATCAAAGTGTGTGCAGAGCAACTCAATGGCCGAAGAAACACACTGTTCTTGGAAGTTTTGAGACTTTAACCAATGCTTTGGCAACTGTAGAGAAAAGAATATAATGTATTGGTTACCGCTTCTTTTTATGAGCTCCAAAGATTCAGCATACTGTACACAATTATTTGCAGTCTTGAGATTTGCATTATCTCAAAAACCTGAATACTATATTTAGTGAAAACCATGTCTTTTAAACCACAGAAATATATCATAGAACTACTGACACAGAACACAATTTTGTAATTCCCTTACTTTAACAGAAGTCGAAAAGTTGAAGTCCTTTCCAGGCTTTTTGCCCACCTTGCCCACCTTGCCAACCTTGTATTCCAAGATGTCCAATGAAAATGATGCAACAGGAACGAAAATTCCACTAGAACGGGAGAGATGATTTAACCACTGAATGCACTTAATTCTCAAAGGTAAATATCTTGGTCCAAGAAAGAGATGGGCCACCCCATTTACAATCTGAATGATCATATAAAGCAGTGACTGGAGGTCATAATCACGAATGTTTGATGATACAAATTCAACCCAGAGATCAATGCAATTAGCGAACTGCCAACTGCATATTTTCTTGACTGCTTCCTGCATGTGGACATAAAAAATCAATCCTAGCATGAGAACACATCCTCATGAACATTCAGAGATTCTTAATAATGTATTCAACATTAAGAACAGGATAAAGCATAAACTACACATTTAGAGCAACTATTAGTGAATGACCAAGCATACTCCTTTTGTACCTTCTTCTTAGTCAATAGAGCCAACTGCAGTACTTTAGCAAGTTGCTGTAGAGAACCCAATGCTTTGCTAGAGGATTTCTGTAGGTCCATGGAGCATAGTTCAACAATGCTATTCCGGAGGAATTGTATATGGTTAAACATTCCTGGCTCCAGAAATTTGCAGTGGCCTATGAAGGCTTTGTATGTTTTAATCAGGCAGATGTCAAACCAATCATTCCCATACAGAAAAGCCACATCACGTACTACAAGAAAGGCATGTGATGACAGATTTTCATCACCGGTTGCCCATAAGTGAATCGATATCTACATAGAGAACACCAAAATGTAAGAACTGGAAAACACATAATGACACTAAAATCCATTATATATATATATATAATGTAACGGTAAGTACAAAATTGCTCAAATTATATTAGGAAGCCCGATAGTCTAGTATGCCTGAGTAATATAGAAAAGAAAAGGCCGCTTGCTAGTCAAACAAATAGTATGCAACAGTAAGTATGAATTTGCTCAAATTATAATAAGAAGCACGAGAGTTCAGTATGCCTGAGTGATATACAAAAGAAAAGGCCACTTGAAGTACAAGAAAAAGATAATGAGAATAAGAGCAATCTCACATAAATGTCTGACTAGCAGTCTTTGTACCATATGAAATAGTTCCGGATGAGTGACAATATAATGCACTTGACTATGCGAAAGAATGTACCTTGATCAGTCGATGCAGCAGAGAAGGAAAACCAGCAAAATATATAATAGAAGCCCTGAGTTGTGTTAAGGAGAAAACCAAAATCTTAGAGTCTGTAACTTGATTCAGGAGGAACAGGGTGCTCCGCAAATATGATTTTATCAGGGGCTTCATAGTTTTCCATTTTGATGTCTTCTTCATATCCAAAATAGTTTCCTTCTTGCAATTAGAGCATGATATCCCAAGTAAGTTCCGAAATATTTTGTCGGCTTCACGGAGCACGAAGGCCAATATAGTGGAATAAGCTTCGTTATTCTGAATCTTGTAGACTGTGGCACCATCAGAAAACCCAGTTGATTCACTTCCATAGTGACATGCAGCACGGTAACAATTTAAGAGGCTAGTCAAAGCAGATACATTCTGCATCTCGGTAGCTTCTTGACACCACCCGTTGATGGTAGATGCAGTCAACAGTTTGAGCTTACTCGAGTTTAAGCTTTCTCCAACTGTTTGAGTGTCATTGCCACTTGCCTCTTCATCATCAGAAAACTGTTTTTTCAAAAACACTAGCAAACTATCAACAGGATGCTGCTAAGCAAGAACAATATCGAAAACAATAAAGAGAGTGAATGGCCTTCGATATAGTTCAAGCAATGTTGAGAGCTTAAAATGTCAGTTCACACAACTACCAGTCAAAGACAGCATGTACAATTTTATAAAACCTATGAGCTATAGAAGAGTTGTAGCTCTGCTTTCTGAAAGTCATTTTCTCTTTATTAGAGAGAAGGGAAAACCTTAGAAGGGAGAATGTCAGTTAATAAACAAAATAAGCATATGGGGAAGGAGAAGATGGAAATCAACCGAAAGACCTCTTAGATCTTGGTAAGGGTGGACCACCCTTAGGCCAGGTTGCTGTTCCTCTTGATTAAGCATGATAACAGTGGAAATGAAAAACTCTGTGGCAGTCCTTATGGTTTTGTTTAATTTTTATGTTGTGTCCAAAATGATTTACCCGAGAGTACATGACACATAGGCTGTCCACAACCATGGAACTCAGTGATGCTGTATGCATCCGGAACATATTCATTTTTTAGTACATGTCAGCAAAGAAATCATATCCCTATACTTTCAGCTTAACTTCATATAACAACCACTCAGCTGTAGCCATCCTACAACAAAAATCCTAGGGTCATAAAAAACTTATTAGTGATATGATATCACATGTACTCAGAAATAACCAATCAAACTCTTTGTATTATCAGCCATTTTAGCAAATTCTGAACTTATACTGATAAGCCACCAATTCCAAATATAGATGTATGCTAAGGATAACAGAACATTACAGAGAACGTATTCATTCATCATTACCAGCAAACATGTCTTGAATAACTCAGTAGAGTAACAAGGAAACCTACCATTTCTTCATCACTGAGTTGGTGGACATGCTTATCATTGTTCTCCAAAAATTTACAGAAACCTGGATCCTGAAGACAAATCAAATTATGATATTATATTAGTTCAAGAACATAATGGCACATCGTCCAGATAGGAAAAGAATTTATTGGAAGCATTTAGAAAAGAAAAGGAAGAAAGGGACCAAATTTGAACTTAGGCACTTTAGTGTTAAGAATGCCATAATTTATGCCAACAATGGTTTTCAATCTACAGCACTAGAAGCAAAGAAGAATCCTGAAATATGTGGTTCTTATTTCTCTACATCATCAGGAACAACCTGCCATTCATACAAAGCTGGCCAATTTGAGATTTTATTAAAAAAGAAAAACAAAAACCATGGCAAAAGATTAATTGAACATGAGCTTTTCTACATAAGGCTGACCAAGCAGTTTCAATATGCTTTACCTTTTTCTTTAACTTGTCCAACTTTTTTTTCTTTTCCACAAGCTCTGAATGAATGTCCTTGTTCTGCACAGATAAAGCAGTGACATCGCCATCTTCTGCACATACATCATTGTGTATATGCATAAGAGGAAGGGTGAATATCTGCATTTTGATTAACTATTAAAGACCAAATTACAAAACCATTCACCTTCTAGGTAAGTCTCGTCATCCGTATCGGCTTGGATGGCATTTGTTGAAACCTAGCGTAATGTCACAAGAAAAGTAAAACAATTCAAAATTATCCAACTAGCAATATGAAAGTGTTACAAGCAACAAGTTCAACACCTCAAGATAGCCATCACTGTCTGAGTCATCTTCACCCAAATCATTGCAATCTCCACCTAATAATGCATCCAGTGAAATGTCCTCAATGTCTTGAACCTCAGGCTTCCTAAAAGCAAAGGTGGAATATTAGGAAGCGGAATAATTAATGGCAAATGCTTTACAAGTACTTCAACTGTGACTGAAGACTGTGATTTTCATCGGTTGACATTGTGAAACATAGCGGAGATAAGATCCATATTACTGACAATCCAGCCTCCAAGAAATCACATAAAGAATCATGTAAGAAATGGAAAACTTCCCATCACTCAACAATTGAGAAGGAAGCACCAGTTAACTTTCTTACCTTTCACTCGAGAGATCTACCTTGTCACCCTCATGGTCTTCATTCACATCCTGCTCCTTCCCTAAGAAAATCTCCAGTTAATTTAAGGCAGCCCTCAATTTCATGAACTACAAAGCAATTCCAAAAGGAAGAGGAGGGAAATTCCATCTATATAGCAAATATGAAAGACAAGCATCAAAACTGTAAGAATCGTAAAGTCCGTCATTTGAGTATATGATTAATCAATTTGAACAATATACATGCCATCACAGAAATCAAAACTTAAAAAGAGACATACAGAATAGAAGAAGGAAGAAGGAAGAAGGAAGGAAAGAACTCTGCACTTTACAAAAAACCACAGTAGTAACTTTTTAGGGACAAAGCATCTTCAATAGCAAGTTCACATGCTTCATATGCGTTGATACATTCTCTCTAAAACAGATTTCATTTAGACAATGTACCCGAGAATTGCAAACATACATAAAAAGAATGAGGAACCTCTGTAAGACAGCCCAGTGCAAGCTACTTCTAGTACCGAGTACAACAAAGAACCAACTACGCATTCAAGACATTCGTGTCGCACCGAAAGCAATCCATGGGGTTCAGGTCGCACAATGCAGGGATGCAACTGCCGCTAGTTACACGGCTTCCATTCTATACTGGCGAAACGCAAGGGAATCATCAATTTCTACGCTTAGTAAGCCACGCAGAACCTAAACCTAATCAAAATTCTCTGCTTAGCTGCACTTCGAATGCTGAAAACACTTAAAATTAGTTCGAAAAAACAAAAGAAAGAGGGAGACGAGTGCTCACTCTTAGAAGAAGCTTTCTTCTTGAACATGGAGTTCGTCTGCCTCTTCCGCTTGAGCACCGACTGCAGATTCTTCTTCGCGAACTTCCTCGCCTTCTTCCCCAGCTTCGCCATCTCCGAGACGTTTCAAACACCTCAACGCTCGACGATTCTGCACGAATGCACAACGAAAAACCACGTGAACAATCGACAGCGTGAAGCGAGGGAAAAGCTCAATCTCCTCGCACGCGACGAACGAACCTTGAAGACCGAGAAATCACACGCCAAAAAGCAGACGCACAGCGATTCTCTTCTTCTTCTTCTTCTTCCTCTGCCCGATTCTCCTTCTGCTTAGTTTTTTTTTTTTTGGCGGGCCTGTTCGGTTAGAGATGAATTCTCCGAGGGGCCATAGTGCAATTTCGGTACATTTGAGGGACCTCGGGCGCGATTTCCACCTTTTTGTCGGCTCTGCCGCCACCCCATGGGAACGCCAATCTCAGTGGCCTGGGCTGGGCTCGCTCGGAGTGCGAAACACTTTCTTTATCGCTCCACCCTCGGATCGGACTACGGACGGCCCGGATCAGCTCTCCTCAAAACCCTAGGGGGGCTTTTGCATGCGGGGGTCTCTGGTAGAAATCTGGACACTTCGGGGACACATCCGTCACGAGAAAAATGAAGGCGCGACGCACTCTGCTGGAAATGGCGACGTGGCACGATCCGGACCCTCCGTCGGTTCGTGGGCGATGAGATCCGACGCTCGGGAGAAACCCTAATCTCGGCCGACGCTATATAGCTCGCGCTTGGGAGCGCAATAGCAGACCCTCTTCACTCGCTCCCAGCCACTCTCTCTCTTCGTCCTTCTCCTTCTCGAGCCTCGTCGTTCGCAGCTTAGGTAAAGCTTCTTCCATTTCTCCGATTTCCTTTTCGTGTTTTGCTTGTCGCGGTCGATGCGTGCTTGTTTTGCATGAGTCTCGATTCGTCTGTCTGGTCATTTTGATGGGGAGATTGGATTGTTTTGCGTCTTAGATCTCGTCGTCGTCGTCTTCGCCATTTCCGGTGTTGTTCCCTTGTTTTTGATGCTGAGGAGCTTGTGAAATCGAGGTGTGCTTGGCCGTAATCGATTCTATCGTGCTCATTTTCTTGTTTTGTGTGGTCAGATCCTCGGTTGAATCGTGGTCGAGTGATCTGTCGATGGTACTGTCGATGCATCTAGCTATTCAGATCTGAATCCATTATTGTATGTTTGTGTGTATGTTCGTGTGTGGTCTGGCATGCGCTTGGTCTGTTTGATTTATCTCGATTCTTTTAGATCTATATCAAAACCATTTGCGAGCTTGTCTCTGGTCTGTCTGAATCTGAAGCAGGATGCATGGATCGTTTTGAATACTGCCGACCTATTTTTCATGTTGGCTGGTTAAATGGAGATATGGTGGAGCCTGTATGCTCTTGTTGAATTAACTGATCTGGAGAGCGATGTAGGAGCTTTTGAATTTGTTATACTATTTTGTTTGTGGACAGCTGATTTGACTTTTTTTTAATGTATTCTCTGTTTTTTTTTTTTTTTTTTGTAATGAAAATTGTTTGATTAACATATTTTCTTTATTCAAGATAGCAAGCTGTACGGTTTGCTTTTTTAATCTTTTTTTAAGCTTATAAATTTAGAGATGTGAAAACATGCCCTTATAGCTCAGCGGTAGAGCGTCAGTCTTGTAAACTGAAGGTCTGTAGTTCGATCCTGCATGGGGGCAATGTCTTTTTGAATTTTTATCAAACCCAAATGTGCATTTTGAAACTCTGCTAGCCCGCAGATGTGATTTTTGTTCTTATTTTATTTTAAGCTTTTGTCTAGTTGCTTGATCGGTGAATGATTTTAATTCTTTTTATGTTTAACGCTGTTTGTCACAGGAAATTTCCAATTTGCTTTTGTACGCTGTGTTGTTGGTGAGATGTCCGATGTGGTTTTCAGATTTTTTATAATTTTGTGAATGTGCTTCTCTCTCTGTATGCTTTGCCTGCAAATTTTTTTTTTTTTTTCGGTGGACTATTGGATGTGATGATTATGTCATGGCTGGAGTTTTATGGCTGTCTAATTGCATGATTTGTATTTTCATCTTTGTCATCCATCTTTCAGATATCTCATCATGGGTAAGGAGAAGGTTCACATCAACATTGTGGTCATTGGCCATGTCGACTCTGGGAAATCGACTACAACTGGTCACTTGATCTACAAGCTAGGAGGTATTGACAAGCGTGTCATTGAGAGGTTCGAGAAGGAGGCAGCTGAAATGAACAAGAGGTCATTCAAGTATGCCTGGGTCCTTGACAAGCTCAAGGCGGAGCGTGAGCGTGGTATCACCATTGATATTGCCTTGTGGAAGTTTGAGACCACCAAGTATTACTGCACAGTCATTGATGCTCCTGGACATCGTGACTTCATCAAGAACATGATTACTGGAACTTCCCAGGCTGACTGTGCTGTCCTCATCATCGACTCCACCACTGGTGGTTTTGAGGCTGGTATTTCCAAGGATGGCCAGACCCGTGAGCATGCTCTTCTTGCCTTCACTCTTGGTGTGAAGCAGATGATTTGCTGCTGCAACAAGGTACATTTTATTTATATGTTCTATATCTTATTTCACTAGCCTTCGGCATTTGTCTAGATGTACTTATGTGATATCAATTCCCTTTTTGCAGATGGATGCCACCACACCCAAGTACTCCAAGGCCCGTTATGATGAAATCGTGAAGGAAGTCTCTTCATACTTGAAGAAAGTTGGGTACAATCCTGACAAGATTCCTTTTGTCCCCATCTCTGGTTTTGAGGGTGACAACATGATTGAGAGGTCCACCAACCTTGACTGGTACAAGGGCCCCACCCTCCTCGAGGCTCTCGACCAGATCTCGGAGCCAAAGAGGCCTACAGACAAGCCTCTCCGTCTCCCACTTCAGGATGTGTACAAGATTGGTGGTATTGGAACTGTCCCTGTCGGTCGTGTTGAGACTGGTGTCTTGAAGCCGGGTATGGTTGTCACTTTTGGACCCTCTGGATTGACCACTGAAGTTAAGTCTGTTGAGATGCACCACGAGGCTCTCCAGGAGGCCCTCCCTGGTGACAATGTTGGGTTCAATGTTAAGAACGTTGCCGTGAAGGATCTCAAGCGTGGTTTTGTTGCTTCCAACTCCAAGGATGATCCTGCTAGGGAGGCTGCTAGCTTCTCTTCCCAGGTCATCATCATGAACCACCCCGGGCAGATTGGCAACGGCTATGCTCCTGTCCTTGATTGTCACACTTCCCACATTGCTGTGAAGTTTTCTGAGTTGCTGACCAAGATTGACAGACGGTCGGGTAAGGAGCTTGAGAAGGAGCCCAAGTTCTTGAAGAACGGTGATGCTGGAATGGTGAAGATGATCCCCACCAAGCCTATGGTCGTTGAAACTTTCTCGGAGTACCCTCCTCTTGGTCGTTTTGCTGTCAGGGACATGCGTCAGACCGTGGCCGTCGGTGTCATCAAGAGTGTGGAGAAGAAGGACCCAACCGGTGCCAAGGTCACAAAGTCCGCTGCCAAGAAGAAGTGAGGCTGCTGTCGATTGCAGGATTGCGGAGCTCTATCATTTTAAGTGTCTCATACATGTCTTTATTTGAAGGGCCTCGGATTTTAGGTTTTGCTGAGGGGTTTGCTCATTCTAAAGTCATTTAGTCTTAGTAACTCTGAGGAGACATTTTAGTTTGCCTTAAATTTTGCTTTTACTAGACTCAGTATGGATTTTGGTGACGTTTATATTTTTACTTGAGCCTACTGCACTGTTTTGTCAAATGATCTGTAGTTCCTTCTGTCTGACACTCCTATTTTGTATGTGCTTAATTCTAGTGCGTGTGCTTGCTCATGGAAAGTGTAGCCCTGACAATGCTGCCTTCGCCAAAAAGGTCCGACTGATAATTTGATCTTCGTGTGATTGAATGGATGGCTAAGATGTAGGAGGGAACAAAACCTTGGGCGAGTGAAGGAACTGCTTTGGTTGATGCTTGATGTCTTCATTGATGCGAGGAAATTATTGGCGAACTTACGACTGAGGAGTTAAAAGGCGGTCGAGCGTTTTTCCATCCTCCGGGTGGTGGCTCTTAACGCAACCTACGGATTGGAGATGATGGGCCTAAATTTATTCTTCATGTATAGAACCAGCTCGCCGGCGCACTGCAGGATTAACTATGGGCGAATTTGGCGATTCGTGAGTCATTGCTGCGATGCGAACGGTGAAAATCGGGCGATGAGTGATGATTCCCCTATTCGACTTATGAAACCACAGACGACGACTGCGGGATTTTCCAACGCTACATCACCGCTGGAAAATTCATTGAGGCGGAACAAAACCGTCCAAAGTGCTACGTTCTGATAATTCGGGGCATGCATGGGCAGATTGTGTCCGGTACAAATTTCTTCTAGGAACTCCTGTCCAGGATGTGCTCGTATTTTGGTTGTGAAAGGGAAATGAAGTGTAAATAAATCTAATGAATACTAGTAAAGCATCAAATCAGCGCGAAGCAATTGTGAGATCTAAACTATTCTCTCCATTTTCCTGGTACGTTTTGTCCAGCTGGTACTCTTTTTTCATTTTCATTTATGCTAGACGCTGTGAAAAAATTGAACCGCTGGAAACACTTTAGTTCAATCGAAGGCGTGTGCTTAAAGCTAATCCACAAAAACTAAACTCGAGTTCAGACATCGGCAACAACAATATCAACGGCAACACACCATCATATGTGGTCCCTACTGGGCTGAGCATTTTACTCAAACTCCTCCATAGAATAATGTTCCAAACAAGGCATAACTTTTGGTGCAAATCGACAGTAACTTTCAACATCCCTCAAAAGCATTGTCTATCGGTAAATCTAATAGTTTGATTAACACCATCAGCAGAAGGACCACACACTTTGTAGCAGAGAAAATTTTAATTTCCAAATTTCATAAATGCAACATTTCCGAGCTAATTTCACCAAGCACTTTTGACGTTTGTTCACTTTGCTAGCTTCTTTCAACCAAGGTAAATCATCATTTCAGTTACCCGGATCTAATGCGAATATTCATTGTTAAAGGAAAGAGGTGATCTTAATTCACTACCATGATAAAAAAAGGCTACCAGGGGGACTGCCCAAAGCTGGAAGTCCAATGGCTAAATGCCATTATCACCACCCACTATTTCCCTGTCTAGCTCATCAATTCTCATTTTCTAAACCTATCACCGAACTTGTCTTGCAAATTATCTTTCATGAATTCGTTCTCTAAAATGAGAGAGTTTTCTCCAAAGCAGTCCCGTTCTCTAAAAGGGCCCGGACCGAACTAAATTGTTTTCATGCCGGCGTATTATTTGGGGTCAGTCAATCCAAGCCCAATATGTTCGGGCTGGAACTAGATTATAAAAACCCGCCCACCGGGCCCGGCCCATTTATTGCTTACCGCATCGCTACAGTTGCTAGAGAAGACAGGATCTGCTACTCCCAGCAACCATAGTAATGCATGACGTGTTGACACGTGATTGGCCGAGACAGGTATCACTGCGCTCTGGTGCACCGAGTTCAGACTTTCTCTCCCCCTCCCTCCCTCTCCGACACAGATGACCGAAGACGCCGTCGAATGATACTCCAGAATCCCTCACCGCAATGGTAAGCCAAATCGCCAATTATCAATCTGAAGTTCTTCTCTCTCTTTCTCTCTCTTTAATTCTTGTCAAATTTTCAATCGTTCCGTCGCTTTTGCTGCTAATTGAGGGTAGAAAGTGCTCGATATACGAAGTGCAGGATCATATGCTGATCTTTTTGGGAGGGTTTCGATTTTGGGCTGAGATAGATTTGATTTTCGCCGAGATGGAGTCGAACTTTTGAACCTGTATGCCGGTGGACGATGACGAGCCTTGATTATGAACCCCACCTGTATTGAGATTGTTTGGGGTTCCTGAAAATCTGGCCTTTCGGTTTCTGCACTGTGTTAAACTTAAATTGGCTGAGTGAAATTCATACATGATGTTTTTTTTTTTAAGGGGCAATGGGCGGTTCTGTTTGATCGATTAAGCCATAGGTCTGAGGTGATTCGGGTTCTCTTATTTGGAAATTAGAGCTGAGATGGGTAGGTTCGGCGGATTCGTATATTTGATAGCGGATTCACTAGTTTCAGGTGATGGGGAGACAGAAGCTGGATGTTCTCCTTCTTTTATCGCGAAAAATTTGTATGCCTAGTGCGGGAAGCGGGCTACCCGTTAACTTTCTTTTTCGTTATTGTCCTCCGTTTGATATCAATTCTTGTGGAGGTTGAAATGAGAACTTTTGTCAGAACTGGCAAGTTATCTTTTGGAATCGTCTGTTTGCGTTAAATGGGCTGCTGATATGTCTAGAATTTTGGAAAGTAGATAGAAAGCACGTCTTGCATTTACATTGATATGTCTGAGTTCAAGAGATAGTTGGTAGATATCGCTACTTCTCAGTGCAGCTACATGCTTGATCCCTCCTGACTTTGTCGGGTGACTAGTCCTTTCAATGGATCGATGACAACAGTGCTCTTATCGAGTGTTTGCCATATGATTCTCATGCTTTAGAGTCCTTCCATAACGGCGAAAAAGAGTATCCTTCATTCGAGTTAAATTGATTTCCGATTGTACTGCTTAGTTCTTCTGTTTTTGTTTTGGCTCATTGCATTTGTCGCTTTTTTTTTAGTGCATGTACACTGACTGTGTTACCCATTCAGGCTACACCGTTACTGGCTGGGCTAGCAGTAGCTGCTGCCGCACTTGCTGGTAGATATGGAATCCAGGCTTGGCAGTCATTGAAGACGAGGCCGCCTAGACCACGTAAATTTTACGAAGGTGGTTTCCAATCCAAGATGACTAGAAGGGAAGCTGCTCTTATTCTCGGTTTAAGGTAGAGAATCAGCTTCTTTCCTCTTCTGTATCAATTAAATTGAAAAAAAGCAGCTTTCTGGTGATAGAGGTAATGGGAGTAAATGACACCGGGGTTAATGTGAAAGAGCATTGGATAGAATGTCACTGTTACATGCACATTAAGTGCCTTCATCTGATTTTGCCTAAAGGGTGACCGTTGTTTTGGTTTCATTTGTGTATTGTCTTGGTCTCACAGTTGACAGTACTATTGAACTGCATTTGTTGCTTAACAATTGACTTCAGACATATGCTTGAGTCGGGAATAAACAGTTTGTTCCTAATAATATGGTTTGACAGGGAGAGCGCAACTCCCGCTAAGGTCAAGGAAGCCCACAGAAAAGTAATGGTTGCAAATCACCCGATGCCGGCGGCAGTCATTATCTCGCTTCTAAGATCAACGAAGCCAAGGATGTCATGCTAGGGAAGACGAAGGGCAGTGGATCTGCATTCTGATGTAACGTATTTGGGTTGCTCCTATTCGAAGGGGAGGCTTGCTTCGTGCGAACGAGCACACTTCCTCATTGAATTTTCGACTGATTAGTTGCATCTTTCTATATCATCTGTTGAAAAAGCTAACAACCCGAAGCACCACGCATTGAACGGGCAGCTCAGCCGGATGAAACCTCCAGAGAAATCGGCGTCACCACAGAACATCAGCCTCTGATTACTTGCCGAGGATCGTTGAGACTCATTAGCTTTGTCTTTCAGTAATTATACCGAGTTGAGGACTTGTGCTTTTGGTGAACCCGTGATGGTACGGACTCTTTCTTGTTTTTTGGGTAGCATTATCTCAATTCGTCAATGACAAATAATGCAGATGCAACGACAGAGGCCGAGATAAAGTTGGGCCCTTTCCGAAAAGCGAATCGTCCTTTTCTTCCTGGGCTCGTCCGTGGAGCTCAAGCTCCGGCCTCGGCATCGTTCCTTTGCATTACGCCATGGAAACAACGTGATGAGTTAGCATGTATCGTGAGAAAGTCAGCATTGTCTAGCGAGAACGATTCGACGACGACGATGAAGGCAAAAGGAGAGCGAGAAAGAATCGGACGGTGGCCGAGGGGCGCATGCGGGAGATAAAAAAGCCGAGCTGGATGCTTCTGGGCGTACGACACGTATCGGTGATCGGAGCGCCACGTGTTCATTACCAATCCCTCGATCTGAGCCACCGGCTAGTCGTCGCATTCGCTTGCTTCCATGCGATGTTGGTTGCTTCGGTTTTGTCGGTTTGTCCTTATTTTTTTATTATAATTTTAGTCGAAATCATTTAAGCTGTGGCCCGCAAATCGAAAAAGATAAAGGAGAAGAAGCCAACCCACGAATCGCTTGGCCGAAACACAGGGCGAATTGACTGCAGTTTTAGGAAGAGTTTTGCATTAATGCAGCACCTAATCTTCAGTGCAAGTCAACGCGACCAATGGTAGTGGAGTTCAGTGATGTTAGGCGATTCTCGCGTTCGTGAACCTAATAATTGTTTGCTTTTCTCGGGTGTCTAGGTTCGCATGTTTCGTCGCTCGTATTGCACGACTCTTGCTGAGTAAGCAATCGACTGGATTGAAATGGGGGTGTCAAATCTAATCCAAGTAAATGATGTCTCAATTGCAGCATCGCCTAGATTAACTATCGATTAAAGGTTAATCAAAATGAACTCTAATGTGGGACTATTGAAGAACGCCGCGTGGAATCATCATCATCCCCTTGTTGGGTCGGATGATGCTTCTTTCTCTTCATGGCGACTGAAGATCCAACCCGAATCTCTTGTTCTCATTTGCTAGCTTATTACTCCTTTTTTTCTTTTCTTTTTTGGTTTTACTTTCGTGGATGGACATCGGATTTCTTTCCTACAAAATCATCACCCCATAAGACAATCTAATTCAACTACCAGTGAAATTCAGATGAACGCATGAAATGGAAACACTGGAGAAATAAGGAAAAGAATGAAGAATTTCCATGAATAACGTTTCATACTTTCTATCGATAGTTTAGCCGTCCTTTTTAATTTCTCAAGACATACCAGCCTATGCTTCTAACTCGTGTTTGATCTACAAGTCAAATCAATAAGCATCTCTACCGATTTCTTCATCTTTTTTCAATATCATGCAATAATTACTAAAGAAAAATGATCAGATACACGGCAAAAAGGTTTCTTTCAAACGCATTTTTATAAAGGCGCCGGGTATTAAGTTCCATGATTGGGGTCTCTAATAATTGCTGCTGGTAAATAGGATCATATAATGTTATGCCACGTAACCTCATTAAATACACGGGAATAAACCTCAATCGCATCCGAATCAGATCTGGATAGACTGGGGATTCCACTTGATTTAAAACCCCCCAACTAACTCCTCTCCCTCCAGAAATACTCCAAAGGGCAAAGGCCAAGTACTAAAGACACACCCCACCCCCCAGAAAAAAAAAAAAAATGCATACCGCCACAATGCCACGTCAGCTTTTTATCCATTACACAATCATTATCCACACCCAATAAAAACATTTAATAAAATACATCTCCACTCCTCTCTTTTTCGCATTTATTTTTCAATTTCCCACATCCCCCATTTCTATACTCGACCAAATAAAAAAAGATCCCCACTTTTATTTCGGTTATCGATAAAATAAAAGAAATATTGACCAAAAAAAAAAAAAAGAAGAAGCGTCTTTTCATTTTATTTTTCTAATTAATATAAGGCCGTTCTTCGTCCTCCCCTCCTGCTCTCTCTCGATACAGCATCTCCTCTCTCTCTCTCTCTCTCTCTCCTTTACAAGGAGAAGCCCATCGGTCGCGGATGCAAGTTGCATTTTTCCGGCATTGCCCTTCCCTCTCCTCTCTATTTTCGCAACGCCACTGCCCCACCGACCCCCCACAGCGTTATCCACTACCGATCACCCATCTCTCGGAGCGCTCTCACCTCGCCGGAGATGAGCAATTCCCGCGTCCTCATCCGAGTTCTCGCCGGCCGTCGCCGCCGCCGCTCCCCCCGACTCCATTGACATAAGCACACGCCGGCGGCCGCTCGATTCCAGTGTCCGCAGCTAGGGTTTCCTTTCCGGGCGGCGGCGGGGGAAGGGACGGGAGGGGAGGGGAGGGGAGGGAGGGGAGGGGGTGGCTTCAGTTACGCGCCGTTGAATCGACTGTTGAAGGCCGCAATCCGGCGAACTGAGGCCTTCGATTCTCGCCGGAGCTTCCCGCTTCGATATTCGTGGATTGCGCAGCGCTTCTTGTGTTTTTCTTTTTCCGTTTTCTATGGTAATTTCTGGTGCTTGAGTGATGGTGTCGGCGAATGATCCGATTGAATCGTTTCTAAATACGATTCAAGCGGTCAAAGGCGCCCTGTCGCCCTTGGAATCTGGCATCAGGAAGGCTGCCAAGGACATTGAGTCCTGCTGGCCCGGTTCCAATTCGAAGAGGAAAGGTAGCGGCGGCGTCGAATTGATTGCTCAGTTCGATGGCTGTGACAGGAACAGCAAGTTGCAGATCGGTGTGCTGAGAAAGAAGAGTGCGCAGAGTGTGGTTGGTGATGAGAAGAAGAAAGGTTTCTCCTTTAAGGGCCCCATAAAGAACATAGTCGGAGTGTTTGCCCAAAACGTGGGGAATCGAGATGGGTTGGATGGCAGGAAGGCGGGCAAGGAAAGGGATGTGGATAGAGAGAGGGATGGTAATGAGTCGTGCGTGAATTGCTTGCAGTTTGCGGTGCATTTCTCTGTGTTGGCCAATAGCTTCGTCCAGGCATTTCCTAGTCCGTTCAAAGCGAGCAAGAGACGGTTGCAGAAACAGTCGGATGAAGAGAAGGGTGGTTGTGATGTGAAGTGTAAGGTTTCGTTGTCTGAGTTGAGAGGGAGGGAGTTGAAGCGGCGGCACGTCAAAGCGGCTGAGAAAGATGTTGGGGTTGATAAGGAAGACAAGCACGTGCCGCTTGAATCGATCGAGTGCTTTTTGGGATTTATTTTGGATCAGTTGGCGCAGAATTTTCCTAAATTCGATCAAGTGGTTCAGCCACAGTGTGAGGGTGATGTTGCGAAAGCCTCCTCTGCAGTAGTAGACCCTCCTGAACAATTTAATCACCTGAGGGCTGTTGCTAGCATTTGGGAAGTTCGAAAAGCGGATGTAAATGGTTTTCTTGGAAACTTGAGGTTCGCGAGAGTGGGAGGCGTGCCGCCAAGTATTGTCGAGGTTACTTCTTCGGTGAAAGAAGAGACCGATGATGGAGCTGCAAGTGGGAGTAGAGAGGAATCAAACAGTGGTACTTCGGCGCAGAAGTTGGCTGGCGGCATACTGAGCATTCCATTATCAAATGTGGAGCGTTTGAAATCTACTTTATCTACTGTTTCTCTGACAGAGCTTATTGAACTTGTACCCCAATTGGGCCGACCTTCTAAAGAGTATCCAGACAAAAAGAAGCTATTCTCTGTTCAGGACTTCTTTAGATATACGGAATGTGAAGGTATGCTAATTCACTTGAGTATAAATACTATGAGGATCTGGTACGGATCCTTCTGCTTGATACCTGCTTGGAACCGATTTTTTTCTTTTCTCTGGTTTGTTTTGTTATCTGAAAGATATATTCCTCCTTCTATATGTGCTCTTTCAGGGAGAAGGTTCTTTGAGGAACTGGATAGAGATGGTGATGGCCAAGTGACGTTGGAGGACCTAGAGATTGCTGTGAGAAAGCGGAAATTGCCCCAGAGATATGCTCGTGAATTCATGCGCCGTACGAGAAGTCACTTGTTCTCGAAGTCATTTGGTTGGAAGCAGTTTCTATCATTAATGGAGCAGAGGGAACCGACAATCCTTCGAGCTTACACTTCACTCTGTCTGAGCAAGTCTGGGACACTCCAGAAGAGTGAAATTTTGGAATCACTAAAACATGCAGGACTTCCAGCAAATGCAGACAATGCTGCTGCTATGATGCGATTTCTTGATGCAGACAAACAAGGATCCATTGCATATGGACATTTTAGGAACTTTATGCTTTTACTTCCATCTGATCGACTCCAAGATGATCCTAGGTGAGATTCTGTCCAGTTAAGCGATCATTTTTGGAATATGTTGACATTTGACATTATAAGATGGCCAAAGCCAGCGGTAATTTACTTTCTAGTTCTTTTAGATTTTAGTTGATAGAGGATCCATGTCAGTGTGAATCTACTGGCTTTTTGGTTTACATTGATTTATACATCCATGTTATTTCCTCTTTGATATGATGTCTTGCTCTACTTGAGAAATAATAGGAAAGCAACTCAATCTATGATTGCTGGTTTGGGGGTGGAAATAATTAATGGTAAATTGGTTATGAAGAATGTGAAATCAGTAGGCAGAAACTTCTGCTGCTGTTGCAGTTAATTTTATGTGAATTTTCTTGGATGGTGCATGATATGGTCACTGTTGGTTGAGCAGAAATGTCTGGTTTGAAGCTGCTACTGTTGTTCCTGTTGCACCCCCTGTGGAAATACCTGCGGGAAGTGTTCTTAAATCTGCATTGGCTGGAGGACTCTCCTGTGCACTGTCCACCTCTTTGATGCACCCAGTTGATACCGTAAAGGTAAAATCTATTTACATATGCTGATATTACTAAACTGTGTCGTACACAGATATATTGGAATTGAAGTTCAATGAGGATCCAAACTATTTTTTTCCCTTAGTTGATGCAAATTTATATTACACCCTTGAGAAGGAGTTAAATCCTTGAGTTAAACATCACCTAGGCATCTGAAATTGATTATTGAGCTTAAATATAGAGATAAGCTAATATTTTAAAAAATATATAGGCAGATACTCATGCTGTTTTTGGAGGGATGATAAATATTGCTTAGTGCTATCAGGAGCAATCGAGCACTATGTTGTTTATGTTACCTTGCCAGGATGATCCAACCTAATCATATTGGACTTTGGGGCTTGCAATGTGGATTGTAATTATGTTTAAGTAGAGCATAGGTGCTCTTTCTGTGAGGGTATACACTTTCGTCTCTTCCAGCCTCACATGTTGAGGTAGCCATCATGCACTATGTAGTACGCTTGTGTGAGTTGAGCGGGTGTACACAGTAGTAGACAAGACTGTGCATCTTGTAAAGGTCCTATCATGATAATTTCTTGGTTTTATCAGACGCGAGTGCAAGCTTCGACACTCTCTTTTCCAGATATCATTGCAAAGCTCCCACAAATTGGAGTGCGTGGAGTATACAGGGGTTCTATACCTGCCATTCTTGGACAGTTTTCAAGGTCCTATGTTTCGTCATTTATTTTTATCCTTGTTTGCAATGTGCTTACTTGTTTGATCTTGTGATTGAGACATTCTTTTTTTTTTAAACTGCAGCCATGGCCTTAGAACAGGAATATTCGAAGCCAGCAAGCTCATATTGATAAATGTGGCACCAACTCTCCCAGATATCCAAGTAAGTTTCGCCATTTCCAATTTCGCTTTATTAGTCTTCACAGGCTCTGTTAATAACTTTATGCATAACCAACGAGATTTTAAGAAAACTGCAATAGCCCTCGGTTATTGAAATTTTCTAGTAGTACGGCTTTATTTGTTTCGTGGAAAATTAATGATCTAGAAAACATTTTCCAAAAAATGATCACTTGAATCGCTTAGAAAAATTAACAAATGAAAATTTTTAGACATAAATTGCTATCAACAATGAAAATATTTTCCAGTGACTTATTATTTCAATCAATACAAGCGATCATTTTTTGGAAAATGCTATCAAAATCATTCATTTTCCGTGAACCAAATAAAGCCTAAGTACTCTATTGCTTTCATTTTTTACTGGTTTCTTTCTTACCCTTTAATTCGTTAAGAGGCTCTGTTTGTTTTAGTATGAGCATGCTTGCGGATGTGTTCGTATGCATAGGCCTGTGGGGATGTGTTTGTCCCATTGTGGTTGCATCAGCTTCAGCAATTTCTGGATAAGATGTATGAATTGTGCCTTTGAAAGGAGAGGCGCTTCTTCATAAGTTCTAAAGTTAACGTGAAGCTATAATAATTGTCAGGTTCAATCTCTAGCATCATTTTGTAGCACTGTTCTTGGGACAGCAGTGCGGATTCCTTGTGAGGTCCTAAAGCAGAGGTTGCAGGCTGGAATTTTTGATAATGTTGGGGAGGCTTTTGTTGGTACCTGGCAGCAAGATGGTCCTAAAGGCTTTTTCCGGGGTACCGGTGCTACCCTTTGTCGGGAGGTTCCATTCTATGTAGCTGGCATGGGACTTTATGCCGAGTCAAAAAAGGTACGATTCCTTCATTTCTTTATGCCAATGCCAGTGGCACAAGTTCTGCCAAGGATTTTGCATCGTCTGGGTGGACATGCTTAAAATTTTGAATATTCCCTTCTCTCTCCAAGATTTTAGATGTTTTCCCATTTCCCCCTGAACTTTCATCTTCCCACCTCCTCCTTTGCAAATATAGCTAAGGTTTTGGATAGGTGTGAGGATGTTAAGGAATTTACGTATTTGCATTCTGGATGTTAAGGAATTTACGAATTTGCATTCTGGAAGGAGTACTCCATTCATGTTTGGAGAATGATATGAAAAATAACCCATGATCTATCATTACGTGCTGTGCACCTTGATATTAGACTATTTGTTTGCATATGTATCTGAAAAAAGGGAAAAAAGAAAGAACATTTCGGGGTCGGTTGAAATACCACTTTTCAATGATGCTCTGACTTAATGGATGATTGTACTTCTGTTCTTGGTGGATGAATAATAGGCGTAGAATAACACAAGTAGTCATGCCACCATGTCTCAGTTTGTGTAGGAGGTACCATCATGTAATCTTATGCATGCGGATGTTATAAAGCATTGCTAAGTTGCTGCCTGCTAAAAAGTTGACGTCGTATGATGCGTGCGAATTGGACAATATGACACGAGATCTATCTGCTTGATTTCAGACATATTGCTGTAACTGGATATACATGTGAAATAATTGTCTGTTTAAAGATGGAAAACGTCAATATTCTCATTTGTTTTTCATGTATATTGGATATTGAGCAGTAGTTGAGAGGTATGTACGGGACGTGCCTTGTTACCATGGATGCAGAATGGGATGGCACTGCTTATCCATTACCTGGGAGAATGTGAATAGTCTTTCACAATTGTTTCAAGAATGCTTGTACTTGTGGCTGATTGAGAACTGAAGCTGTAAGGCATGCTTTAGCTTTGTGGTGGTTGAAATACCTCTTTCCATTTACATGACAAATATGACAGCCAAGTGAAATCTTGGTATCTGTTGAATGTGAGCAAATCATATGCTTCATTTTTGTCTTGCATCATTTTAATTGACCGAGTTCCACTCACTTTCTTTGCAATTTGATTTTTTTTAACTGTTCCTGTGTTTCATGTTGTCCCTCTTGGTCAAATACTGGCTTTGTACTGTATATCACTACTTTGTGTGGTTGGAGATTGTAGAAGTCTGATCAACAAATTTACTCTTTCCGTGTGCTATCATCAGCTTGTCCAGCATCTTGTGGGTCGGGAGTTGGAGCCCTGGGAAACAATTGTTGTTGGAGCTCTCTCAGGCGGGCTAGCCGCTGTTACTACCACACCCTTTGATGTCATAAAAACAAGAATGATGACTGCTCCACGGGGTCGATCAGTATCAATGACGATGGTAGCTTTCTCAATACTACGTCGTGAGGGCCCTCTCGGCTTATTTAAAGGGGCAGTGCCCAGATTCTTTTGGATAGCTCCACTGGGAGCCATGAACTTTGCGGGCTATGAGCTTCTAAAGAAGACCATGGACAAAAATGAGGAGGTAGCCGCCACCAACCCTTTGTCTCAGAAGAAGCTAACCAATTCTGGGTGAGGTTTTTGACTGAAGATTTGACCATATATTCCAATCATAAAGCATGTTAATCCTGCCGGGAAATTTTGAGTTTTCTTCTCCACACTTTTTTAACAGTTTTTATCTGTCGACATCTCTGGATACAATTTTGTCAGTAACTGTGATGTAGTTTTCTGCCATTGGTAACAGTGCAACTGTTCTGCTTTAAGTTTTGTAATGTACTCAAAATTCTCTCTTTTGTACATTTGTGCAGTTATTTTCGATCAAGTTCAATTTACTTAGTCTTGGCACTTTCGTCCGTGCATATAATTGCGATATGTGTTCTACCCTTGTTGTGCGGTATGCCCTCCTTCAATTCTGTACTTGATCCCATGGGATCTCACACCCACAGGAAGCTATTTTCTACTACGAGAGATGAGTATTGTACGATGGAAACACTGATTTTACACGCAGTTGTGATTCTATAGCTGGTGTTTTCTCGCCTGGTATCTCTGTCCGTTCTCCTTCTGAGGAAAGACAATTAGATTTTACTCGTATCATTTAACGGTCAAAGCAATTATTAGCGCAGAGAATACATGGAGGTCTTGCCTAACTCGTCTGGGCTCAGATAAAGCCCGTCTGATTCTTTGTAGTTCCAGTTGGATGAAGTATTAGAGCAATCTGCTCATTTTGAAACTCAACGGAGACCTGGGACTGTAAATAGGATTGCTCCGGGTGATGGTTGTTTCTTTTGTTCTCCTCCCTCCCTCCGCCTCTATTTCTCAAAGTGAAAAAAGATGAAAGTCAAGCCTGACATTATCAGGTGATTTTTAGGTGATTTTTAAGTGTATTGACAGTTTTGAAACTTGTCACGTGTAATCGATTGAGTCTTAAAATTTTCGCAAAATGTAATTAAATTTTAAAATTTGTCACGAAAGTAAAATTAAGTTTTAAAACTTTCATAAAGTGCAATCAATTGTATCTTCATGATAAATTTTAAGATTTTCAGTGCACGTATTATTCTTTTAACTAGGTTGTTCTACTTGGAAGTTTTAATTACGTTGTTTGTCAATTCAACCAAATTGTCTTGAGAACCTGATTAATTCAAGATCGTTCAATTTTAATACAAATGGCAATGGGATGATATATCTACGGTTCCCACTTGGAAAAGAACAATCAAGTTGCTTCACAAGGTCCTCCGGGCGACCCAACCCAGTCTTTGGACGGGGCTAGGAGAATTGTCTTTGTTGAGGCTAGAAATGACTACACTGACGAGGAGCGGTTCGAAGTCGAACTCCGCTATTTGGTACTTGAGCCCTCTTAATGATTGATCTAGTGGAAGCCAAAGGTCAATATGGGTTGATGTAAGTATATAAGAATCTCGAAGGTGAAATTCCGGGGTTTTCAAAATTTAGGGATGTCTCAATCAAGAACTCACACAACCAACAAGACCACCTCCGTACGCCCCTATATTATGTATTGGCGTTATATCCAACCTTGCAACCTTGCCCGTAATCAAACGATGCAGAGAAGATGCATCCAACATCGTCTGCCACCATCTCGGTCCATACGCACACAGTGATTCTTCCCCGGCTTAACTATAATGACGGCATCCCCATCGTTGTTCATATTACTTCACAACCCATCAACTCATGCTCAATTACCGAAAAAGTTTCACCTCATCCGCCTGTTTTAATGGAGGTTCATAGGGTGATCCACCATGGCAAAAGCCCTTAGTTAGCATATTCAAATCAGCACAAGAAGAATCAGGCGTTTGGGTAGTGTCAAACTCAGAAGAAAGCTCAACATGCAAGCCTCGACTCAATGAACCGTGGATAGAAATAAGAAATGATATCGCCTGTTATCTTATCATTTTTACAGTTAAGAGGTGTGGCTATTATTGGGAAAAAGGAACATCTATTGATTCACATGAAAATTCAAGTTTCCGACATTGAAGTCAATGAGAGGTCATAATTCCTCAAGCCCAAAGCAAGAAGTACAGAAGAAAAGAGTTCTCTCAATTTTATTTTAAATCAAACAAGCAGAACACAATGTTCAATAACTCTGGCCAACTGGCACTGATCTGCTCATTTTTTCATCAATATCCCCAGTAGTCATTGCGAATCTCGTCATCGAACTTCTTCTTGAGTTCAGGATGCTTTTCAAAGTATTCATCGGCAGTCATGGTGCTGATCTTTTTCTGTTGAATAATGACAGTTTGTGAGAGAGCGCTCAAAAATTGCAAGTGATTTATTACCTTCTCTCACTACGGAGAACATAATAACAAAGGGTGGTTTGCTACCTTCAACTCTTGCACATCTGCAATTTCCTTTTCCAATTGCTCGGACTCCTTGAGGGACATCTCCTCTGCCTCTTTCAGTTCCACCAACTGTAACAAACAAGGACAAGAGGCATATTGGAGGGAATTGATTTCTGATAAGTACTTAAAGGGTCAGGACTAGCGTTAACTCTCACCAGCGCATCAAACTTTGGCTTGTATTGAGGGGTGACTGTGTCCACGTACTTGGGGATCTCTATGCCTGCAAATGAAACGCTATGAGATTACAAACTCTCAATAATGCCTCGCCCTGCCTAATTTGCTCAGAGAATTCAAAAAGAAAACATGGAAATGTTCCACCAAGCTATCAGTATTGCACTTCAGAGCAAACATATGTCCAATAGTAGAAGAAGACTCCAGCAGCAATCTGCGTAAATTGCAGGGGAAAGTACCCAAGGGCTGCTGCTTGTTCTCCAAATTTAGGTCAATCTTTAGGATACACCATGCCACTATCTTCTCGCTATGTCCAATCTATACCAGGTATAGCCATTTCCATTAAGCTCATCATGTAACTTACGGAATGCTACTTAGCTGGCCACTTACATGCAGAACAACTCTAACTCGATTTGGCAAAATAGTTCACTTAATCAAATCCACATGCATAATTGCCTTCATTTCAGATGATTCCTCTGGCAATGCATCAGTGGTGATACTCAGAGAAATTGCACCACAGAAATAAGTGAAATTGCACTCAGCACAAGTGAATACCTAAAGGTATGGACAAATAATCAGATAATCAAACCAAAAACAGTAAGCAGAGCATCTTTTTCGTGTGTCCATGCAATGAAAATGTATCGTGTTTGAGAGAACAAGTGCATTAATCAGTTCAGCAGGAGTCAGGGCAACTTACTGTCATAAGCTTCTTTGTACATATCCACCAAGCGAGGCCCAATTCCTTTTCTGTAATATTCCCAGTCAATAGGTTCAGGTTCCTGCAAGCCAAAGAGTAGGGAAAGAAAGATAAAGGATCAGCCCAAAGCAATAAGGCCAAGCACCATGAGTACCACTGCACATCAGGAATCAAATAGAAAAAATTACAAAAGATAATCATGGCTAATGCTATCACTTCAATCACCATTGCTGCCACCCTTCCCGCCAACAAATTCAAGGAAACGAAACAGGCAATGCTGTTCGCCATACACTACAACGAGCAGAAACGATGAGTTTATCGTTACAATAACCACATTTCCACAAGAGAGCTAGCTCATATTGCCCGTAACAGCGGAAATGTTCATTAAATCTCAAAGAACAACAATTCCAAACCAAAGAGCTTGAAATAAACCGGAAAATCAACTCAGGCTCGGCATTCCTAAAGCAGATAGATGTAACCAAATCCACATTTCAGCAGGAGCAGATTCACACGATGTGCCACCGGAAGGTAAATCACAGTCCGCCAGCTCGCGAAAACAGCATTCCCCTTCGAATCAGATCGAATCGAGCAGCGCATCGCGGCTCCAATCGCAACCGATAAAAAAAGAAGAAGAACCGATAGTCGGCGAAAACGCTGAAGATCTACTGATCGAAACGACGCGCGACGCGCGCCCGGCGACCACCAATCGACGGAAGCAAGGCGGCGGGGGAATCGGGAGAGGCCGGGAGTACCTGACTGAACTTGGTCTCGAGCTGGGAGTTAACCTCGCTGAAGGCGCGGCGGAGGTTGGCGAACTCCTTGCGGGCCTCGTCGGAGACGAGCAGCTTCGCCATGCCGTCCCAGTCGATTTTCTTCGACGCCTTGAACGCCACGTCGGTCACCTTCTTCGCCGTGCCGCTCATCCTTTCTCTCTCCTAGGGTTTCGCCGGCCGATGGGCAAGATGCGGAGATATTAGGGATTCTAATGTGTTGTTGCAGGCTCTACCCTTCGTCCTCCTCTCTCCTCTCCGCTTGCTGGCTCTTCTCTCTCTCTCTCCCCGATTTTTTTCGCCTTTTCCTGTATTTTGGGCTGGGTTCTTTGGGCAAGTGATAATGGGCCTAAACTGAGATTTTGGGCCATGAGGATTGGACCGTGGCCCATTGGGCTGAGTGATGTTCGGGCTGTTCCCGGCCGTTACGGGCTGATGGGCCGATGGACTCAGCAGGGATAACCCGCATCCTCGTTTTGGAGTAGTCGGTGTCGGCCTTACTTTCCATGGGCGAAAAACGTTTGCCCATTTGTGGCGAGAATGGCATCATTCGATGCTCGTTTTCTCGATTACCAACATGTCTACGTCGTTACGGTCGAGACAACTCTCAGGCTCGGTTCGTTTTGCGAAAAAATGAGCTATTTTCGGAAAATATTTTTCCACAAGTCATTTTCCAGGAAAATGACAATATTTTTTAATGTCGGCTAATAACTGAAAATATTTTGGAAAATATTTTTCGGTGTTCGGTAAAGAAAATATTTTCTAAGACTTCACCACTTAAACATGCATCACTTACCAACCTATAAATCCATCAAATATGAACTTGTCTTTAAATACATGCAAACTTCTTCATATTTTTGTTCCATCATTGTCACTAAAGGCTCATCTATTCTAAAAAATGTCCGTGTGAATTTTAAAAAGAAGCAAAAGAGAAAAGAAGCAAATCATGTACAGCCCTCATGAGAATCTTCCAGATGAGCAACTTATTCTCCCTCTACATTTTTGTGTTCTAATAAATAAATAAAAAAGAAGCAAAACATGTAGAGCTCTTTACTTGAGCAATATACAACTGTAAGGTAGAATAAATAAAGAAAATGATAAGCAAGAGTGTAGAGCGCGAGCTTGAGATCGATAAGCTCAAGGGGCCGACACCTAGCCAATAAAGAAGAAGATGGGAAACAAAGAAAAGAAAAAGAAAATTAAAAAATAATTCAAACAAAAAAGAAAAAGAAAGGGGAGGAGAAAGTGGAGATTTGTAGAGATGTGTGAGATAAGAGAAATCAAGTGAAAAAATGTCTTCCATTTTTCAAAAGTGGAAAACATTTTCCCTTAGTTTAGAAGAATTTTTTTCTTTCATAGAAAATATTTTCCCTAAGGAATTCATTTTCCGTGAAATAAATATCGGAAAATTCAAAAAATATTTTCTCGAAAATTATTTTCCACAAAATGAACTGAGCCTCAATGTCGAAACAATTTCAATACGGTGCTCTTGGTTCCAAAGCTACCGATGGCCCTGGAAGTTCAACTGCAGATCACAAGTTACTCCTGTACTCAAGATTCGATTACAGTCATTGTAGATTATCAGATGGTTTACTATTTAAAGTGATTTTCAATAACTAATACATAGCTTCACCATGTTTTTTCAATCTTACTTGACTTAGAAACAACTTTGATTGATATCTAACAATGCGACGACACAAAATGTCGGAAATAATTCGAACCCCTTCATGTTGTGTACTTTTTTTTTTTTTTTTTTTGGTAAAGGTAAGATTCATGTTGTGTACTTTGAAACTTCCTTCTTTGAATTTTCTCCTTTTTTTTTTTTTTTGGGTACTTTTCTTTCCATGGGCACATAATTCTTCGAGATTAGGTATAGACCGTCTGCTAAGTATCCTTTGCTTGAAACACATGCACTTACGTACAAAAGCAAAGAAGCATGGACGAGACTGGAGTGTGGAATATAGAGTCGATATAAGCAAATAAACAAATTTTCTCATTTGACTTTCTAGAAGCCTGGGACGTAGAGAAGCATTAGCTAGAGTCTCTTTAAGTCAATCAAGTTTGATACACACCGTCAATCGTTTCGGTGGCTAAGTGAAGAGGACCGCCAATCTTAAGGTCAATCAATCAATCAATCAACTTTGTGCAAGTTCTTTTCACAAGCTAAGAACGTAACTTTTTATCTCGAGCATGGGCTGGACTATCTTTACGAAATCAAGTCAATTAACTTTGATATATACGGCCAATCGCTTCGCTGGCTAAGTGAAGAAGATGACCGATCCGAAGTGACTGTTACTTTTCACAGGTAAGAACGGAACTTTTTATCTCATAACTAGGAACTTTTCTTGACCCCCTTAGGACACGCTTTGCTTCTTTATCATCCATACGCTAACAAAGATGCTTTCCAACCATATATT
The DNA here is from genome assembly GCA_014182375.1 of Eucalyptus virginea. Classification (NCBI taxonomy): domain Eukaryota; kingdom Viridiplantae; phylum Streptophyta; class Magnoliopsida; order Myrtales; family Myrtaceae; genus Eucalyptus; species Eucalyptus virginea. The sequence goes on from CM024520.1 coordinate 50,286,435, forward strand.
ATATCATTTCATACTTTGCAGAAAACTAGCACGTAACATGACCAATCAATCTAGTCATTTGCACACTAATTTCAATCAGAAAGGGAAAAGGGGGCGTAGCCAATTTCTTCTAAAGAAAAAAGAAGAATCGACTTTCTCCGTTGGATTACAATTCAGAGCACACCCCTAATCAACCTGTTAAATTCCACACGTCGCGATCGCATGCAATTTGGAAAATGTGGAAAAGAAGGAGCAATCTGGATAGGGAAAAGACTGAAAAAACTTACTATGGAGAACAGCTCGAGAAGAAGAATCGAGGGTCGGTCAACAATGGAGCCTCCCGCTCATTGAATCGTCACGTGTTTCGGTTTCGTGGTCATTCCTCAGTCGTCACCGATCGACTGCTGCTCGGTGTGCTTCAAATGGACCGTTGGCGTTCGGGACAAGGGACATGATTCACGGTCGTGTTGCTCCCTCCTGGTCAATCCTCGGTGTCCTACCGTGTTCGCAATCTTCACTTGTCGAGCAAAGCACGCGATGACGGGCCTACGTACGCAGTGACGGGGGGCTTCGTGGACCAGGAAAGCTCCCGGGGCCCTTGCGTCGCCAAGCCCCACATGCTCCTGAGTCCTGATGGAGACGGACGGATGTGCACGTTCACGTGTAGGTCGTGTTTCGACAGACAAGAGCTGTCCCATTTGCGTGTTAAGAAGTTTTAGAGCGGTTTTGCCGGATTACAAGAGATGTTTTCGGTGGTAAATCACTCTATTCAAATCTAAATTGAGCTTGACCTAATTGAATGTGCCGCAATGCGTACAGATCAAGCAATTCAAAGGAAATTGTTTGAAAAGTCATTAATCTATTGCACTTTTACTAATTTAGTCCTAAATCTCTAGTCAATCTGGCTAATTTTGGGTAGAATCCATTGATGTGGATGCCATTTGTCTTGCGTGGCACGGTTGCTGCTGATATAGACAATTTGTATTAATACGTTAATGTTTTTCAAATTTTGCTATTATTTTTTTTCGATTTTTCTTCCTTTTTTTTTCCCTTTCCTTTTCTTTTGGTTGATGTTGGCCATTGGCTATGGTCTCGCGACTTGGCCTCACTTGCCACAGGCAAAGCTCAGCCAGGGTCGACCTCGCTGAGGCCAAAACGTCGCCTTTGCCCAAGAGATGCTTGACGATCTGGTGAGGCAAGCCCTCACCTAGGTTAGGACGGCCTCACCTAGCATCAGCTTCACCTAGTGAGGCTGCCCACGCCCAAGGCAAAGGCCAACATTGTCAGATTTGGCTTGGGTGAGGTTGACCCTCAACAGGGCTTGCTCTCGCCTGGTCACATCTCATCGGTGGCAAGCAAGGCCAGCTGATGCAATCATGGCCGGTGGCCGGCCACCGACAAAAAGGGGAAGAAAGAAAAAAATCAGAAAAAATTAAAAAAAAATTCGGAAAATTATTCAAAATTATCTACATTGGCACCAATCGTTATATGTGGCATCGCCGGAGTTCATGTTAGCGATTTTTGGCCAAAATTGGCCGGATTGACTCAATTAACAACAAGAGAGAAGGTTTAAGATTGAATTGAAAAAATGCAATATGTTTATGGTTTTTTCGCAAGCAATTTGTATCTTTGATCAGCCATTTTTAATTTGGTCCCTCACCTCGTCTCATTCTGTGTTCTGGTTTCTTTGAATTCTACTACACATTCCTAAACAGCAATTTCAATTTTTCTATTCACGAGACCGCCAGCTGAAGTTCTAAAATGGCGTCTGCCAGCAGGTTCTATGTGGCTTCCCATTGGAGAAGGGCCAATCCTCTGCACCACTTCAGTCGTACATGACCATTACCCGCACGGTTTTACGTGTTTTAATGCACATACATGCACTTTGAAAAGACCTTGGACGTGGAATTCTCGTTCAACCACACTTGCTGTCCGTCGTCAAACTGATGTTTCTCTTTCGCTAATGCTCGCAGCTCTTACGCGCAACTCCACATGGGGGTGTCGGGACGTATCGGGGCCTCACATCCCCACCGTGTCCCTGATGCCGCAAGAAGTTGCACTCGGAAATGAGCAATAACGTGGGATGGGGAACGTACCTGATGCAACATTGACAGGGGACGCGGTCGATATAGACAGCAGACGAATTTGCTTAAGTCAGATGTGGAAAATGCATTAGCGCATTGAAATGATGTGGAAGAGCAACTTGTGTAATTTCCATATATCCCGACCTATGTCGTAATAAAGAGTGCACGAGCCCATTTATAGGCTTCATTAAATGACTACGAAGGGTAATGAGATAAACATAATCAATCAGAGATATGTTTAATCAGAGCATATATATATATATGCATAATCCTGAGAAATAGGGAGAGTCTAGGTAAACGTGATAATATCGTTAACAAGCACCATGAACAACAAAGAACGAAGCAGCGATCTCCATGGCATGTGGAAGATGCTAGGGGGTGTCTTTTCTTAACCTTTCAAAACGTTGGTAAAACGCATGAGGACACAAAAACGAGGTCCACAGTCTCTCCAGCCCTTGGGAAGCGGCGGACGTTGACGAGAATGTGATCCTCACGCTCGACATTAGCCCAAATATAGAAAGAAAAAATAGATCTACCTGTGTATACTTTATTACTCGAATTAAGTGACGGCGAATCATATGATGTCCTAATACTTTGCAATAAGGGCTAGGAAAAGAATCAACTTTGCGCCTTTTTCCTTTTTTGGGATGTGTCGGGATTCGATACTTTGGTTGGTCAAACATTTCTAATTCACATGTTCAACGATGGGTACGAACTCATTTATGCGTTTTTCATGCATAAGGTGAAACATCATGAGCTCGTTGCCTGGCCAAGACCTCAAGTAAATTCATCTCACATTCGGAAGATCAATAGTATGGTCCAAGCTAAATAAAAAATTGGAACATGGGCGCAAAAATTGGTCCAATCAAGGAACTTTCGTCATTGTAGATGCCCCTTTGCGACGGCTAGTGGACTGACTTTGGTGGGGGGGGAGAAGAAGACCGCAGCCACGACGAATAAAACGACAGTTTGGAAGAAAATGGAACTGAGGTTAGGACACAAACCATAAAACCAAGCCCTATCGTGCTTTACGGTCGTTGACACGAGTAAAGCTCTATCTTTCTTGGTTAGGTTTGGGCACTTAGCTTGGCGCGCAATGTATCGTAGTGAGATATGCCACACGTCACAGGACACCATACATCGAACGCGTACGTAGCGGGACATCTCCGTTCTTCTTTTCATACCTTGGATTCACACGAACCACCTAATCCAGATTTGGAAGAAAAAAGGATCGTCTTTATAAAATCCAAATTGCAGACTGATATTGTGAAAAGCCTTCGAGAAAAGTAGAGACGCCGGGTTCCAGTCTTCGCTGAGTGAATAGAATAAGCGGTCCTCGTTGGGCCGTAAGTGGGAATGCATGCAAAGAGCATCGGCTCGGCAGTTGCTCGTCGACATCATGCCGCGGTCGCGCTCGTTACTTTTCTAAAGATGATTGCTTCTTCACTGGATCCTGTGCTTTTCCCATTATCGAATGCCTCTGATATATTAACGACGGACTCGCTTTTATTTTGCTTTCTCTAAAGTATTTCGTGTCCACTCCGAGTTGAGTTGACCTTCAGTCAGATTTGATAACTCGAGTTCGCGTCGCTCGAAACTTGCAGCTTAATTATGTAAGGTCGTAACATGGGTTTGCAAGGGGTAACGTCACCTATATAGCAACTACTCCAGTTGAGACCATGCTCAGAAAAGATAGCTTTTAGGTCAAATCCTCGCGAAAAGTAAGAATATATGCTCGTAACGAGGTTTGACTACTGATCAGAGATAAGATTAGGTCGCATAGAAATAATAGTATTTGATTTAACAAGGTCATCATAGTCCAAAGGAAAGCAATTCAGACATCTCTCCCGCCATTTTTGCATGTCGTCTTTTACTTTCCTTCTGAACACTTTCTGTATTAGCAATCCAAACGATTGGCAAGCATTTTTTTTTCTGATTTTGGGCCGAGACCCTCAGTTTTGACTATCACGTATCTAACTCTAGCTAACTACTCTCTCTTTATTGACAATTCCTTCTCCTCTCCTTGCGCCCATCCTTTGCTTTCCTCGAGATCCCAACGCGAAGGTTGACCGCCATTGGAGCTCTCCCTTCTTTCTCACGCCCAGAGCTCCCAAGAAGGGACGAGGTTGGTCTCGTCCTGGAAGCAGCTCGCGTCCATGGCAGCGGGGCACTGCTGCTGGAAGACGGGCTGGTCTTGGGACTGGCTCATCTCCATGCAGATGAGGGCGAACAGGTTGGTGTTCTGGCACTGCAGGTTCGCGACCTCGGCCTGCGCCTTGGCGAGCTGCGCCTGGAGCTCCACGACCTGCTTCTGGAGCTGCGAGATGGCGCCCGTGCAGCCGTACACCGGGTCGCGGATCCGCGCGCTCGCCTCGTAGACCATGCTGCTCACCGCGTCGGCCCTCCGGGACTCCGGCAGTTCCTGATGAATCGGGGCTCTTTGTTAGTCAATGTCGAGCACAAGCATTTGACTAAATCCGAGATTTTTAACCGAAGTCGTATGAACAGAACTTGATAATCAATAGCCGAGCCGAGCTCGACAGGAAACAATAGGACCGACACCACTAGATCTTAGCCCAAAACAAGATGAAAGTCAAGGAAAAGCAAGCCGGTCATGGTCAACAACTGCTTCATTAATTCTGTACCCGGCAATTGATGGTAATCTAGGGGACCAATTAGCCCGCTATCTGGTATTTATGGTCAAACTGCTTTGACAATGATGCATCAATCACTCTGTCCTCTAGTGTCAAATTAAGCTAAAAAGAAATTATAAAAGACCACAATAATATACTAAGTGAAATAAAACAAAGCAGTTGGAATTCGGTGCATTTATTTCACCGCTAACTCTGTAATTAAAAACATATTTTTTCACAAAAATCATTTTCAAAGAAAAAAAGGTTAGTTTCACATGTTTAATAGTTTGGAAAAAGCGTTTTTCTTCTTGACAAAAAAGGAAGTCGTTATCTCATGATATAAATCTGTTGTCTTCGGTAAGTTTTCTATTATCGAAATAGTTGAGAAAACAATTTCCCTTTCAAATAAAGAGACGCTTAATTTTAATAAATCATGCTAAACATGAATAGTTTGAACATCACGTCACCTTATCTATTTACAAAAAGGTTTTCTTTTTTCACCTTTGCTTTTTTGAAGGATTCTAAATAGAGAAAGCATTACTATTTTTTTTTTTTTGTGGTCAGAACATTACCAACTTCGATACATTAAACTTTGGTTGTGATGTCCAACCACTTTACGCTCGAGCATCGAAAACCAAAAACTTTCTGGTTCGAAATGCTCGACAAGAAATGCATCTGAACAGAGCTCTGAAAAACACTAGTGACCTCTTTACAATCAAGTCAAGCGGCGGCTTTTTTAAAGCACGAGCTAAAGGGAAGATATCGCGAAAAAAGGGAAAAGAAGGGCCTCAAAAGTAACGCGCGCGCGAACCACCCCGCCTGACACCCGAGTCGCACGAGTCGCACACTCGCATTTTTGACTCGCCGAGTTCACACTGCAAAACTCTCGAACTTTCGTCTTACCGGAGGAAGAGGGAGGAGTTTACCTGCAAGAACTTGATGATGTTGGCGGCGCCGAAGACGCGGTGGGCGATGGTGAACTTGTACGGCTCCGTCGGCGGGAAGTAGGGGGCCAGGACGCACTTGTCCGCGCACCTCCGCCGCAGGATCTTGCAGGCGGCGCAAGGGCTCATGACCACGGCGGGCGGGGACGGCGGGGGCCGCCGTCGTGGGGCGGGGTCCCCGGGCAGAACTGGGGCTGGGGCGGCGGGGGCGGCGGCGACGCCGGGGGTGGGAGTAAGTGGGCGAGTGGGGGAAGAAAGGAGAGGAAGGGATGGCGATGGGGGAGGGCAGCGATCCGGGCTTCTGAAACTCCTCGCACTTCTCCATTTTCGAAGCTCTAGAGAGAGAGAGAGAGAGAGGGAGTTGCAGAGGTGGAGTTGGCGGGGGAAAAGCCGGGTGCAGACGTCGATGAGAGGGTTTTTCTATATATAGAGAGAGAAGGAGGAGGAGAAGATGGAAAACGGGGACTGATGGCGTCGCCCGGGCCACGCCACAGGGTTGTGAAGTCAGCCGCGGGGGCCACGGGAGCTTAGGTGGTCCGCTCAAAGACAGTGGGAATTCCGTACTACCGACGCTCTCGTTCGAAGTTGGGGTTAGAAGACTAGGAAGAAAAGGTCTCGCGAAGGAAGAAGGAGGAACATCTTCGACTTTTACTTCTCATTGCGTTGCCCTGGTCGTTACGGATACCTGAATTGTCAGAGTATATAAATATCAACGTTGCCTTATTATTTAATAGTTTAGATTTTTAAAAGAGAAAAAGCACGAAAAATCCTAAATTTTCTTAAAAGTGACATATTTACCCTAAATTTTTTTTATGACGTGAAAAACCCAAACTTTGCCAACCGTGACACATTTACCCCTTCAAGGCATTTTTGTCATTTTATTCTGTTTTTTCCTTTTTCTTTTTTTTTTTTTTTTCTTCTTCCCTCCACCCGGCCATGGCGGAGGGAAGCAAGCGTCCGATGATCTCGCCGACATTGGGCGAGGGTAGGGACACCCTCGCCCGACGCAAGTGAGGGCGACCCTCACCGGCGTCGGGCGAGGACGGCCCTTGCCGGATCGGGCGAGGGCACCCCTCGCCCGACGCGCGGGGCGGCCCTCGCCGACAACGGGCGAGGGTAGGGACACCCTCGCCCGACGCCGGCGAGGGCAGCCCTCATCGGACGTCGACTTCCCTTTGCCACCACCGGCGGAGGGAAGAGAGAAGAAAAAAAAATTTAAAAAATTTAAAAATTTTAAAAATTTTAAAAATGAAAAGACCAAAATGCCCTCCAATTTTGGGTAAATGTGTCACATAACGAAAGTTCAGGATTTTTATGTCACAAAAAAAAGTTTGGGATAAATGTGTCACGATTGACAAAGTTTGGGGTTTTTCACATCACAAAAAAAAGTTTGGGATAAATGTGTCACTTTGGGCAAAGTTTAGGGTTTTTCATGGCTTTTTCCCTTTTAAAAATAACCGATGATGATCCCATGAAATTTTATATAATATCAAAGTAAGAAGGTCTAAATTCGAATTTTTAAACGGTTGATTGTAATGTCACAAATTTCTACATAAATGATATAAGATTTGAATGGGGCTCTACATCTTATGATCAAAGCTCATCATTCATGGGTCCTTTTTTTTTTTTTTTTTTGGATATAGTACTTTTTTTGTTTTTTGCAGGTGCTTATGCTCTTTTGTTGTTTTTGATTGATCGTTGAGGAGGTTGCATCACCATTCATATGTTGGATTTTTTTTTTCTTTTGGTAGATCATCAAGGAGGTTGGACCCCATTTACCTGTTGATATGATCTTGGTTTTCTTCTCTTCTTTTTTTTTTTCATTGAGGTGGCTGGATCACTACCTTATGCATTTCTAAATTAGGAATATAATGGTTGATTTATATTTGCTCATTTTATGATTTGCAAATGGAACCTAAAATATGAAATCCCAATTTCCAATGGATTCACCGGACCGGCTCCAAGCCGATTCACACAGGATTGGGATAGGTTTCTCGATAAAAGTTGGGGAACCGGTCTTTTTCCACCTTGGAGTTCAACGATTTCGAGAAAAGTTTAGTGTTCTTTGTTCATCGCCAGATGCAGTGATTTGTTTAGTGGCGATATACTTAGTGACTTTTGGCAAAGATGATTAACAAAATTTGACGCCCATGTCATTAACTGCAAAACATTCTTCGCAAAAGGTTGGACTTTAGCCACGAAATAAAGTTCGTCGCTCTTGAGCGTATATTTTAGCCCATTTACCACGAACTATTTTCGCTTCTAGCCACAAAATCCCACCATGTCGATGTTCTTATAGTGTTAATCATATTCGTGTCATGCCCTTGTTTCGAGATTACACAATCAACATTACACCATTGCTAGACCAGTCGAAATCAATGTTTATTTGAATGTAAATTTTTTGAATACCTAACAAGTTCTGTTTTTTTTTTTAGCATGTATTATTTTGCACAAAATGAATGGTTTGGATAATATTTCTCAAAAGAATGATCATCTATATGACTACAAAAATGAACGAAGAAAAATTATTTTCATCATTCACGAAAGTAATTCGACAGGAATTATTGTTCATAATAAAGACATTTTTCATTGACTAGTTATTTCAAGCGAAATGAGTGATGAATCTTAGAATAATGTTTTCCAAACCGTTCATTTTTCGTAAAACAAACGGAAGCATATTCTCAAAGACTGTTGATCGAAGTGTCAATCTCTCCGTTGCATTTTGCATACGTTCAAGTAGACTTTGTTCTTCATTTATTAGACCGAAGGTGCACTTTCATAAGTGCCGCAAGTGGACTTGAGGTCCCTTCTGCGGGCCAAGACCTTATGGCTTAAATTACATATCACGTCTACAAAAAAAAAAAAAGAAAAAATTCGAGGTACCAAAGTCGTTAATTGACAAGGACGTCACCGCAAAATCCAATGGCCCTACCTTGAAAAAATGGGTGGCGAAGATGATGGAATTTCAGTAGTCGTTTAATTACGTGTGGACTACGTGCCGTGCGTGTGCTTGGTGAAGGGCTAAAATGATTTTACTTAATACATAAAATACAAGTATATATATATATATACAGAGAGAGAGGTGTAGAGAGCAACAATTGTTATTCTTATATTTATTTTTACCATCTCAAGACACGATCGCAGAGGCTCGACTAGTTGAAAATAGCAAGACAATGCCGAGTAATTGAAGCCCGCAGAACACCATGCCGAGGTTCATGAATTGGTTAAGTCTGGGGTTGCAGTTGTGCGGATAGTCTTGACTCAGTGCGGTCTGCACGCCAATTCAAAGAATTTGAACCCATGAAGTCTTTCAATTTTGAAAGCTCGAAACCTCTTTAACGTCTTGGCCGATTATTTTTTTCACTGTTTCGAGACTTGACGAATTCTCTCTTTTTCACTCTTTCTCTTCCCCCCCTTCAAATACGCACATCCACTCTTCTCCTTCACCTCTTTCTTCCCATCGTGGCGGATGTGCTTGTGAATCGGAATTTCAAGAACATGGTTCTTTTCCAATTGGCCTTTTGCCCACTCTTTTCTTCTCTCCATTTCACATACCAAGCGGTGTAATCTCCACTGGGCTAGCGAAACCACAGTAAAAGGGACGATTGTCTCTTTTCGTTTGAAGTCAATAAGAGCATCATGATCGAAAGAAAGTATGCATTTGAGTTTTGACTCTTTCCACTGCAACCTTCCAAATGAGGCCATGGACATTACGACGCCATCGATGTTGAATTTACCATTTATTTCTTTCTAATTTAAGATCCGAAGCTTCGTTTGAAGGGAAATGTATCATGTGCTGGTAGGAATTCCGCAGATGTGGTGCGTCAAAAAAAAAAAAAAGGAATTTTTCAACCATCATGTGCACCATGCCTATGACCTTTGTTCGATATAAGATGACAAGAATCCTAATTAATTGGTAAAGGAGGTTTGAAAAGTTGAGATCTTTTGCAGATGGATCCAATTTCACGCGTTATTAACGCATTGGCTTGAGATTTGCGTGCATCCCATTGTCGTTTTTGTTTTCGAGGGTAAATGAGGTTACTTGATTAACTTGTAAATGACTCGGGTTGAACGTTTTGCTGGGGATTATGAATATGCAAATCCGCGACCTTTGTGTTTGTTTCTTGAAAAGTAAATAATTTGAAAAATATCCACTTGAGAACGATTGTTTATATCGCTTATAAAGATGAATAAACGGAAGATGACATAATTAATCATGAAAATGATTAGGCATTAATTGTTGTCAAGAATGAAAACATTTTTCATCAACTAAGCGACACAACACATCATTTTTAGAAAAATAATTTTCAAGTTATATATTTTTCGAGAAATTCATCCTCATATTCGAAAAAATATTTATTCCATTGAAAGAAGATTTAATGTTAACCTTGCATATGCGATATTTTTTTACCATGTGTAACCACGTGCTCTTTTGTCGGTGCCACGTGAAGCTAGCATCCTCCTCCAATCTCTCCGCCCAAATCATCTCAAAATCAGTACAATTAGTCGAATTAATTTAAAATGAATGCATGGGTCTATTTTCCTCATTTAACAGCCGCTCTCCCCTGTGCTTCGCAATCTGAACGTAATTAGCCATCGTTATAAAGAAAATTAGGAGAAATAATTGCGCCATCTTTTCAACGAGGAAACCATTTTTAATTTGAAAACGTTTCATGGGCGTGGAAAGTGTAACCGACCGACAGGCGATTCCATGCACGTTCCACGCGCGCGGCCCGACCTTGCATCTGCCGTCGAAGGAACAATTTGCTTTGATTGGACGGACTCAGTGGGGTCGACCGCACGGTTTCTCCTTTACCTTCATCGTTCGATTTCACAAGGCGTTCATGTCACCCCACCGAGTAGAAGATCGTCGTGGTTTCTTTCTTGGGATTTCGAAGCTTTTGATGCGAGGACGGATGTACTGATGCAATGCGCATGATCCGACCATCTTTACCGCAAGTTTAAGTTAATGTCGATTCCAACGATTGACTAATCGCATCGCACGGAACGTTCGATTTTCGTTAAATATATCGTTAGACAACCAAATTTCAGATCGGACCACTTCGTTCTAAATCGAAGGGCTACGCGCAATTCATGTGAAAAGCCGGGATCTCTCTGCTCGAAAGCAAAGGCTACAAATTATCGTAACTACGAGTGGCAAAGATGAGGATTCACCCTATATGAAAGCACACAGTAAACTCGATTTTTTTTTTTTTTGGTCAGAAAATGAAACTTTTCATTAAGTAATCAAAGATGAGAGGCCCGATAAAGGGGCATCATTACATAACAGGTCCCATAAAGTTTGTGGAGGAGATGAAACTCAATTCAGAAATAAATAGTTGTTCTTGTGGGCTTTAGCAACCCAATCTGCAACATAATTAGTCTCTCTAGAGCAAACTCGATTTGCAAAGTGGGACATGTCTCACGTTTCGACAACGTAAGGTGGATGCACCCTTTTTGCATCGCAACAACGTTGTCAATCAACGAAAAGGTTGGACGCCACCTCTCCTAGCAAAAGCTTAAAAAACGACAGCCCACGACACATCCTGCCGCCACGCGCTTGCTTATAGTCCACCGCCTTTGCACGGTTTCATACCAAAAAAAAAAAATTGTTGGAAAAATTTCACATCAGAAAATTGGCGTGATGTTGAACAATTAATATTTCTTAGTTAGCCCATAATTCATTAGTTTAAATTTTTGAGTGAAGGTAGGTACAATTGGAATATATTAACGGGTTCGGACTTGAATTCCCACTTGGCGATATCTCCAAATGAAGGTATCGAGCTTCTACCATGTGCTCTCAACAAGAAAAACCCCCCAGTTGAGTTGCTTTCGTTCGTTCAGTCACCATCCATAGGAGCACCCCCAATTATTAAGAGCTCAAGATGGTCCATTTGGTCTGTGCCAAAGACGCGCAACTTTGTCGAGGAACACAGAGTAGTCACGTCAAATAAGGACGGAGGAACGAGGATCTTGCCGCACTCGCGCGCTCTGTTTTTCAACTCCTGCATTGAATTTGGTTGGGCGGGCGAGAAGAAGAAGAAAAGTTGAACGATGACGAGCGGTCCGGGAGGCCCTGGCCTCATTAAACTAACGTAGCGCCTTTTGATAGACAAATGTTTTCTAGGACAGAGACGATAATGGCACGAGGACATTACAAAAATGTGGTAGGTGTCACGGGTCTTCGTCTAAGTCTTCATTTGTCAAAGAGTTGTAGCTGGTACCTTTTTGTTCGATTTTGATCACCTTCCCCCACTACGTCGGCTGCTTAGCTTCAAAGCCTTTTCGCCCTGCAATTCTATATATTCTAATTCGAGGATGCAGATGTTTCAAACTCCGAAAAGATTATGTTAATCGAGCTTCAATGATATGTGAGTATCATGTTGTTGCATGGTCTCTTCTGAACAACTGGGAGCTAGATTGCGGGAAAACAATTTCTCCTTGTGATAAGAAGGGATCCATTTTTCCAAACCCACCAAACAAACAAAATCTAACAAACTTCTTTGAAAATGATTTTTATGGAAAATATTATTCTTTGTCATGAAATATCCAGCGTAACAAACACAACCTATTGTCAATGTTCATTCAAAGTTGAGATTGAAGATTATTCGTATGCTTCCAAATCAGAGGCGGTGCGAATCGAGCAACAGCGTCAAGCACTCCTCCTTTGCGGTCCATATTGTTTTTTGTGCGTGGAGTTAAAGATGGTCGAAAAGTTTCCGCACAAGTTTGGATCAAGAATGGACCTTTTCTAGAATGCAACGGTTTAGAGCGAATGATCTTCAAATGTGGCTGCGGATCTAATACATTCGGTTTCAAAATCTGTACATATTAGCCATGGAAACATTGAAGAAATGGGTTTCTAATCGCGTCTATCACACGTTTTGGAATGCAACCACAGAGCAAGAGGCGTTTAGTACCCAAAAGTACAGAATTACAGTTGACTGAGGCAAAGAAACCTGATCCAAGTTTCAATCTCCATTCATAATTTACAGTTGGGAGGACGCAAAATCTAGTGCTCTATTTTCCTTAACTACCGGCACAGGAAATTATACCTGAGTAAACTGTCAAAGTTCTGCATTTACTGGTAATCTCTAGCTGCAAAAGCGAGGTGAGGTGAAAACCCGATGGTGCAGAGGATTAACATGAGAACCAGTGAGACGTGCAACTGAGGTGCATGAATCGTTATGCATTTACAATCAATCTTGTCGCTGTACAGGCCAAATTTTCCCTTTCCCTTTCTAAGGCTTTTATGGCTTTCAAGCTACTGCTCACGAGTTCCTTCACCATTGCTACTCGCTTACTTATATCTCCAATCGCAAGACTAAATAGTCTTCAACCTTATGAAAGAATTAGCAACTGATTCTCACCTGTTTATTTCCTTTGATAGCAGAACTGAACTAACCTAACTAGAAAATTCATGATGCTCAGCATGCCACTTGGTCATTTGCCCACTTCCAGAGCAAATGCAATATCCTTATTGTCCTCTTAGGCTTCAAACAAACGAAGCCAACTGCAATTTCATCTCCAACTCTATCGAAGCTTCAGTGGACCTGCCATTTGACAATCAAAGACACACAGAAGTAACACTGCAGCTTCTTGGCCAGAAAAGGTAATGTCCCATAAATAAAAAGGTAATGTCCCAATTTGATATTCTTCAGAGATGAGATTCACTTCAACTTACCCTCACTGGAGAACAATACTTTCAATCAGGCTTAAAAAGTGCCACCGTATTTTTCTTCAGAACTACATTGAAATTAAAGCAAGTAGAGAGAGTGTCAAAAAGGCATAAGAAGAGTTGCTTCAAATTTATTGTAATTGTCATGACCAATAACTCACCTAGGTATGTCAGCAACTCCTAAACTCTCAATAATTAGCTACGAGTTGAAGCTTGCATTGCAGTGCAACCTAACGCTGTACCACAAACATTTTCCTGGAATAAAAATAGAAGAGACTAAATCTCCAGTTATTCGAAAACTCATGGTGTGTGGCCTCAGAGTTAGAGGTGCTTTTCACCAAGCAGAGTCACATCAGAAAACCTAAGTTCTTTTATAGGCACCAACTACTGAAAAAATGTTATGTAGATTGTTTCCCATAAAAAAGTTTCTTAACACAAAGATTTTCTACCAGAAAGCAGTTTTATTGAAACCAATCAAGCCTAGCACCTAGATATGAGCATCGCTGAGCAGAAAAAAATTGACGTTGAAGCCCACAGAACACGAGAGGAGGGAGAGGGTAACAATACCTCGAAGCAGGTTCTCCTTTTGGTGCAAGGTCGCAAATAACAGCACCAACTGCTTTGCCCCCCATTTTGCCAGTATCAATTTAACACCCTGAGAAAACATAATTACTGCCGTGCAACCCTAGAGATGCTCTTTCTTCTTTTAATGAGCCCAACCATCAAACTGATGTAGGCGATTTTGCTTAGGACAACGCCCTGCTGTTTTGAATCTTCAAAAACTAACATAGCATCCTTGTATTTACTTTGAGAACATAGCTCAATTATCTGTTCTGAATAGGCAATAGAATTTGAATCAAGCTCCTCCGGAGGTTCAATTATCGCAGCATTTTGTGCCAGCACCTCGTGTATAGAGAAATCCTTTAATTTCCCTGCTTCTACCATCAAAGACATAAGCTCCTCCACTTTCTTCCTTCTGCCAGCATCAGTGAGAGCACTGAGAATGGCAGTATATGTATAAGAATCAGGCCCCTCTGTCTTTACTTCCATTTCCACAAGAAGATCAAATGCCTCCTCAAATCTACCTTCCTTACACAAGCTTGATATCAGCGTGTTATAGGTAACCACATCTGTAACTTTTCCTTTTGAGTTCCACGTGCTGAAGAGTCTGAGAGCCTTGTCTAGCATCCCTTCCTTGCAAAGACCGCTAAGTAGAATATTACATGTAAAGACATCAGGCTTAAATGAATTTTCAACCATCCTATTATGAAGTTGAAATGCTTTTTCAACACATCCTTCCCTGCAGTAACCATTCAAGATTGTGTTGTACGTAGTTTCATCTGGTACTATACCACTCTGTAGAAGCTCAATCAGCTTCTTCATTGCTTCATCAGTTTTTCCAAACTGGCAGAGACCCGCCATGAGAGAATTATAGGTAATAATGCTAGGAGTGATCCCCTTCTCCTTCATCTCATCCCATAACCCCAAAGCTTTATCAGGCTTTTCATAATCAAAATAACCTGTGATTAAGGTACCATAACTAACCTCATCAATAAAATAACCGCGCTTGCTGGCACTACAGAGCGTTTCATAAGCCTTGTCAAGCTTTTTCTCCCTGCAAAGAGCATGGAGAACGGTATTCAGAGTGAAACTATCCATTTTCAAACCTTTACTTCCCATCTCATGCATCAGCCTCAAAGCTTCTTCCAAGTTATTTGCTTTACAGTTTCCATCTATCAAAGTATTAAAGGTGACACAGTCTGGAGAGATTCCATTTTCTTCCATTTTCAGCATGGCATCCCTAGCTTCGTCCATTTTCTTTTCCTTGCAGTACAAGTTAATGATTATATTGTGCGTAACTGCGTTTAGCTTCACACCTTTCTCCTGCATTTCCTCAATCAACTTAAATGCCTCAGGGCTGCTGCCCCATTTGAAGCACCCGTCAATCAGAGTGTTATATGTCACCACATCCGGCAACAACTTAAAATTCTCCATATCATCCTTAACCCTAAATGCCTGATCAAGCTTACCCTCCTTACACAACCCGCTGATCAACTTATTATACGTCCAAACGTCGGGAGTCATGTCGTTCTGCATCATCGAGTCTATCACCTGCGCCGCCTCCTTCAACCACCCCAATTTGCAATACCCACAAACCAAAATATTAAACGTCTTCCTGTCTGGCACCAGCCCCCTGTCCTTCATATCCCGCAACAGATCCCTCACCTCTTTCAACCTGCCTCTCTTGCACAACGCATCCAACATCGTATTATATGTCACATTATCGGGCACGCACCCGAACTCGTCGACCATTTTATTAACAAACTCCAATGCCTTCTCAATCTTATTCTCCAAACAATAACCATAAATCATAATATTACAAGTGCTAGTGCTCGGCGACACTCCGACCCTCAAGGCATCGCTAAACACCTCCCTAGCCAGCAGCACCGAATGCGAAGAAGGGTACTTCACCAAGGCATTGAGGAGGGTGTTGCACGTGAGCAGGTTGGGCCGCATCCCCGACCGCTTCATCTTGTGAAAAATCTGCACGGCCAGGTGCGGATGCCCGCACTGGACGTACGCCCCGATCGAGGTGTCCAGGAGATCCTTGGACGGCCGCGGGACGGTGTGGTCGGGGGAGAGGATGAGGCCGTGGAGGTCGTGCGTCCGGTCGGACGCGATGAAGGCGACGAGGAGGCCCTTCGCGTCGGGGAACTTGCGGTACGCGAAGAGCGGCGGGAGGAGGGAGAGGAGGAGGGACGGGGAGCGGGCGAGGGAGGGGTTGTGGGACTGGCACCATCGGAAGAAGGAGAGGAGGGCGTTGGGGCGGCGGGCTAGGGTTTCGGAGCCCAAGATCGGGCGGAGGAGCGGCGGCGTGAGGCGCGGGAGGTGGGGGACCAGGGCCTCGAATTGGGATTCCCTGGAGGTGACGGCGGCGGTGACGAGGTCGAGGAGCTCCGGGGTCGACAGCGGAGGAGGCGCCGGGGACCCAGCGGGGTTCATCGCCGACCTGCTCCGTGCTCAGTTCAGACGGTCGCCATTGAAGGAGTAGGGTTTTTGGGTGGGGCTTATCGCAGTGGAGGAGAGAAGACGAGAGAGACGGCATGTCGTAGCATGGTTAAAGTGGATGATATATTTACCAGGTTTTACTCCGTAATTAGATTTAGGATTGGAAGTCCAATTTGAGAATTTTCATCGCAGTGTAATTCTTCGCGAAAATATCAATAGGGATTTTTGCAAAACGAATGAGTCACGTAGGTTCTGTTTGTTTCGTAAAAAATAGTTTATTCATTTTCAATCGTTTGAATCGTTTGGAAAAATGAATTAATGAAAAATGCATTTTTATTAATCATCGAAAAATCTATACTTAAATTCAAAAAAATGATTTTCTGTTTTGAAAATTATTATTTGAAATATGACCGAGTATGACATTTGGACACACTTCAATGTTAATTCTCATATTATCGGCGTCTAAGATCGGATTTCTATTATTCGCACTCAAATTCATAAAGAATAACTCAACACCCACTACTCATGCCCATGCCAATGCTTGAGTATGTCGAGGTTGAGCCCGAGACTTTAGTGTCTATGCTCGAGCTCCCAACACCTTCACTTAGGTCCATTAAGGCCATGCCCACTGCCTCAACACCTGAACTCAGGTCAACAAAGACCAAGCACGGGATCCTAGTATTTGAGGTTGGATTCCCAACACCAGAGCCGGGGTCCACGAAAGTCGAGCTTGGGTCTTGACGCTCGTGGTTCTCGGCACCTAGGCTAGAGCCCATAAAGGTCATGCCTAGGTCCTCGACACTCAAGCTCTGTTCTCTTTGCTCGAGCCAAGGTCTATTGAGACTGGGGCTCGAGACCTCAATGCTCATGCTCGAGTCCATCAAAACTAGGCCTAGACCTAGTGTCCAAGCTCAAGTCTATAGAAATTATGTCAATACACTAGAGCTCATGGCCCAATCCAACAAGGTCTAGGTTGGGACCCAAGTGCCCGTGCCCATGCCCATGCCCATGCCCCAATCCACGGCACCCAAGTCAGGGTCCATCAAGGATGGCCTGGGACTCTAGAAAATATTTTTCATATTTTTCCAGCTCATTTTCAAATTTCAATTAAACATCGAAAAGTATTGCCATTTTTTTATAAAAGAACTTCCCCAAAAGTAGTTTCTAGATTATCATATTTTTAGCGAAATAGACAGAGCCATAATATTATATTAGAAATTTCAATGAAATTTGCAATAAAACGTGGTTTTAATTTAAAAGATATTGGTAATAGGATAGAATGAGTAATATCGAATTAACTCAATTTATTATCCATCAAGATGTTCTTGATGCCCAAGATGGGCATCACGAGAAAATATTTTGTCCATAGCGCCTCCAGTTTGGAACCTCTAGAAGTCCATAACGAAAAGACTAGAGCCTCAGATAAAAGAGTAGGGAGTTCAGAATGCATTTCAATCGGGTTGAGTTTCGCAGCAACACTCACGGAGTCTGGCCACGACGTGCTATAATGCGATACCAAGGCATTGCTCTCGGTCCAACCATCATCCGTGTTCCGGCTACTACGCTGCTTTGGAGAACTAATTACCAGAACAAAGAGCAAATAACTCCGTTTTGTGAAGTTTCATCGGAATATTGCAACTTCCCATCAAATTTTTGCAGTAAATGTTAATTCAAAAATAATGTACAAAATTGCTAGGGGAGTCCTCTCCTCTGCTCGGATATGGCATGTTTCATTGGAAAGACCGCAAAGTTGCCATGCAGGACTATTCACCTCCCATCATCTGAACATGAACAGAAAGATTCTTTGTGAGAAACAAGATTTCACTCTGCGTCCACATTGGTTTATTACTTGCAGTACTTTGATGAAGCCTTACCTTAAAGATATCTCCAAACATCCCTTGCAAGGGATTTCTGCGTTGAACGCCATAGAACCTCTCTGCTATTAGATCTAGAAACTGAACCGCAATTTTCAATGTCAGGAGGTCCACTGAATATAAGGTGTGAAGCCAAAGCAAGCAAGAGTTGATGAAAGTTGATAAGCAGTCTAAAACACACATGAAACTAGAAAATTGAAGTTTTGAGCCATTGATGACCAGTGAGATATCCTAATGGAAATTCAGACTGCATACCTCATGGAATGCTGGATCCCTTTCTATACTTGACTTGTAACTCCCTTTCAACATATTGAAAAGAGGCAATGCATCTCTCTGTAATCTGCATTACAAATCTCTCAATGGTCATTTAATAGTCATGGGAGGGTGAGCTCCTCAATGCATCAGCCTCAAGCTTAACGTTCCTGGCCCTCAATCTCAAGAAAAAGAGAGGATGACCCTATATTGATAATAAGCCGTACCATCTATCAGCAGTCAAGGCACACCTCATCTGCTGAGGATGTTCATAAAATCACACTTACAAATATTAAAACTTTTTGTTTATAGAAAAACTTACACTTGTAAAAGATAATCTATGAACTGCATCAAATCTGACTTGGGGAAATCCTGCTGTTTTGATTCCAGCTGCTGCTTTATCCCATCCAACAGATTATTAGCATCTCTTAAATTACCTGAAGATAAGTACCTGCCAGGAGAAGAAAGAATCATAAGTACAACCACTCAAAGCGTTGACATTATTTACACTAAAGGGGAGGGCGTCTAAAAATGGCATATTGAACAGTCCAATACAATTAAATATTGTTGAACCAGCGCATTTTTCAAAACGGGGATTTCAAAGCTTCTACATTTGGTTTAAGTCAACCTAATTCATTCAACTAAGGGAAGATTCCATTCTTTTTACACTTACAAACAGAAATACCCCCATGAGTGTGCAGAATGGAACTAATAGATGGCAAAGTAACAAAAGCAGAAAAGGAGGAGAACTAACAAAGAAACACAGCATAAAATAATAAAAGAACTTGCCACAGCATCAAGGGCACGTGCAGGAAAAGCCCAAATCATTCAGCTGATATCTCAGTTTCATTATCTACCATACTGTGAGTAGACAAAGCTTCAAAGAGATAATAGATGTGAAGGAGAGGAAGATTCTTCTTCCACATTTACCCTGCTTCAGACAAATAATTGGGAGTAATAATCAAATTTTACGAAGCTTCTGCTGAAGTGCAAAGACAGAATACAGCAAAGGAGAAACCTCCACTAAGACAACATCCAATGAGGTGATCTTTCCATATTATAATCTGAATTAGCTCAAATAATGATGTAAATGAAGCATCAAGGCTCGCAGATGCAACAATTATGAGGAAATGTGAGCCATGTAATGCGGATTTAGCTATTTAATTAGAATCCCGGTGCTATTATAGTACTAATACAGTTAATTTCTTAGTTTCCATCGGCTTCAAATTGGCGAGTTCACATTCCAGACTACACATCTTTCAATGAAGCAAAACCATAATCACAATACCATCAACTTCTGCCTGCTGCTAAGAGAACTTACATCAATATTCCTCGTGCAATTGCTAGATCATCTTCGCCAGGATAACACTGAATAGATAAAGAATTTAAGTGTAAACGTTTAAGTATGAGGAAAAAGAAAAAAGAGCTAGAACAGGAATTTACAAGGGATTTTTTTTTTCCTCTTCTAATCTGCGAGTCACTTAAGGCATGTTTACTCTCAGCGAAAAACTCATATATTGAAACTATGGATTGAAACAACCTATTATATAAAACAGAAAGAAAGGAGGAAGTATATTGAGTAAATGAAACCAACCTTTCCCATAAAATTTACTAGAGTTGAGGCAAACTTCTTTGGGTTGTTTCCTCTAACAAAATGAAAGGACACTTTAGCCATATCCTGAAAAGCAGCAATTTATTATATCATCTCTGGAACTTGAACATGGAAGATGACTCTGCATCATATTAACTTTCAGTTTTGGCATCACTGCAGTAGACATTGGTAACAAATCATCAAAGCAAATTTATAAGGCCTGTAACATTCACTGCACTCTAGGTACTTTGTAGCTCGAAAAACAAAGGACCGAAAAAACCATATCAAAAGGCAATGTTCCAAATTATATAGTCCAACCTGATATTTTAGGGGCAAAATAAAAGTCATGAATACAACTGTGCCATCTTACTTGATATATTGTCTCAGCATAGACCACTGGTTCCAACATGAACATCAGGTCTTAAATGTAAAATTCGATATGTCCCGAAGACTTGGACACATAACAGGAATTAGCATTTCCATGTGCCAAGATATCTAGACACATATCAAGCATCGTGATCACATACAAAATAATGAGAGTGAAGCCATGCAGTCTAAGTTAGCAACAAAAAGCTGTCCTTACGAGGACTATCCATACTCCAATATTCAAACTAATAAGTAACACATCCGGCCATAGTCTCAAAATTTTTGCGTTGCAGTGCTGAAAATAGAGCTGTAACAAATGAGTGTAATGGAAAAATTGCGTGTTCTCCCTGGTACAAAATTTAAGCCAAAAGATTTGTAACCTACCTGTTCACAAAAGAATATGTGAACCATTAGTTTTACTATGGAAATGCAAAATGATACAGGATATGCAGTTTAATTCTGTTGAAAAATCATTACTAACATGTCATTTGACTGATTTAGCAGACTATTCATGGAAAGAATAGTAAAATACTATTGCTTACATAGTAAAGGCGCTTGTAATTAACAAGAATGGGCTTTTTTCTGGTACTTGAAATGAAAAACTGTAAGGTCAAGAAACCAATATTAAGCATAACTATGAGTTAATGCAAATATGACTTGTTGCCAGACATACCACCTCAGGAGATTCAGAGTAAATGTATTCTGCTAGCATAGAATGGAGCTCTGGTGATCCAGCCCTATGGGGTCCGAACTGAGAAGACCATCTGCTTATACAAAAAAGAAAAAAGAGCAACGTCATCAGAACAACTCAAAGGATGACACAACCAAAATTAATCATATTAATGTGTTTGAGGACAGAAATAGATGTAATACATCCTAACATTTGTGAACTCCAGAGCAAAAGCTGGGAGTGCAAGTCAAAATAGACAAACAGAACCAACAAGCATACAGTACATATGCTTCCAACTCTTATTCTAATAATTTGGAAAAGCTCCATAACAAGAAGCTCTTTAGAAAAAAGTTTCCACCAGGGTCTTCCACAAAAACTGAAAATCATTGCACAATAATAGAAGGTAATAAGTAAAGCAGGGCAAAAAAATACTTATCACTCTGCTCAGGTGAAGAACTATTTTTATAGAGCTTTTCCCTCTATGTTAGATGGGGTACATGAATCTCACAAGATACACTGATTCAAGGTAAATATGGAAGACCACAGACGAAAAGGAAAAATGTTATTGCCTAGTCAATGAAAATATCTAGAGGAGATAACAGAAGGAAACAATCAGAAAACTTATGTCCAGCAAATTGATGGCATAATTACTTCTGTCCTGCCACTAGCTTAGAAGGAAAAAGCACTTTGGTGCTATGGTAAACGCATGCAAAAGCAATATAGCCCGAAAAGATTGAGATCTCACTTTAGAGCAGCTTTCAAGAATGATGAGCAGCATTCTACACGTGTTTTTGCTGCTCCAAGGGCTTCTGAAAGTTGCTGCATGTCATCGTCATCGGCCACATGTTCTGGTATTGACATCTGAGGAAATTTCTTGTAGATTTTTCTGACACGATCTAACAATAAGATTTTTGCAATGATTCATTAAAAGGGAAAATTATAGTTGAAAGCTCCACAAACAATGAGGAATGAAGAGGCGTTGACAAAGGCATCAAAGATCACTAATCCTATCAATAAAGTACACCGATGCCATTAAAGCAAGTTGGAGTTCTATCTTCAGATCATGCTTCAAAGCTCACGGTCCTAATAATTTAAGAAATATTCACTTCGCGGAACAACTACCTATTTCATTAGTAGAGGACATCTAGAGTTATACAAGTTTCTTGCACTTTATGTTGTATTTACCGTTTGAAATATCACTAAGAAATGGTGTCTATGTGGGCCTACAACTCACATCCATGGTCTGTCCTCCGTGTGTAAGTCTAGGGGCACATGAATGTGAGTGCACTTTGGTACAGTGATGGCGCCAGTGGAGAGGAAAGAGGGGCCAGTCAAAGACTTACCAAGCGTTTCATCATCACAAGCATATTTTCCTTTAACAAGTGCCTCCACAAATAAAGCAGCAAGCTCGGCTCCACAAGTAATCTGCATTTCATCATAACATCAGCAGACGACTTCAATTTTTCTATTCAAGGAGGGAGGCGTCGAAAGAAATTTTCACATGCCTACTCAAATTGACTAAATGTCTATCAAGAAGGGAAAATTATCAAACACAAGCTTCTAGCCGAGACAATACAACAATATATCTCAAATCAAACCCATAGACACTTCATTTTTCTGCTCAATCGGAAAAGTTTCAGGTGAAATCGGAGTTGTACAGATCCCCAACCTGACCATTCTGCAGCTGTAGGCATGCGCCTGACTCTAGGATATCCAAAGCTTCCGCATACCTCTCAGCAGCTATGTATCTGAAACACAAGCATAAAATGTACATCATTCAAGAGGGTATCAAAGCCCTTGAAAAGAAGGTCAATGCAACCGAAACTACCAGACAAATTCGCCCTTATAAAATGACAAGGGGCAAGCTTTTTCAGTTCACTGTTAAATCATTTCCAGAAAAAATTGCATGCATAACATACAGAGCGGGCACATTCATAAAAGCAAATAGACGATCATCCTCTCCCGCAGGTTAATATCTAAAAGATCTGCTGCAGCTACACAGGAGCCACATTCAAACATCATCCACTGCTTGCACAGAATAAGAACCGGCTCATTGCGAAATACCAATCGAACGAATGGAATCGAGCAAACTACTGCAGCGAAAAGATTCGCCATACCTAGCACTGACGGACTTGTACATCTGTTGAGCTCCATAGAAATTGCCCTCGCTCACCACTTTCTCCAATTTCCCGATATTCTGCAATCGCATTGAGCAGAAAAGAAAATTCAGAAAAAAAAATGACGCCGCGATCGCGACAAACCTAATCTAAAATCATCCAATCTCGAATCGATGCGGTAACTCCTAACGCGACGAGCGGACATTACTGCCGCGGCAGGCAGTAACGAAAGCGTTCTAGTCAGTTCGAAACGCGGCACGGATGAGAATCAGATTCGCGGCGACGACGTCTTCCGCTGTCGAAACGGAAATTCACGCAAATCCGCACGAAAGCGACACAGACGCGAGCGCATGCACGGGCACAAACCAGAAACTGGAATGGCAAGCGAAAGGGAGACATTTTCACGACCTCTTGCGCGGGAGGCAGGGTCGATCTCCTCGCTCGCTCTCTCGACATGTTCGCGCGCGACGGATGCTGCGAGCTGAGAGCTTTCCCTCCGGCGAGGCGAAGATCCGATTAAAGCTCGTTCGCTCGCTCGCTCTCTCTCTCTCTCTCTCTGCGCGATCGGATTGCGTGCCGTTTTGAAGGTGCAGGAAACGCGAGCTGCGGAAGCGTCGGGAGTGTGATGGCTTGGCCGGGGCTCGGTGTTCTCTTCTCGCGGTGAATGAATTCCCCCAATACGTCGTGTCGTTTTCAGCCAGGGAGAGACTTTGCATGTTGCACGTCTCTTTTTTTTTTTCTTTTTTTCTTTACTTTGTTCAGTTTATCCCCGGTGATTCTGCTTTGTATTCCAATTTGGCCCAAAAATCTACGTCTCTATATGAAACTAAGCTTTCTATCGAACGTGTAGATGGGAAGAAGTCATTTTTAGGAACTTTTATTAGAGCAAGGTTTGCGATTCATGCTTTTATTGTGTTTATGTTGAGTTCAAATTCAACACGCATTAAAAGCTTATCAATCGTATTGCATTCACGAAAACCGAACACTTTATATTATAAGGTTAAATAAATTTAACTATTTGGGAGAAGGGGAACTCATCTCTAAAGATATATTGAGATGTATGTAATTGTAATTAAACACATTAGTTTAATATAGAGGTGATCAAAGGCAACCGGCCCGCTTGGCTCGCCCAAGCACGAGAGACAGTAAATGGGCGACTTTGAGCAAACACCTTATATGATAAGGCTCGGCCTAGTTCAAAAAACTTCCATATCAATTTCACCTGTGTAATAATAACGCAGATCGAGCTTAATGCAAACGAGTCTGATGACGTGTCACGACGTTGGGCTTGACAGTGGGCCTGGTTGGGGCCCGTTGGATCTCGGCCTCTTTCTGCAATAGAAGTTTCAGTACGCTTTGCTCGCGAGCGCGACTCAGATATTTGCAACTTGTAACGAGACGACGCTCGCGCCAGTAAAGGATCTGCAGCTTCGCGCTTCCTCTGGGGAAGGACTACCGAACATTCATCGAGCAGGTGATTCGTTCGCTCTTTACGTTTCTTCCCTTTGGTTTATTTTCCAGTTTTGTTCTAGTCGCTTTTGTTCATCATTTTCCATCTCGAGCGCATTCTTGAGAGAGCAATGGATGTTTGCACGGTAGATGTTCGACGAAATGCTTTCCTTCCCTCTCTTAATTTGTTTCGCAACTTTTTGAGTCTTCATCCGGCCTCATTGCGGACAGTTTAATCCGTCATATAATATCACGACGTAAAGATACATCGAACGCATCTTTTGTGGCGAGGGGCGATAGGCAGCCAGCTGCCACCAGCCCCCGTTGTGTGGTCGACCACTTTTTATGACGGAGTTGCTCGTTATGTTTTCTATTTTGGCACAATTGATTGTAATCCGAACTTATCCGAGTGCATTGTGCTTCCTGATGAATGTCTTGGACCAGTATTACTGGCCAAACATGGAGTTGGCGGTGCCTTCTATTATGGTGCACTTATTTTTTTCTGATTGTATCACCCATTGCCACGATTGATTTCAAATTTTTTGATGTATGCTCTGTCTTTGGGAGAAAAAGAGAAGCTCAACGAAATTGATAGTTGCACTAACAGGCTCTTCTCGGCTGATGTGCAGTGGAACTGAAGCTTCTTTGTTTTGTAATGTGATTTTTGGTTGTGTATAAGCACTTGATATCACCGCTAACAGTCGCTCCTCCTTTTTGATAGTTCTCTAAGAAATCTAAATGTGTAACCTTGTGTGTATGCTCATAACAGAAGCTTTTATCTCTGCAATAAGGAAGGATTAACTGTTTGGGCCTGTATCTCCATGCGTTTGCTTGCTACTCTTCATTGTCGACAGTTTCACGTTGCGTTTCTTTTGTAACTTCTGGCTGACACATGGGGACTTCTCATTTGAACATTCGAGTTTCCGTGAGACTGTTTTGAACATGGACTCAAGGGAGGCAGGGTTGTTTTCTCTGTTCCACAGCTACCATTTTGCAATTAACAACTGATTAAGTCAATTCTTACATCAGTGTACATATTTCTTGTGCAGAAAAAGAAAATTACATAGGAGCGAGTGAAGCGAAGTTGTGTTGAAGATGGGTTCTGAAGCCTTGCAGGCAGCTAAGGTGTATCGCCATCTCCTCAAGGCTGTCAAAAGGCACATAGGCAAGGAAGAAACGAAGAAACATTTTGCAGAATACGTGACTGAAGAATTTCGGAAGAACTGTGTTCTCTCAGACCCCTCATCTATCCAACAGAAAATTAAGCTTGCAAAGGATTATACATACCTCCTTAACAGCGTGCACCATCACAAGGTATTGTTAAGTTTATGTCATATCCGTTTTGCCCCTTACTTTGAATTGTTATTTGGTGAATCGGATGCTTTCTTGCTTGCACTATCTTTGTCAGGAGAAGGGAAAAGGAGATTTGAAAATTTTCACTCTTGCAGTGAATGCAACCTTTTTTCAGCCCACTAAACCATCATCTCTTTCATTTTTCTCATAGTTTGTAGGTCCGCTAGCTGGGAAATCAATGTGCTTAACTGTCCAAATTGTGGTTTTTTATCAATAGAGCAAATTCTTGTTTGTGTGCTGCTTCTATTAAAGATTAGTGTTTAGCGGAAGTTGAATGTTAAGCAATCTCTCTTATAATCTCGAACTTTGTTGAGATCTAACATCTGTTTTGAGTATTATGGGTCGGTTTATTTTCAGAATCATGTCTGTTTGGCAATCTTTTTTCTGCATCAGTGCTTTGGGAGTGGTTGACCAAAAGAAGATGATGTACATGTCGTCGTGGATTTGTCAGTTGAGAAATGATGATTTGGCAAAACAAATCGAGAAAGTGATGTTCTTTTTGCTTTTAATCTTTACAAACCTAAGCAGAGAACCAAACTTTTTTCCATTGTCTTTGACAAAATTTTACTACAAATTTCATAAGACACTTGATGCCACTTAGGATCTGGACGGACTTTCTAGTCTAACCAAACCAGGTGACAACGAAGTTCTTTGTAGAAACAGTCGGGCGCTAACATTTCACACTGGCGATGTCTGTGCAGGACCTGCTGTTCTCCTACAACATTGCTGTGGACAGATCAGAAGAGATGAAAAGAGTACTAGGAAAATCGGCTTCCAGTGTGGGCCTCAGGCTCCCCGAGGTTTACCAGCCCTAGTGATGGTAACCTCCGCTCGATCTCTGACCGTCACATTCGACTCTCGTAGAGGTCGTTCCAATGTACTCTGGAGCTGTTCCTGTGCGTTCCGGCATAACTTTAGCGGGGATTCAATTATCATTCAGCTTGTTTTGTTGCATGGGGCGTTATCGTTTTCATGGTCCTTTGACGTGTGCTAGTTCAGGCGGTTTTGCGATCCGTTTCTACACGATTGAATTCATATTTGTTTGATCAAGACTTTCAATCCAGCCATTGGACAATAAGGCTGGGGAGCTTTCGGCGCAAGTTGGAGAGATCTTGTTCTCATTTCACATACCCAGTGAATTTGGTTCAGTATTCCCAAGAAGCTTTCAGCCTCTAAAGCTCTTTGAAGAAATGCTAGATCATTTGGCAATTATTTTGAAGGAATTTTCACTTGAAAGCCAATATTGGGAATGTTGAAAGCTCAATACTAATAGGGACTAGCATTGAGCTTTTAGTATTTAGTCAAATGTTGAAATTCATTTTTTTCCTTCCAAAACTAACCTCACTAATTCTTTAAATTTCTGATTTTGTCCCTCATTATTTTTTTTTATTAAAAAAGGACTAAATCCTTTGCTGGTCGGCAAAAGGCTATGACCATTGGCGAGCCAGATTTAGCAATGATGGCCCTTGGTTGAGGTCAAGCGACCTCCAGCGACCTAGGCAGCGCACGACCTAGGCGATTGTTGCCTAGGTCTTGTGGCCTTAGGCAGCCCTCACTTGGGTCTTGTGAGGGTTGTCGGTCGCTTGACCCTCACGAGACCTAGGTGAGGGCCGCCTGAGGTCGCGAGACCCAGGTGGCGATCACCTGGGTTGTGCACTGCTTGAGTCGCATGACCCTTGTCGAGGGTCGCTTGAGGTCGGGCAACCTCCGATAGATCTAGCTCACCTACTGCCGTAGCCTTTTATTGAACCAAAGAAGGGTCTAGTCTTTTTTTTCTTTTTTTTTTAAGATTATACGTATTCGATTTTTTTTCAATTTTAAATAAACAAAAATTAAAAAAACTATTATTAGTCACTAAAGGGCTTTTCAAACGTGTTTTCTTCTAAACGATTTTACCAAATGGCCTTTGCATTTATCCAAAACTCTTTAGGCTAAATTACTTCACATTTTTTCAATAAACTTTCAAAATACTTAATAAAAAATGCATCCTGAATAATACCGCAAGCAAGCTTTCAAAAGATGCTATGATGCATTGGTATTTGTAGGCACTCCCGTAATGCCTGAACAAAAACCATTATGGTCTCTCATTCCTTACAGTTAAGACTCTTTAACGCATTCCCGTATCAATCCTATCTAGTATCTATACCCACTTTCTTCCTTTGGACAATTTCCTGTGTTAAACTAAGAAACACGTATCCACAATATCTAAAACTGAAGTGGTCGTGGAGTGGTGGGTTGTTTTCTGTTCTCGGGATTACGAGTCAGAAGGAGAGCATGCAGCTAACTTTCGGAAGCCCACGTGGCGGACGGAGACGCACACCTGGCACTCCAAGCTCCCTCCGCGGCCGCCACCTGTGTCTTCCTTGCCACCACCCTGCAGTTATATTTCACTGGTCTCGCATTGACAGAAAAGATTTTGCTTCCGCGTCGAAGTCTCACCAGCTCTGAAACCGAATTTGGCAAAGAAAAAGAGAAGCGCAGTAGAGACTCTAGAGAGCCGCCTTCAATTTGGTCGCCCGAATCGAACGGAAAGAGCGAAAGGGAAAGAGGAGAAAGATGGGTTCGGAGACGTTCGTGGAGATCATCCTGGCGATCCTCTTGCCGCCCGTCGGAGTCTTCCTCCGTTATGGCTGCGGAGTAAATTTCCACGCCCATTGCTACTAGTTTCATTCCATTTCTCTGTTCTCGACTAATTGTTTGTCCTCGTTTTATCTTTTATTTTTTGTTGTTTTGGATTAAAATTTGCAGGTGGAGTTCTGGATAACTTTGCTGCTGACGATTTTGGGGTACATCCCGGGGATCATATATGCGATCTATGTCCTGGTCGGATAGCACGACGACGACGACGTGGTCTCCTTCTTCTTGTTCTTTTTTCCTTCGTTCTATGAAGTT
This sequence comes from Eucalyptus virginea, assembly GCA_014182375.1. NCBI lineage: Eukaryota > Viridiplantae > Streptophyta > Magnoliopsida > Myrtales > Myrtaceae > Eucalyptus > Eucalyptus virginea. The sequence continues at coordinate 50,315,326 of CM024520.1, forward strand.
AAATAAAATTGACGTGTTGGTTCTGTACTTCGTCTCTCGCTCTTCTTCCCCTGGATTTCATCCTGTACTCGTGCGCGATTCCGCTTCGCATCGATCCACTCGGTTCCCATGGTAAGGCATGTATGGCTCCTCGGGATGGAAGTGCGCAAGGCTTGTAGACATGTTCTTTTACCAAGAAAAACTCAAAGACTCAAAATTCAAACACGTCGCGACTTGCTCAATTCAATTTCGAAAACGACTTGATGATTGGAAGTCCTTGAGAATGAGAGTGAGCTTGCAATGGAACCGCCGGAGAATTTTTTTTAATTGAATTACCATCATTTCACAACTTCAAGCTAAGAATGTCTAAATAAAGAGGAGAAACAATGGATAACCATGGTCAGATCCAAACAGCCCCCCTAAGCGCGTCGACAAACTATATGAAACCCTGGAAAATGCTCGAGGAATTTTCACTGTCGGCGCTACTAAGGGCGCACATGATAATTTCCCCGGGTTAGGTTATTTTATTTCTCTTTTATTTCTCTATTTCCCGAATTAGGTTATTTTATTTCTCCGTTTCTCTGATCAAGTTTGGAACAGAAATTTGAAATTCAATTTGAAATTTGTTTGGTAATGCAATTTCATTTTTCTATTTCTATAATAGATTTTTATTTCAGAAATTAGAAGTTAGAATTTTTAGCTTTTTGATTTCTAGAACAAAAGTAAGAAATCAAAATTCTTTTCATCGTTCACTCTTGTCATTGCCTGTCGCTCACTCATCACCCATGGGAGCCGGATGCTCGTTGCTCGTCGCCTGCCGCCAGCCGCCCACTGCCAGATGCCGAGCTTTGGCCACCCATTGCTGATTGTTGACCCCCAACCGTCGGTCAACCGTTAGCCGCCGATCATTGACCACTTGCCACCAGACGCCGGCTACTAACTGCCAGACACTCGCTGCCAAACGCCGGACTTCGGTCGCCCATTACCAGTTGTTGGCCGCCGGACATCGTTGCTAAACGACGATTGCCGGCCGTTGGTCATTGGCCACTCGCCACCAAACGCCAGATCCTCATCGCCGAATGCCGGCCGCTCACCACCAGACATTGGCCGTCATTGCCCTTAGAAATAGAAATTTTATTATGTTATCAAACGAATTTCTATTCCAAAAATAAAAATTTTGAATCGTTATCAAATGCTTTTCTTTGCTTAGAAGCTTGTCCGGAAAATAGAAATTGATTTTTGTTTTAGAAATTATATCACGCCCTAAAAATTTTCCGAAGTCAAAGCTCACCATCGTCCCTCGCCATCGAGCAGTCTCTTTCGCTGGACAAAAGGGGTAAGTGCTTTCGCCAAAAAGAATCGATTAAGTTCTAAAATAGTTTCGTCCATTGAAGGTGAAATCACGTGCAAGGTATTCTCGAGTTGGATCGAGTTCTATGTGCGACTCCGTGTTCGAATCAATGAGATCGAGAATTGCTGCCTGTGGAATATCAGCTGTACTTGGTTGGTCGGCGGCTTAGTTTAGTGAATGAGAACATCCTGGTTCTGTCGTGTTTATCTTTGGACGTTCTGGAATTGGATATCCGCAGTAACTTGGTGTTCATCAGCTCCTGCTAAGCCGCTTCGTGTTGCCATGGCCGTAGTAATTCTCTCTATGGTGCGATAGCTTTGGTAATTCTAGCTCAAATAGGCTACCCTTCACAGCAATCTGTGCGTGCTCGATATGTCATGGCTTTGTGGATTCTTGTCGCGGCAGCTTTCGTTTGTGTTCGGTTTCATGCTGTCGCCCATTCTCAGCGTTTGGTCTTAGGAACGTGGCATGCTCATGGAGTTTTCCAATGATGTGCAGGAAGACTCGGGGAATGGGAGCTGGTCTCAAGCTGAAGTCCCACCGCCGGAGGCAGAGGTGGGCGGACAAGTCATACAAGAAGTCCCACCTTGGAAATGAGTGGAAAAAGCCTTTCGCCGGCTCATCTCATGCCAAAGGCATCGTTCTGGAGAAAATGTAAAGTGGCAATCTCTCAAGGAAAAAGCCTTTCGCCGGCTCATCCCATGCCAAAGGCATCGTTCCGGAGAAAATGTAAAGTGGCAATCTCTCTCTAAAAAGCCTTTCGCCGGCTCATCCCATGCCAAAGGCATCGTTCTGGAGAAAATGTAAAAGTGGCAATCTCTCTCTCTCTCTCTCTCTCTCTCTAATAGTGCGATTTATGAAGCGGGATCTTAGAAGTGAAGCTTGTCGCCGTGGATCTAACTTAATTGTTTGATTGGATTCTACAGCAGCATTGAGCTAAGGGCCTGTTTATTAAAACTTGCCCAATAGTGAAAATTTCTATTCTTTTGTTTCTAGAAGTAAATTTAGAACAGAAATGTGTTTGGTAAAAAATTTGTTCTTGGGAATAATTTTTTTTTTCCCGGAAGTAGATTTAAAATATAATTGAGAAGTACAAAAAAAAAGTTGATTTTTTGTTCTGGGGAACAATTCTAAAAGCAAGTACCTATTTTCTCTCTTTTTTTTTTTTTTTTTTTTCTTGTTCTTCTTCCCTCTTTAGTCTTCTTCAATTGCTGCTGTTGCCGCCGTTGCCGTCCACCGCCCACCGCCACCGATCGCCGGCGATCGGTCTGGCAAGCTCGTCCGAGGCTCGCCCAGCCATCAGCAAGGCATGACCTCGCCGGTGGCCAGGCGGGCCTCTCCTGGCTATCGGCGAGGCTCGACCTCCCCTAGATCTAGCGAGGTCGACCCCTGCCGGCGGCTAAGTGAGCTCAGCCTTGCCAGATCTTGGTGAGGCCACTCGCCCAGCCAAGGCTTGGCAACCTTGGCGAGGCTCGACCGATGAGACATAACCTCGCCGAGGGCCGACAACAGTAATGTGAGTGTTGTTTCTTCAATTCATTGGCTTTTGCATTGGCGGGTGCAGGATGAGGTCCTAATTGCGGGATTCGGACGAAGGGCCACGCCGTGGGCGATATTCTTGGAGTCAGGCTCAAAAGGTCGTGAAGGTCTCCGGCGTCTCGCTTCTCGCCCTCTTCAAAGAGAAGAAGGAGAAGCCGAGGTCATAATTTGGCCTGGGAGAATTCAGTTCCTTCCTCATTATCCCTGAATGTAGAATTGCATGACTGAAAATTTTGACCAGATACCATGTAATTCCCTGTCACCTTTCTTTCTTTCATGTCCTCTTTGGTTAGGGATCCTAAATGTGATGCCCTTGTTCCAACTATAGCATTTTATTTTATTTTATTTTATATTATTTGTGGCGAATGAATTTATGTAATGCTTTTTCATCCTTAACTTCCTTTTTTGCCCTTGATGTGGAAATTCTTTCATGTAAAAAAAAAACCGTTGCCGATTTTAATAGAAACGACAACTCCATTTAACCTAATCTGAAGTAAATGTTGCCTGATTAGATTTACGGATTGGACGGTTTAAAAGTTTAAGAACATGATAGAACAAATTGTAAAATGAGAACCGAAGATTTACTGGCTTTTTTAGCAGAGCTATTACAACCAGCTTTACCGGCTGCGACCCTTGCCGCCCAAAGCTGGGGAGGGCGTTTGCCAGGAGCAACTAGATGAACAGTGAGTTCTAAGAAAGCCAAAAAAATAATGGAGATAAGGAAATTAAAAATTACAAAAAATTGTAAAAAATATTTAAGTCGGTGTCGATTGTATCACATAAAATAATCGGTAGTCATGTCAAGCGATTTTCGATTAATTTAAGCTCATATGACGGCATTGGTAAATAAAATTTAAAATTAAATTGATATTTATATAATAAATTTATGATTATTTTGGTAATTCTTCTAAAGAGAAGTGAATTAAGTAACATCTCACAAAGTCATGACCTTTCTTAGTTAATACTAAAAACAGATAAGATGCAGTCAATATATAGAGAAGATGACTTTGCTGAATACGGATTGAAGTCGACGATCAAAATCAAAAGCATAGATATTTAAATTTGCATAGGAAAATTTTTTGTTCCTTCCAATTCTTTCCTCTCTTTCAAAGTCAAATCACACGGTTATCCACATATATTCTACCTTTACTTTTGCCACTTTATTCTAGAGACTCCTTCTTCTTCCCCCTTCCTCCCCATGTAAACTTTTCCTTTTCCTATTTTTGTGAAGTTTTTCAAACATTTGTCTTGGAGGAAGAGACAAACAAATTTCACTTGGAATAAATAAATTGTTTCTATTTTTTTTTCTATACATGCAGATTGAAATCTAGAGTTGCAAAATAACATATCCGGAAACGAGTTTTGGCAGAACTCCAAGCCTTTACGATAGCCCATCGACTCGATGATTTTTAAAAATGCGTGCTCTGTTTTTGTTCGCTTTTTGGCTATTTTATAACAATAGACAAAATGCACCATCCTATGTAAAAAGCAATATGATAGATCAATGGTTGAATGGTTGGAGTGAGTGATTTTAGGTTTTGTATAAGTTCCAACTGGAATCTAAAACCTACCTATATGAATAGTTCCTCATTTTTTTTTAACTTAACACCTACCCTACATACCAACTTGTAACATACTCTGTCACAGATTCTAAGGTCGGTTCTAGGGTCTACTCAAATTTTACCTATATTACTAATTGAACGATTATAATGAATTAAAACCTTTAATGATCACCATTTACTGCTACAATTTACTAATCATAACTTATATTTAAACAAATGAAAAATATGAACATTAATAAAGTAAAAGTCTTAATCTTAAAATTGAAGCTTAGATTAGTGCTTCCACATTATAAATTTATCATCGAACAACATGAATATCCTAAAGACATGGACTAAGCAAAACATTAAAACTTATTATAGATTATAAATTATAGGTTCCAAATTCCTCTAACTAAGAAACCGAAACCAATCAGTTGAAACAGATTTCTCTTTTTTTTGAACTTGAAACTTATCCTGCATATCTTGAAGGCGGGAACCTACATGCTCTTACTAGTCTAATTCTTAGGTTCTAAGTTCTATCCCGGAACCATACTTATCCCTAATCAGGGGGATGAAAATTGAGGGGAAAAAATGGCGGTTGAGAATTTATAGGTTTTTTCCTTTTTGTTTGGATTAGAGGGAAAAATAAATAAATAATGTGGAGCTATAATTTGTAATGAAAAAAATTCCCATTAAGATGGAAAGATTGCCTTGGAAAAGATAATTAAGATGATTCTCCATATAAGAATATACTAAATTGAAAATTGTGGAATTTCTATGCATTTGATGTATCATGACAAAGAGCACATCAACCTATTTATTGGTTTTATAAGATAACTAGATAAGGTAATATATATCAATTAAGATATGCACAATTAAAGAGAGACGTGTATACAATCTCAAGGATACAAAAGACTGATAGAATATCATAATTATCTATAATATAGGAAAAAAAGGAGTTATTGCTCTACTTCAATTCTTCTTCTTTTTTTCATGCTCTACTTTCTTTGCTTTCGTCCTTTCCACATATAGAGAAAAATTAATTCAAATCTTAATAGGATGAGTGTAGTCTGTCGTAAAAATGCAATCAAGTTATCAAATTTTCAAAAATTGCAATCAAACCTTAAAAACTACTACTGCGTGGAGGGCTAGGCCCTCAGCTTGTATCTTTTTCCTTTTAAAAAGAATTTAGTTTTATTATATTTAATCTAACTTAACTAGAATTTAGGTTAAAATTTTGAGATTTTGATCAAAATGACATGGTTTTATTGCTTTAGTTAACCTTAACACAATATAGGAAGTCATGTCAATATTTTCCATCAGCTAAATCGGACAAAGTTAACGTAAGAGAAATTTACAAAAATAGTCCATGAAATATAGTTGGTGTTCAATGTGGTCCATGAACTTTTAATTTATTTAATGTGATCCATAGACTTTTAGTTTATATTCAATTTAATTTATGAACTATATGAAAATGTTCAATTATTACATGAAAATATTCAATGTAATTCTTCCACTAATTTAAGATCATGAACAACATGAAACATTTTCATATAGTTCAATGGTCACATTGAAAATATACTAAAAATTAAGAAATCACATTAAACATTATATTAAAGTTTAGGATCGCATTGAATAAATTATAAATTCAAAAATCACAATGCACATTGGATCATTTTTTCACTTAATGGGAAGGACTTGATTGCATAAATTTAGTAAACTACATAATTTAATCATAAATTCGTGATAACTTTTAAGATTTTCGATATATTTGTCCCCATGCTAGTCATTCCCCGGGCGAGGAAGGAAGGCACATAATCAAGTAATAAATTTTCAAGCGTTCCGCTCGAGCTAAACCGTTCGGTTCTGTCCCGTCTTTCACTTTCATCGCTGTTTTTTACCAGTTCGTCCCACCTTATTTTATTTTTCTCCTTTTTGGTCCCATTCTTTTACCAATTACTCCCTCCTCCTCCCTCCCTTCTCCCCGTCTCTCTCTCTCGCTGTACCTCATCTGGGTCGTCACTGTGTTCGCTTTCTGGGGAAGAGATATTTCGCGAGCCGCAGGTAAAATCAAACTATTTCCCAACTCCTCACTCTCTCTTCTGTCTCTCCTCTACATGATGTCAAAGTTTCGATCTTGCTGCGCGCACGATCCTAAATCTTGAATTTTGAATGCATCCATCGCTCCGGTTCTTGAGCTAGGGTTTATCAGTCCTTTGCCCATCTGTTGATTTTTCCCCTTTTTCTCCGTCCTCGATGCTTCCAAAGGCTCAAATTTTGTGATCTTGGACTGTATCCAGCTGTCATTCGCCATGGATAAGCAGGAAGACAAGGAGCCTTCGGTCCCCGGCGCATCGGAGGGCGCGACGGCGTCCGGGGGCGAGGATGTGGTTAGCGGTGGTGGTCGTCGGAAGGAAACCCTAGCTGGGGCTAGGGAGAGCGGCGGTGAAGGTCAGCGTCGGAGGGAGGAGGGGTCTCTTGCGGTGGCGAGCGTCGCGGAGGAAGGGACGTTTAGTAATGGGGATGATATAATGGTCGAGGTCCTGGGTTCTGAAGTTTTTGTAGATGGCGTTTGCAGACCCGGGGATGAGGAGAATCTGAAAGCTGAGGCCGGCCGCGATGGGTCGGGCGGCGGTAAGAAGGGGTTGCAGAGAGATGCGAAGTCTTTGCAAGACTCTGGTTCTGTAGAGGGTGGAGTGGAGGGTTCTATGGGGACCCAGAGTAGGGAACAGGGTGATGAGAAATGCACAGATGCTGTAGAAAGCAAGGTTGAAGATCCAGCTTCGGGGGAAGTCGGCACTATTAACGACGAAGCTCGAGATGCGGGAATGGATCCTCAGAAGGAGCACGCATCAGATATTGTTGGTGATGGAGACGGGGAAACACAAATTATTGAGGAGACACAGATTATCGAGGAAACGCAAGTTATTGAGGAAACACAGATTGTAGAGGAAGCCGTTGCTGTTTTGGAGGAAAAATCGGTGGAAAAGGGTGTGGACCAGCCTAGTGATGTTGTGCAGAACACTGTAACTGGCGACAAGACAGGAGATTTTGTGGACACTGTCGGTTCTATGCATGCGCAGGCCCAAATTGCTGGTGAAAAGGTGATTGGTTCAGGTGCTGAGGTGCAAACAGAGGAAGGTGTAAAGAGTGGACAGTGTGCTGATGTTGGAGTCACTTCAGCTCATGATGCACCTGCCCAAGAAGCTGTATGCCCCTTGGCGACTGTGAAAACTTCAAGTTCGCCCACTTCCGTTCTGGAGGAGAAAAGCACTGCGATGAATGGGGGAGAGAAAGTGACTATTGTGGACAAAATGCCTCCGGCTAGTGGAGTGGAAGCAGTTACCTCAGTTTCAGAAGGGGAGCACATTTTGGAAGTGGAGACAGCTTGTGGAGAGAAAGTAGAAGTAGAAGAAAATCTGGGCGAGGTAAACACTGAAAGTGAGGACAAACAAACCAAGGTTACAGTTGAAAGCGAAGATAAAGCAACACAAGATTTGTCGAATCTTGAAGTTGAAGGCACTGAGCCTCATGTTTCTGATGAAAATCAGGTTAATCTAGATGGGGGACTGGCAGAGAATATTCAGGTGAAGGCCATAGAAGCTAATGCAGAAGATGGCCACATGGTAGTTGAAGATCAGTTAGGAAAAGATGAAAAGACAACAGCCGCTGCTGAAAGCATAGGTGCTTCTACAACTTTGGGTCTGCAAGATCAAGTCATCAGTGAAAGTAAAGCTGCTGGTGCAGAAAGCGAGGTCCTTCCACATATGATCCCAGAAAACTCCACCTCTGTTGGTATGGATGCCACAGGGAATGATCAGAGCCTAGCACTCAATGCAATTCCCATGATCACGGAGGGAGAAGCTCATGGGACTGATGGTAGAGAAAATGAGTCTAAGGACAATGAATTGGCACCGGGTCAGACTATGGATGCTATGGAGCTGGTTGAAGATAATCAACCTTGCTCTAATAAGGATGAAGCTCCTGATGTTACTCATTCAAATGTAGAAGACACAGAAGTTGGAGAACAAGCTTCTAATGCTGAAGCTGCTGGTTTAACTAATGTCGATGAAATGGAAATCGATAATCAGCCTACACATTATGAAAAGCAAAAGGCAATGGAGGAGACAACTATTGTACATGGAGGCTCTAAGCCGGGAAGCTTAATGGGAGTGAACCAAGCTGTTTATAAGTTGCCACCAGAAAATGAAAATATTTTCTCACTGTCTGATTTAGTTTGGGGTAAAGTAAGAAGCCATCCATGGTGGCCTGGCCAGATCTTCGATCCTTCTGATGCATCTGAGAAGGCGATAAAATATCAAAAGAAGGACTGCTTTCTGGTGGCGTATTTTGGCGATAGAACATTTGCCTGGAATGAGGCATCCTTGCTGAAGCCCTTCCGGGCTCACTTTTCTCAGATAGCAATGCAGAGCAACTCAGAGTCCTTTCAGAATGCTGTAAACTGTGCTTTGAATGAAGTCTCAAGACGGGTTGAGTTGGGGTTGGCTTGCTCTTGCATACCAAAGGATGTTTATGACAAGATAAAGGTCCAGATTGTTGAAAATACTGGAATTCGAGAGGAGTTAGGCTTCAGAGAAGGTGTGGATGAATCTGCAAGCGCCAGTTCTTTCGAACCGGATAAAATACTAGATTATATGAGAACGTTGGCTCAGTGCTCATCTAGTGGAGGTGATCGGCTAGATCTTGTAATAGCTAAGGCACAGTTGTTGGCCTTCTACAGACATAAAGGTTACAATGAGCTCCCTGAACTACAATTTTGTGAAGGCTTGATGGAAAGTGATGCTGAAGCTCTAAATTTTGATGGCAGTATTCATGTGGGCAATAACATGGAATCTGGCACTCTGGTTTCTGAGGACAAGATGGTCTCCTCAGGGCGGGATAGTTTGAAAGCCCCCAAAGGCTCGTCTCATAGGCGCAAACACAACTTGAAGGATATAGCTGATTATAAGAAGAAAGAGAGAAGTTTGGCTGAATTGATGGATGATTCTATGGATTATCCAGACGAAGAAACTGATCTTGACGGTAAAGCTTCTGGTACGCTGGTCTCACCGTCTTCTGGCAAGAAGCGTAAAGCTCGGGATCCCAGTGCTGACTCAAATCTTTCAGATGGAAGGAAAAATATCTGTGTTGCAAAAGTTGTTAGTGCTGCTTCATTTCCTAAGCCATCCTTTAAAATTGGTGAATGCATTCGTAGGGTTGCCAGCCAGCTGACTGGTTCTCCCGTTGTGAAGAGTGATAGGAACGGAGCTGGAGATGGATCCGAAACTGCTGATGCTGAAAAGGGAAGAACAACGATACCAACTGAGTATTCTTCACTTGATGGGTTACTGTCGCAACTCTACTCAGCAGCTCTCGACCCCATGCAAGAATACAGTTTCTTGAATGTGCTTATTTGCTTCTTCTCTGATTTTAGGAATTCTGTTGCTTCAGGCCCAGATCCAACTTTGGGTAGGGTATCTGCTAAAAGGAAAAAATCTGAGACATTTGAGTTTGAGGATATGAATGATTCTTACTGGACAGACAGAGTCATCGGAAATGGTTTTGAGGAGCAGCCATCCGATACAGACTGGAAAGGAGATAATCAACTCGTTGCTGTGGAAACCCAAAAGGTGCGTAAAGTGGGCCGTCGTTCATACACAAGGAGACGAGATTTGGATGAAAGCAACTTGCTGGAGGAGAAACCGCCAGGATATGTGGACGAAAATGCTCCAGCAGAACTGGTGTTAATGTTTCCATTGTCAGCTTCTGTCCCTTCAGTATATAGCTTAACCAAGATGTTCAAGCGATTTGGCCCCTTGAAAGAATCTGAGACTGAACTTGATAGGGATACCAACCGTGCCAGATTAGTATTCAAGAAGTGTTCTGATGCTGAAGTTGCTTTCAACAGTGCTCAAAAGTTTAACATCTTTGGGTCGATGCTTGTAAATTACCAGCTTAATTATTCTGTTTCTTCCCTAGTTAAAACTTCGCCTATTCCCATGCTTGAACTCGAAGGCTTTGAGGAGGCATGTTGAGTTCCCCTTGGTGAAAGCATCAGGTATAGTTCTGAGACTTGAAGTACTTTGTTCTATTGGTGGACAATTAGTTAGTTATTGACTTGTAAGATGTATCTGAACAGACTCATGGATGATTGGGAGGACGAATTCTAACTGTAATCTGCGGCTTTTGAGCAACAAACTCCACTTCCGTGGACTTGTGAAGGCGTTTATCATCACGGCAATGTGTTGAAACCGATCCTCATCATATGTACAGTAGTGCTCTCTGTGTTCTGTAGCAATGATGAGCGGCAGATTGGAGATGATGCTGTAACAGAGGCCATCGTCAAGCTTTCCCTGGATTAGAGGGACGGAAGATACTGTACCGATGGAGAGCACTTGAGTGAATATCTAGCATCTGTTTTTCGGGTTAGAATTGCATTTACTTCTGCTTATTGGCTTATATAAAGCTATGTAAATTTAGAAAACCTGTTGTTAGGCTGATGGATCCAGATTTCCATTCCCTAGTTGATGATGAATTTCCTTAGGACTGCAGAGGATGGCATGTTGACTGAAATCTAAGTGCGTGAAAATTCTATGAACTTTTGATGGTTGAGCCTAAAGAATGACTGAGATGAGATGTCCCATGATGAGGTTTTACATGGGACTTTATGTGAAAAACGCAAGGGTATGCCTCTTATATAGTCTTAAGCTCTTGTAATGTGCCAGGCTAGCATAGTGGAATCGTATTGAGATAAAGGAGTTTATGAAGTATCGCTATTGTTATGCTCTCGGAGAGGAAAACAGGGGTTTTCACCTTTCTTGTCTTGTAAGGTTGCTGAAGTCTGGGTTGAGCGTAGCGTTTCTCTGCTAGCGAAGTTTGAATATATCTCTCAAATGGTTGGGAGACCTTGCGGAATCTGAATCTTTTTTCTTGTTCAGGAGACTTAACCCAAATCCTCTCATCTGAATTTCTGATGTTCTCTTGCGGTGCGGCTCGTGCCTTCGCCTTGAATTGGTGCCGGTTTTTTCTTCTTCTCGCCCTTTTTCTTGGACCTCCTGCTTTCTTGTCTTTTGTGGGTAGGGTGGGTTGATTGCTTCGTGGCCAAGGTCACTGTCATTTAAATGTGTAAATTCCTCATCATTCGTCTCATGCTTGCCCCTTAGTTAGAATGCAATGCACTGTTGCATGGTATACGTTCCAAAACAATGTCCATGTACCTTTGCGAAGGATTCGTGTTCGTTACGATGTTACTAGAATTGTACTTATATCCGTTTTTGCGATTGGATACGAGCCACAGGTTGTTGGCCTGGTGTGAGATTCGCTCCTAGCCCTATCAAGTGTGTCGCCAGGCGTGCGGGGTGGGGGTGGTTGGAACCGGGAGCTTTTCGTCCGTGTGAATTGGGCATTTCCCCTGGTTGAAGATTGAAATTACGCCCTTTTGTAAGGGAGAGGGCATTTGGTCAATTTTGCGCAAGGAAGTAATACCCTGTAAGACCTTGCAACGCTACTGCTAGTTGATGTAGGATCGATTTTTCCTGTGTAATGGCATAACTTATCACTCAGCTATTTTGAGAAGTGAAAGAAGGGCCTCGCGATTGTTGTGAATAACGTATCAAAGGCCGAAGCTTTATCGGCCCTAAAATCAATTTAGAGACCTGTGGAGACAAACTAATTCGAGTGAAATCATTCCAAGGTTCGAAGAACCGTTTCATTATGTTGGACTTTCAAATAAGGTGCACAACTTTTTGCCTGATTGACTTGTTTCGAAATGCTGTAGCACTATTTCTTTCTTTGAGGAAAATGGCTGCAGCACAAGCAGCAAGCACGAAAAGAACTCGCGAACGACCCAGAATGGATCTACCAAGCAGGAAAGCACGCGTGACAGCAGTTGTCTTTCCCCCGTCTGGTACAAGATTTTTGGGCTCCCATGAAAGGTTTTGTCCACTGAGTGATCATTAGCATTGGACCACGGAGGGAATCCTTGCGTTCTTAACCCGCGATCAAGTCCCCACTTCCTCTCAACCTGTGCATGCCTCTGATTCAGTGGAAACCACTTCGGTTTGGTTCGTTTTTTTTTGGAGAACCGAACCTAATCGAACCAATAAGGAAATTTGTTAAACCAAACCGAAATCCGAACCGAAACCGAATTGAAATCTTGGTTCGGTTTGATTTGATTTTTTAGTTTTTTTTTTTTTTTTTGGGATAAGTGCATTGGAAGTCCTAAAATTTGTCATAAAAATGCAATTAAGTTCTAAAACTTTCAAAAAGTGCAATTAAGTCCTAAAACTTGTCACAGAGTATAATTAAGTCCTAAAACTTTCAAAAAGTGTAATCAAGTCCTAAAACTTATCAAAATTGTTCAATTTAAATCATTCCATTGATTGCACTTTTTGAAAGTTTTATGACTCGGTTGCACTTTCAAGACAAGTTTTAGAACTTTATTGAACCTTTTGAAAGTTTTAGGATTTGATTGAATTTTCATTATAAGTTTTAGGACTTAATTGCACTTTTTGAAAGTTTTAGGACTCAATTGCATTTTCATGATAAGTTTTAGGACTTCTAATACACTTATCCCCCCCTTTTTTTTGCTGTTATATACTATAAGATTAATTTTCCAATCAAATTATCTTTTGACCAGCAAGGTAAAAACTTCATTGGTTTATAAATGCATTTTAATTACGAAAAGATGAATGAATTTTATATTATCTTAATTTACTAATTGTAAATTGGACAAATTACAAAATGGTGAAGTGGTCTAAAATTAGTGAAACAAATATTAGAGCTCAAGAAAATTAACATTTTGTTAAGGCTCTATTTGTTTTGCGGGAAATATGAATTTTTAGAAAATATTTTTTAGGAAATCATTTTGTAAAAAAATAACTATATATTTACCACTATTTGTCTGAAACCTGAAAATGAACTTTTTTTTTTTTTCGATAAGGAAAATATTTTCCCACATGCACCCCATTTGATAATTTTTTTTATTTTTATTTTAAAAATTGATTTTTAATTATTTTTATTCTTTATTCTTTTCCTTTTTCCTTTTTCTTCTTCTCCTTCTTCTTCTTCATTGGCTGGTCGTTAGCCACCAAAAGAGGCAAGGCGAGCCTCGCCGTAGGCTGGTGAGGCCAAGCTTGCTCGAGGTTAGCAAGCTAGCTAAGGCTTGAGGTCGGCAAGCTAGGTGAGGCTCGAGCCTCGTTAAAGGTGGTTAGAGCCTCGCCAATGTCTGGCAACCTCCAACGAGGCTTAAGCCCTGCTTAGGTGGCCAAATTTGGCAGGGCTTAAACTCACCCGTGTTGAGTGAACTCGGCCTCGCCACAGGCTATTGAGGCTTAACCTCATTGGAATTTGGTGAGCTTGAGCCTCACCAATCTATGGCGAGGCTCTAGCTCACTCCTGGCCGGTCGCTGGCCGCACTGTGGCAGGTGAGCAGCCAATGAAGAATGAGATGAAGAAAAAGAAAGATAAGGAAAAAAAGTAGAAAACATTAAAAAATGATTTTTTTTTAAATATCTTTTTTTTAAGATTTTATCGGTTTGGTTCGGTTAACCGAACTGCTAAAAACCGACTTGGTAAAAAAAGACTTGGTTTTTAATATTTATCTGAATTGAATGAAAATTGAACCGAAAAAAAAAAAACTAAACTTTTTGGTTCGATTCGGTTTTTGATTCTATTTTTGACACCCCTACCTTCTATTAGTGACCATTAGGGCCCAAATACGTGATAATTGATGTGTTGAGCGCAACAAATCCTCAGATATCAAGCCTACGGCTCATATGATCCATGCGCGGAACGGGCGCTCATGAGCTGCACAGTCTCGCTGGGTGAGATGGTGAGAATGGAAGTTAAACTCAATTTAGAACTGGCTATCAAATTCATTTGTTTCTGTATCACCAAACATGACATATTAACCGATGCGCATAGAACGGATTTTATAGATCAGATTGACTGAATTCATGTATAATCCTCGTTCTCTTTGCAAAATCAACTTGAATGTTGGATTAAAGCGAAATATAATGGGAACTCGGAATGTTCTTCACTGGGATTGTGCCGTCCGAAGCAAATCCTTATCATCCCAACCTTTCCTTGCTATTTTTTTTCTGTTGGTTTGGTAAGAGAATTGAGCTTTTTCTTGTCTGCAATTATATTAAGCAAAACCTGATCCTACTTTTCGCTGGCTGAACCCAGAAAAAACATGCTAGGATAAGCACTTTCGTTCCACTAGACTGCTTTTTAGACGATCAGAGACTGAAAATCAATACTTTTTTACACGAGGAGAGAGAGAGACCCATGAGATACGGGTGGAACCCCAAACACATGCTTCTTCTTACATAATGTTATTGCTCCTTTCCTTTTTTTTTTTTAATTCAATATAGAACTGGCTGTCGAATGCATTTGTTTTTGGACCATCAAACATGACGATACGAAATTAACCAATGGCGTAGAACGGACTTTATGGATCAGATTGACTGAATTCATGTATAGTCCTTTTCTCTTTAAAAAATCAATTTGAATGTTCAACTAAAGAGAAATATAACGGGAACTCGGAATGTTCTTCACTGGGATCCTGCTGTCCGAAGCGAGTCCTGATCCACCCTTTCTTGCTCAATTTTTTCTGTTTATTTGGGGAGAAAATTGAGCTTTCTTGTCTGCGATTACATTAAACAAACTCCTTACTTTTGCAGTCTTAACCCAGAAGAACATGAAAAAATATGCCTTACCAAAAAAAAAAAAAAAAAATGAAAAAATATGAACTTTCTTCCCACTGGACCTGCTCTTTAGAGGATCGGAAACTAAAAATCAATTATTACACGGGGAGAGAGAGAGAGAGAGAGAGAGAGAGAGAGAGTAATTATTTAAAGATTTCAGCTTTTATGCAGAGAAAGTTCAATGAAGCCATCAGTGCAAGACCCATAAGATATGGGTAAACCCAATACACATGCTTCCTCTTACATGGTCTTTTTGCTCCTTTTTTTAATTGGTTCACAGCTCATATGCATGTTAGCTAGAGAGATGGACAGAGATAGACAGAGATAGAGAGAGAGAGAGAGAGAGAATAAAAGAATCTTATCAGACCCCCCTAAAAAAATTGAAGAATCAACAAAAAAGAAAAGAATTGGAAAAGAAGTAGCCGCCCCAGATCAGATAATAATGTTGTTCTGAGCAGTCATCCTCCCCCCTCTTCCCTGTTTCTTCTGGGTTAAATGTTTTATTTTTGCCACCTAGCCACCCTTTTTAAAGCCGTCACCACCTGCACCCACTGTACCTATTCCACAGCCAAGCACACTGTCCATGTAATATCAGTTTACTGCTAAATTCCGACAAAAAAAAGAAGAGAGAGAGAGAAACAAATCAATTGAAAAGAACCATAGACTATTCACTCAGAACATGCTCTAATCAGTTCAAGTGCAACACTTTTTATTCTGGCGAGATTCCCTGATAATGATGTTCACCTGTGCTTAAGATGCCCATGTGATGCAAGGACCGTGCTATGGCTAAGTTTACTTTCATGTGAACACTTTCGAAGATTTCAATAATGGGCTAGTTGACTGATGGCCTAGTTTTCCTTCTGTTAATTGAGAGAGGATTGGCTAAGTAGTGTCAATTTTGCAAGCTGGCATCAGTCAGATGTGCCTTGCCGGCTACTTTTAACACCGATAACAACTTTGGGATAAAGCGACAGTACCATTATTTTCACCTGCCGAAAATGGAAAAAGAGAGTGGGACGGGAAACTCCATAAGGGCAGCTGCCTACTAACCACAGATCTATTTTCATAAACTAAGGCCTTTGTTTTCTTGCATTGCAGAACATTTTCACAACTTAATTTCCCTACCATCCAAGACATTTACTCAACCAGAGTAATGTCATCTGAGCAAATTACTTCCAAGATCTTCCCAAGTAGCGGTACGACCCCTTTTATGTTGATTAAGACAGTCGAATTACATCCGGATATCTTTCACATTATGACCAACCCGCCTGCGACTCGACTATTTACACTTCTCTCTTAGGTACAGTCTCGAGATCCGAACTCAGGACCCCGTTTCCTTTTACTCTACAGAGAGAAAAGAAAGTGCTATTTGACTGCCCATGGTATACCCTTTAGAACCGCTGGCGCTGCGCATTCCGAATCACAACTTCACGTGACAGAACAACTCAATGTTTTCTCGTTTCTTGTTTCAGACATTGACTAGGGCGAGCCATGTTACCATGTGAGACCCAAGAACCGGACAACATAATTAATGAGAAAAGAACCTCAGTCACGAGCAGAGTACTGAACCTCAATGGGATCGAAATCCTAACCTGTGTTGGGGGCAGCGATGGAGGCAGGCTTGGACATGAGGGCCGGGACCGCAGTCATGGGCCCGGCCGACGCCGGCTGGAAGATGTGCGCCGGGAGGCCCATAGTGTGGGACTGTTGGTGGTGAGGGTAGTGGGGATAGAGCGGGTACATCGGCATCATAGCCTGGCTCGGATACACTTGCGAGTAGTGAGCGTTCACGTAGGCCCCTCCGGTGTAGCTTACTTTCTGTGCACCACCAATCGACTAGACCACATTAATTCATCGACACAACGAGAAGAATATCATGCTTAGTTTCCTCAATTGCTCGCTTAACAATTGTTCCGACTATGATTTCTAAGATAATTCAAGAAAAATAAAGGACTCGAATTGAATCTATTAGTATTCGATCTTAGACCACATGCCGATCGATCCTTTTTGTAGGCATTATGAGTGAAGATAGGGTAAAAAAGGGTAAAGGTCAGACAAGGGTGATCGGGAATTAATGATTTGATAATTACTTACGTGGTTGTAGTTCATGTCAGTGGCGATGTAGGCTGGAGAGTACCTGAACATGAGAGAGAGAATTCGGTATTATTATCAGATCATCAAGTACAGAAAAGCAAATCCTAGAGATCGTCAAGAAACCGCGAATTAAGCCAAATCAAACAGGCGTTAATTATACCCGTAGAAAGGAACGGCCTGATGGTGCTGGTGATGGTAGGGCAAAGCTGGTGTCCCCGCAGGATAATACCACTGCATTTGATGATTTGCTGGTGTGGATGCCATCGACCTTGGTCCAACAATGTTCGATCCTTCATCCCCCACAAATTTTATTTTTTTCAGAAAAAAGAAACGAAGCATCAGATCCAATGTGCAAGTCACAACGCTCGCACCATAAACATGCAGATCAAGATTCTAAGTTGCTTTGTTTTCTGTTTGGAAAGTCATTCTAACTTTATCGTGGCCGATTTTTTTTTTTCAGGACATTACCCGAGAATGAATTTCTTGCGTCGCTTCGTAAGTTAATTGCCTATCTCTAGCATTATTCTGTAAGGGATGAGAACAGAAAGATCCTAGAGATTTCATTTCCATATAATTACACATGTTTTGAGCAGCTTCCACACAGTATATATACCTTGCTGCGGGATAGTAGGGGGAGGAGGAGGAGGAGGAGGAGGAGTGGCGGCGGTGGCCGCGGACTTGGGGCGGCGAGCGCCGAGCGAAGCCAGGTTGCAGTTGGCGCGGCGGCCGTTGATGACCGGCGTCGCCTCCTCGCAAGCCTTCTTAGCAGCTTCAGGATCCTTGAACGTCACCTACACACCAAACGAAGAAAAATGCCACCTCAGTCGTCGTTTCCGCACGTCCGAATGCACAGATCACGCCATCATCCAAGCAAGCGACGACAGTCTAGGGGGCCTCCGAAAAAACAAAAAAAAACCTTTCGGCAGAGAACAGGTTTGACCGATGCGCATATCGAGACGCGAAACATATCACCGGCTGACGTGCCAGCTCGAAGGGGGAGAAAGGAACGTGCTTTGACGCTCGCATTACGCGATGCAAATCAAGAACATAGAACGAGAACGAGGACGAGGGTGGAGGGAGCTTACGAAGCCGTAGCCCTTGGATCTGCCCGTGACCTTGTCGAGGATGATGACGGCCTCCAGGATCTCGCCGTACTTCTCGAAGTGCTCGCGCATGGCCTCCTTCGGAGTCTCCCACGCCAGCCCGCCCACGAACACCTTGGTCAGGGTGGTGTCTCCGAACTGGCCCACGCCGTTGCCGCTCATCGTCATCTCCCGACAAAAACACCCGCCGCGCGACGACCGGAGCTCTCTCGTTTCTCTTCCGCCCGCCTCTGGACTGGCTAAGACCATGCAATGTCGGGGCGAATCCTGAGAGGTTCTAGAGAGAGAGAGAGAGGAGAAAGACCAAGGGAGTTTATGGAAGGAGGGGTGGTAATTATAAGGCAGAGAGAGAAGTGGAACTTGTAGGAGAGTGGAAATAAAATAAAAAAAGGAAAAAAAAACTTAGAGAGAGAGAGTGACAGAGAGGCAGACAGATAAGACTTTTGGTGTAGAGAGAGAGAGAGAAAGAGAGAGAGAGAGAGGGCATTTGCCGTGACAACGTGATGTCTTGTTAGTCTTGTATGCAATTTTCATGCAACTTGGGCGTAACAAGTGAGTTGGTAATGCACCACCACCACCGCCATCTAAATGTGCTAGCTCATATAATAGAAGGGACTAGGATTAGCCTCTTTTTTCTCACGAGGTTGTGCTTTGATTCATAGCCATGTCGTGAGCGAGCCTCTAGTTGTGTGTTGAATGTGTATGTATCCGATGACTTGTGTAGATTGTAGAGAGACACGGCTCGCATATGTCACGTCGAGGTGGGCTACAGTTGGATTCATACACTTACAAATGGATCGGATAATCAAGTATGATGCTCTCATGGTAACGCGCATTGGTCATGTCCTCATCAGTGCCGCATTTTTTACCGTAAGTGTTTCGAATCACTATTGTTGATTGATTTTAACAAGGATCATCAAATTAATATGCTCTCTCAAAAAATGTCATTTGTGATGAAACAATGATTTTTTGAAATAGAGTTCTCCGAGCCACTTTTGCGAGAGCTCGGTAGATTAGCCAGGTGCCCCGAGAGTCGCCAGATGTCCCGCATGTTTCGAGCTCTGGCTAGATGGAGCGTGACCGACGCGCGCCACCGGGGGGCGCGTGGGAGATTCCGAGGAAGAGAAGCCGAAACGACACTGCGTAGAGAGGGAGACAGCTAAAAAGGCCGTACGAAGGGGGAGAATGGCGTGGTCCCCACATAATTAACGGATTTAACGTACGCGACGCGGAGTGGCTGACCGGAGAGGATGGCAGTCGTCGGGGAGTGACGGAAAACGTTGAAGGCCGGTCCCCTTTTGGACACAATCACGCAGGGAACTGCGAAAGCGCGTAATTACCATATTAATTCACTTATTCATAGATATTATGGAATTATTAATCATCATCATCTACCATCGCCCCCTCTTTTAATGCCTCCAACTAATACTAATTAAGGACACATTAACACCTAATTTAATTTACTACAGAAAAACCACCAACAAATCATTAACTATCTCTGATACGACACATTTATCTAAACCTTTTTTTTTTTTTTTACAAAAAAATCTCAAGCTTATTCATATATAACGCGTTTATCCTCATTCAAAGTTCAAAATCTACAGACATGAATGCCAAAAAGTAAATAGGGTTGATATGGCACTCGTGTAGCTTATATTAAATAAAAATGATGTTGTTTTGGTTGAAAAATCACCTTAACAAAGGGCAAAGTTTTGTGGATTTTTTATATTACAAGAAAAAATTTAAGGTAAATGCGTCACAATGATTATAGGTTGAAATTTTTTGATTTCATAAAAAAAAAAAAATTTCAAGGTATATATATCATTGTAAGCATAATTTGGAGTTTTTTCTAAGTTTTTTTTTTCTTTTAAATTTTAATTGTGCTGCTTGCATAAATTATTCTCATGATCCTTTTTTTTTTTTCCAGATTAAATTACGGGATCTACTTATGGAGTTAAGCAACTTGGGAAAATTCCAAAAAAAAGGCTCGAGGTGGGCCTTATTTTAACTAAGGGTCTAAAGTAGTTTTGGTTGTTTTAAATAAGAATCTAAAGTAGCCATAGTTGTTTCGAATAAGGGTTTGACCTTGTGGGTTACTAACTGGCTAAATTTTATCACTAGTCCAAGGAATTTTCATTTAAATTTTCTTCTTTCTTTTTTCTTTTTTAAATTTCTAACATCGATTGGCAACCACTAGCAAAGGCCGACAAGGGTTCGATGGCCTTCCCAACCGTTAGGAAGGGCCTGTGAGGGCCTACAAGCACTCCTCGACAATGAGTGAGGGCTCGATGATTCTCATCAGTTGTTGGGAAGGGCTAGCGGGGCCTATAAGCACTCATTGGCAACAAGCGAGGACTTGTAAGCCCTCATTGGCCATGGGCAAGGCCACCCTCACCAAATTTGAGGCCACTCTTGCCAGATCTAGTGAGGGTTGGCCTCGCTTAGGGTCGGCAAGAGCTCGACGACCCTCATCGATTGTTGGCGAAGGGTTGTTGAGCCCTCACCTAGGGCAAGCAAGGGCTTGTAGGCCCTCATCGGCCTTTACCAACGGTTGGCGAGGATGCTGAGCCCTCATGGATGGCCGCGAGGGGCGACCACCCCTGAGGGGGTTGCCTTACCTAGGTGAGGCCGTCCCTCGCCTATGGTCGGCATGGGTGGCTCTCACTAAATCAAGTGAGGGTTACCGTCGCCTAGCCCTCTATGAGTATTGTTGGTGCCTAGCCAGCCATAGGTGAAGAGAAAGAAGAAGAACTTAAAAAATAAAAATTTTAGGAAAGGAAAAAAGATAAATGATAAATGAAAAATATTTGTGATTCCGGAAAAGTTAAGCCCTTATTTGAAAAAGACATAATCACTCCGGTTTCTTATTTGAAACAAGATTCATTTTAGCATTTATTTGAGAAAGTGATGGTATTCCCTTATTTGAAATAAAATTCACTTGAATTTGTTATTTGAGAAAATAATTGCACTTTGAATCCTTTTTTGGAATTTTCTTGAGCAGTTTTATCACAACTGCACAAATGATCAGCCCCACTTTTCACCAAACTCGGATGGAGCCAGCATTAAAGTAATTAAGACAGGAAAATGACATCTTACAGAAAAGCGCCACCCTTTTAAGTATATCCCCCCTCCTTTTCCCTTTTGTACTAAATCAATACTCTTTTCTGCTAAAATATTAAATTAATACTTTGATTAGTCCTAAGAAAGTACTTATGGCGTGACTCCATGATTCGGCATTTGGCAGTGGCAAATCGTTTCATGATCTGTGAACAGGTTCTTTTCTTAAATTATTTTGTGGCCCCCATTGTCCGAACGAGTCGCTATGTAGCATGTACATTGTACATCATCTGAACTTAATACATACTCATGAGATAGCATACATTTTTTTTTTTTTTTTTGTTCCCTGACTCGGAGAGAAACTAAATTTAACCAGATGTACGTACTTGCGGAAATTAATTGGGAGGTACGATGGATCTTTCCTACGCTATAAATCTAATGAGGCCAGATGGAGAAGGAGTAAAGGCAAAAGTTCAAACTCCGAACCACGCACAGAAAGCTCTTTTCTTGAATGATTGTATCTTGTCGTGCTGCAGGTTCTTTTTATTTACGAATTTCATTAAACGAATTTCTCGAAACACTAATTAAGTAATTGTCGAACTAAATTATGAAATTTTTATTACTAGTGTCTTACGAGAAATTTGTTGTTTTATTTATTATTTTTTTTTTTTCCGGAGGGGAAAAGGAAAAGGAAAATGAAAATGGTCGAAATGATGGAAATGAGTGCAGCCATTTGGAGTGTCAACCTCGTCCTGGCTCGATCACATGAACCCGCTATTCACCGGCACGGCTGTCCGTCCTAGGGTTTTCCGTCGTGGGCCAGCAAACGAGAGCTTCCAAGATTCATTCTTGATTTGCTAATCCGGTACCGATTTCGGATCTTCTTCCGGGATCGTACCACGAAACAGTTGGCAGCCACCATGTCCTGACGAACGGGCCTAGCACTCGGATTAATTACTGTTTAAATACATCGAATGCTTAAAAAGAACATCGATCGCACCCATGTCATAAAATTTGCACCGCTTGCATACACGCGACCCCAATTTCAACATAGGTCGCGTTGAAAAGCGTCCTTAAAATGCCCGCTTTACATATGGAACGAGACGGGTCGATTTCCAACTCTTTTCCTTCTCCTCTTTTCTTCTTCTTTTTTGTCCTAATATTCCCGAATAGAATAAAGGCCTGGAACGTGAATATATTAAGCTGGACTGCGTAATTCGGAGGCACGTCTCTATGTTGGCAACCGAAGGGGTTCTTGTCTTCGCCGCCTATCACGATTCGTCATCGATTGACGCGCATACTAAAATTTTCTTTCTTTCTTTTTTGGGAGGCCCTAGATTGCCGGCTTGATTATTCCGGTTGATTTTTGATTAATTGGGGGTGATCTCGAATGCAGCAAGGAAAAAGAGCGTTTCATAATTATTGATTCCGATTTCTAAGCGGTAAAGCTACGATTTCCGTTAGGTGGGATCATCAAATCATGGCGCAATCATGAACCGGGCGCCAGGAATCCTTCGTTATCGTGCGCTTTTTGGCAGGACGAATGCAACCATGTGGGGAAGGATTAGGAGTAAATGGTAATGACAACGACAGCGGATCGATCCGAAAGAGATGACGACCTAAAAGACCCAGCAGAAGAAAAGCTAATGCTAGACAATCGAGCAACGTTAATGCAGCATTGCAGATTGATCATGCATGGAAATCGTAAGTTGACATTGAAACGGATAGGTCATATACCCATTACGCACATAATCAATAAGGTTCCGCAATTAATTAAATTTTTTTAGGGCATTTACTAAGGTTTCTTTTTTAATGGAAGTAGGGTGGAGGGTCGTTTTTATATTCTATGGGCAGGTTGAAATCCATGAACTGGTAATGAAAAAACTGCGTGCAGCGCATCTCCTGCAAAATGATCATGATTCGGAGGCAATATATGCAGGTCGAATCCTGATTTCTCTTTCCCCCCTAAAAAAATAAAATAAAAACTAGAGCTCTGTTTATTCTCACAAAAAATGAATAACTTGAAAAAATATTTTCTCTCAAAATGATAACTTATATTGCTAAAAATAATTACTTAATGAAAAATATTTTCGTGCGTGATGATAATATTTTCCCTTAATTCGTTCTTGCAAGTGATGGAAATAATCATTTTCAGAAAGATATTTTTCAAATAATTCATTTTTAACGAAATAAATGTACCTTGATTATAACATTTCACATATCGCTATGGATTGTATTAACGAGGGTCACTAAATAACTATTTAAATATGCTTAATGGGAAATTATTCAATTTTTAAAGCAATAACTATTGTGCATAATATATCTCTGCCTTGAAAAATTCAGATTTTTTTTCTCAACAAGTTCCTAAAAAAAAACCGTTCTCTTATACATTACCTCTTTAAAAATTGGGTATGCTAAGTGACATAAGGAACTCACTTCGATATTGGAGGCAACCAACTTGGTCAGAAAACATCTCTGAATAATTGAATGAAAAAGGTTATTTACTGTTTTCTCATGTATCGTGTAATTATTGATTTAGAATGTAGTTTTTTTTATTTATTATAAACGTTTTTTTTTTTTGACAAGTATTTTATACAACGTTTGCTTAACAAGAATTAGAGAACTCGTCGACAAAATCTTTAAAAAAAAAAAAAAAAGGAAAGAAAAAGCAGGACCAGCTACTAATAAGGTGGCTGGTCAAATCATCCGCTGTTGACCGTTTCAGATCCCATTTTCGGACATAACCTCACGACAGATGGCGAAATTTACGAGACGAGCCCCACCTCGACGAAGGAGCTTAAGCGCGTGGAAGTGGGGTCGATGCCAAGAAGAAGAAGGAGAAGGAGAAGAGAGAGAGAGAGAGAGAGAGAGAGAGCAGCTGCTGCGCGCATGAACATCGGCCACGTGACGGAAGAGCGAGACTCGTACTCTGAGCCTGAACGTAATGAACCCCGCTGTCTTTGTTCTTTCTTTTCCTTCCTTCTTTCCTTGTTTTTTTTAACGTTCGTTCTCTGTCCGGAGAGGTAACGTGGCCAGCTGTAGGGCAAAAGGCGGGGGGGTGTTCTCGGCAACGTACGAGGGAAAAAAAAAAGAAAAGAAAGAAAAAGCCCATTTGCTTTGACCGGGAACGAGGAGGTGGTGGTGGTGGTGGTGGAGGTGGAAGGGAACTTGCAGAGCCCAGAATAATTACAGCAGAAGGCGACTGATGGGGTGGGAGGAGGGGGGGTTGAGCTGGATAGTCCTGAGGCGTGAGTTGGCGAATTGGGTACTCCTCTCTCCCCCGCCCTGCCACCATTATTCCATTGAAATTGCAGAGATTCAGGAGGTGAAAAGTTCTTTTCTCTTTTTTTCTGAAGTTTGAGGAGGTGGGGGAGTGGGGACGTTTGATTCTTCGCCAGGGGCAAAAGTTCCCAAAGGGGAACCCCCCCATCCCCCATAAAGATGCTCCGAATCAAATCGGATGGACGCGTGATTGGTTGCCCCGATCTTCGCTTTATTTCAGATTAGCAATTTCAGGAGAAGATCCTGTCGTTCTATAGACGAGTGGGCGAACCTAGCGAGGCTAGGCTAGGGATCTCGGTTTAGCCCCACATAGATAAAAAGCGATTCTAAGAAACGTCTAGACACTCCTGCACGAGAGAAGAGAGACTGCACGGGGTCTCCTTTAACCGCGGTTCAATGCTGATCGATTGGCAATTGGGGCCATCGGGGTCTTGTAATTTGCGAACACCAATCGACACATTGACCTTCAAACTACTAAATTGGGGTTCACATGGACCCGAAAGCCACGACATTTTACTTTTACTACCCATTATTTTTCTTTTTGGGGGCAAAAAAGCATACGTTGAGTTATTCTACGTCCACAACCGAGACCTGAAATGACCGGTCCTAGTCTTTTCAGAAGTTCGGTCTGTCCATGCATTACTTAGTTCAACTGCTCAGTTTCCTCAGTTCACATACTATGACCAAAAAGAACGGTAAATGTTGATTATTAAAGCAATAATTGGGGTATTATCTATCAGCGAATGGCCCTACACTGCGAGAGAGAGAGCTAGGGATCGACATTATATCGATAACCCCATATTTCATCTGATGGAATACAAATTTCTAGACGAAGACAAAGCGAGACGTTCCCACGTAGACTCGGCATGTGATTCTCCTTTTGGTCGCTTGTGAGTCGTGTGACGAATACGAGATTATTCATGCCGCCCACTCAAAATGCCAAAAGACAACACAGAGAGATAGAAAGGGGGAGTCCTTGGGGACGGGTCAAGTTGGCCATGGTGGCACGAGGGGGAGGGGGAGGGGGAGGGGTGAGCTGGAAGGCTCGTGCACGCCAGAAATGATGGTCACGTCGTGTCTGACTGGACACACATTTGTCCCCCCTTAACATTTATTTATGCGACCCCCCTCCTCCCGCATCCATCCACGCTAACACCAGCTCAGGCCCTGACCATTTCTTGTCCCCCCCCCATAAAATAGAAGGAAAAAAATACAGGAAAGCGAGGGTGAGGATCAGAGGCCAGGACTCTACGATACGGAATGATGCCCGCCACGCTCGCCTATCGATGGGTATCATCGCGGCTCACGTGCGCGTCACGTGTCGCCCTTGCGGACGCGGCCGAACCCCTCACGTGCCGCACAACCTTCGTTACAGCGACAGGGTCAAACTCCCCCGACTGGGCCTTCACTTAGGATCGCAACTCCGGAACTACTTAAAACGAAAAATCGACGACTCCAACTGTCCTGGCATCCCAGTTGTAGCACGAGGTCCTGGCTCGTGCGCGCCAATCACCGTTCGATTGCATAATGCAATTACCGCCATGAGATGTAGCCGTCATGGATGGAACACTTTCTCATGAATGTTTTTTAGAAAGATTTCGTTCAAGGGAAATTCTCTAGTCCTGTGCCATTTGCTTACTGAAAGGATACACACTCATCAATCGAATCGCTATATACCAAGACGCCTTCCAGTGACCGCAGATTCAACATTCACGAACAGACAACAGTAAGCTTTTATCTTTGCAAACAAAATTGTCAAACCTTGACAGAACATTCCGGGAGTTGCCAATCTGTTTCGACATCAAATGGAAAGAAAGGTCGTACCACTCTGAAATTCGGTGTCCAGCAAAAGGAGAAAACATTAAACCTATAATTCAAGAGCAATTAAAAAATGACTCAATCCTCAAAGGTCACACGACAACTTGAAATTGTCAATTTTTAGACCGCATTTAAAGGTAAAAATGCATGTGCTTTTAAATGATAAATCCGCATCCAGCACAGAATATACAGATCGGATTCATATCAGTTGGAATCTGTTCACAGGTACGAAGAAACAGCAAAAAAGGTGACAGGGTCACTGCAGAGCAGTACGCTACGCACATGACGGGCAGAACTTGCCCCGTGCAGAAGCAGAACCATAACCATACTTGTCCACTGAATCAAGCCTGTAAGCAACGCTCGTACTGTACCTACACGAGAAAACAAATCTGGGGTTTAATACACCACCAGAAACGAGAACTATGATCACGTCCACTGCAACAACACAGTTACCGTCAAATCCTCTTAAAGGCACAGGGTCGCCACCCCACCGTCGGCTAAGCTATTGTTAAACGTGAGATATTAGCTCGAGCGGATGATGGCACACCAACAAAATTCCCCAATTGTATGAATAAGTACAATAAAATTCTGCTAGTGAAGTTAATTTGTATAGCCACCGCATAACCATGCATGGCCGTTGCAAGCATGATATCCACCGAACAAAGAGAAGCATAGCTGGAAATATTTCAAACTGATTTCGGGCAAGTGATGCAGAAGCATTCAATAGAGAGAGAGGTTCTGGTTCGTCACAGCCCTTCGACATGTTCAAACCATGAGTGCAGTCAAGAAGTGCTCTGATGAAGCATACGATCCAATAAGATGCATTACTTGAACTAAGGAAAGCCAAACAAGCAACATGCAAATGAGATGCTCTTCATCAGTAAAATGAGCGCCATCAGATGGGAGGAGTCCTCTGTCTCACATGAAATATAGAATCGAGAGTTGAGATGCATCGGCTGAAATCTCAATATAAAAAGTCGATCAGGTGCTCAATGAGTGAAACAAATTTACAGAATATCAGGCAACTGTAACTGTTTTCCTAATTAAGAACAAAACATCCTAGATGTCAACTTTCAATCCCTCACTATTCCAGACCTACAAGTACACCATATTGTGAAGTAATATAACGACATTAAAGATGCTTTTTCAATATTATTCGCCTATATCTACCTCGCCATTCACCATAATATCTATAGAAGAGGAGCTCCTTGCACCATGCTTCACCTCCCACCGTAATAGCTTGCATATGCTGCATCTATGTCTGCAATGCTCAAAGAACTTCCATGAGAAATAACAGTAACGATAGGACCAAAAACCACTTCTACATCCAACCATCCATCATTGTCAAAACATAAAACAAAGGGAATTCTAACCACTTTAGCACTATCACTTCTCCCGAAAACATGAAACAGAAACTACTTGCTACCTAAATGTCAATCTATTCCAAGTTTACCCTGAGTGTGGATTGCTCCAACACAAGGAAAGAAAAATGAAACATATTACATCCCTTGTTTTCTATGCACTTCAATGTCAAAGGCTCCTTCAGACCACGGTTAAATAAGATTACATGCTAAAATTATAATACTACCTTTTGTCAAACACACATTTAAGCATAAGATTATAACCTAACAATATATCATGAAAGAGTAAAATGACTATGTTGGGTCATCACCAGAAAGGATTTAGTACACATTGCAAATGTGTAATAAAACAGAACGAGCATGAAAAATTGCAGAGTGGTTGGGACTGAACTGTTCTAGTGTTTCTTATCCACCTCATATTATGCGAAGAGAGCTCTATTGCAACATACACAACAAATTTGATTTCACATTGAGTTTGTGTGGAGGATTGGCTTCCACACCGACACATATCCAAACCAGCCTAGTTAACAAGTCCAACTCTATTGATAGTATCTTCTTCCAATGTCAATTCCTTCATCACCAGTTTTGCAATACTGCACATCATGTCACCTTATCTTGATATAATATAGCAAACACACAAAAGCAGAGCACAAGCAGATCCAGGCCTAGCAGGCACAGGGTGTCTGCTAAAGAATGGGGGAGGCAAGGAAATATGGAGTAACGAGGTACCTGAAAAAGAACTAATGTGATTCATTGATGCGCATTGACGTAATTTACTGAGCCCTGTTGACCGAACTGCCATATTAACCAAAGAACACAAAAATTAGCGCGTATCATGAAGTATTCACTTTGCCAGTCAACAATTAGCTATAATCTAAGCACAACACAATCAAACCACTTAACAGCACAGACACTATTCTCAACCACATTTTACTGTTTCAAAAAATTTACCCGAAAACGTCTCATTCTATTGAATGAAATTATTTGCATAGAGCAGAGAAGAAAACTGTAACACTTCTTATTTGCCTTTTTTTGGTGCCGTATTTGAGGGTGGAGTGCCCCATATCATTGAGTATTATCTCGGTTAAGGTAGAAAAGCACACCAATCCCCTTCTGCAATACATTATGGACTGGTCGTTTCTGATCCAGCAAGGGACTTCACACGATATCACCTCACTGATTGTAGGTTTGCGTGGTATCATGAGTTCATGGTTCATTCACAGTTTTGGGAACAATAAGACAATATCTATAAATGGTTAGAACTATATATATATACATAGAGAGAGAGAGAGAGAGAGAGAGAGAAAGAGAGAGAGAGAGACCTGTGGATTCATATAGCCCACAGGCTGATTCAATGAAGCCTGCTGAACATACTGCAAATCAACAAAAAATGGAAAGTATAAGACAATATGAGATCTATAGATATTAGCTGAAGAACTCAAAGACTTTCATTTTGAAAATATGGCCCCCAAACATTTATCATGTTTTAAAGAGAATAGACACTGCTGCACACCTGGACATTCTGACCAGGCTGACCTCCTGAAACATCCTTTCGAGCTGAAACATCTCCACCCCTTGCAGAACCTTTGGTGTCACCCTATAAAGAGATTAATATACACAACCTCATTGAACACAACTAAACAATTAACCAAAAACCTAAGAAACTATAGTGTAAAATAACAGACCTCTAACTGTTCCATTGCAGCCATCAATGTGATCATCCCCAATTGAGACATTAATCCAAAGAGGAAGCATGTGTCAGTAAAAAGCATAATAAAAATGTACAAAATCTAAAGATGCAAAAATTAAAGAATAGAGATATCGATGTTTTAAGCCAAAAAACAAAATCAATTCCCTTAAACTTCTTTCTTAAGCCAACAAAACACCATGATATATTAGCACGTTTTCATCGCACAACACATTCTAATTATCTAACTTGAAGTAGCTCTAATACAGTGTTCAGAGCCAAAAATGCTAAAGCACGATACAGAAGGATGCAACTGTCATTGTTAGCAAGAGATTGGCTTTTACAAACAACTCAATTAGTAGTGGCTGCAATAAGAGGAAACCAACGGCATCTTGGAACTACTGTAGAATGGCAAAAAGGATGCACTTCACCATAAAACAAACAAAAGATAATCATCTCTACAGCCCCGACAACAGAGTAGTAGCCACTCCACAAGCTTCAGCACCATAAAGTACTCCATAATATCATTAGCTATCCTCTAGACAACTAAACTAAGGCTGTAACCCCCAGCGTTCACATAGAAAAAGTGTCATTTGTGCTAGGCAACATAAGGCAGTGAAACTGCAGCTCTAGTTCTCAGAATTTTAGAACATATAGAAAAACAGAGAAAGAGAAGGCAAAGAAAAGGAGAAGGGCAATAACTGAAATAAAAGAAACTTAAACAAGACAGTTTTTTCCAGCCATCAATGACATTGCACTGCAAGCTAGACCTCAACCAACTTAAAAAATTATAGGTTAATTTCCCTAAAACATCGAGTACTTTGATGGTCAGCCAAGCAGCCATCACAACAACTGAAGCATTTATATACGTTAAAAAAGTCACACATAGATAGGAAGTATAACTTACCTCTCTATACCTAGCCAGGTAAACCTTGAGTGGCTCAATATAGTCTTCAAACCCCAAGGTTGCCATCGCCCATAACAAGTCATCACCATTAATTGTCTTTCTCTTCTCCTTTTGGCATTTGTCACTTGCCCTAAAGAGAATCCGAATAAAACAAAACTACTGAGCAGGAATTTATATGGCATTTTTCTAGTTTCTCCAATAACTTTTCACCCAGGAAACCCATCCTGATGCGGAAATCGACAGAGCAAAGTCAATATTGTTTTTCCAACGAGAGCGACTTATTCGATCGAATAGAATTATTTTGCTGTATCCAGACTAATACCAATTCAACCCATCTTATTTATGCTATACTTAGGCTTTATTGACTCATTTCATATCATGGTTCAAGAGTTTAAATAAAATGGTGGGTCCCAAAGAGAGAAAAAAACCCAGCCACCAATCAGGAAATCAAATTCAACTCCAACAACAGCGATCAGAATCGCAAAAACCCAAGATCTAATCCACGCGTAGACCCCACTTAAAGCAGGAAGCGGGCAGTGAAGTGAACTGATAGAACCAATGATACCGACCCACAATCTGTGCACACAATCCAAGCAAAACAAGACCCATTCCAAGCAAGCAAAACGAAATCCGTAGCACGTACTCGCTGGTTATGAAGCTGATAAACTCGGAGACGCACTCCTGGACAGTGTCCTTGGCGTCCTTGGCGATCTTCCCATTGGCCGGCAGCGCCTTCTTCATGATGCGGCTGATGTTCGCGATCGGCAGGTACCTATCCTGCTCCCTCACGCCGCCGGACTGCGGGCTCTGCTCGCCACCGCTCTCGTGGCTCCCACCGCCCATCGGACTCGCCGGTGCTTCCGCCATCTTATCAATAACCCAGCCTGCTCCCCCCAAAAAAAAAAAAAAAAAAAAAAAAAGAACCAAAACAAAAAAGAGCGAAACCCTATATTTAGCAACGCCATGCCTACCTACAGAAATGGATGTACTTATACAAAGCACGCACAAAAATTACGTATCCATGTCCTACATCGGCATTCATCAACCAAGAAATTCGAAGGAAGAAAAACCCTCAATCTACCAAAGAAATCGCCGCCGATCGATCAACCGCGAGGCGCGTCGGAATCGAACGCCCGCCGTCGATTCGCCGCGCGCGCATCCGCAATCCGACATGGAAACCGGGGGGAAAGGGAAACCCTAGGAGGACCTCGCAGTCCCGCGCACGCGCCCGGAAGAGAGAGAAAGGGAGATAGAGAGAGAGAGAGGAAGAGAGAGAAAGAGAGGGAGAGAGAGAGAGCGACGAACCTGGAAGGGAGAGAGGAGGAGTGAGAATTCGATTCGTATTTGGCGCGCGCGTCGCGGTTTTTTTTTTTTTTTTGGGTTTTTTATAAGGGAGGGAGAGATCTGACGACGGAGAAGAAAGGGCAGAGCGCGCAGAGAGAGGAAGAAGAAGATCGATCGGAGGAATGAATGGGATTGGATGAACTTTGAAGCTTTCCTTTTTGAAGAAGAATGTTTTTTTCTCCCCTCTCTCTCTTTTATTTCCTTTTTTTAACTCTTTTTATTTTGGGAGGTTTAATCTTTGTCGCGTTTATGGGAATTCTCGGCTCCCGTTCGGCGGTCCTCTGCTGGGCCTCTGCTGGGCTCGCTCTCGGCGGGCCCAATTCACTGAATTAAGATTGAACCGCCTTGCCATCCTGCAATCAAGTCATCTCCGGTTCTTGGGTCATTCGGTAGAACACGGATGGGCACGTTCGGTTCTGTAGATATGCGGCGTGACTAGGCTTGTTCGGTTCTGTAGATATGCGGTGTGAGTGGGGCTTGTTCGGTTCTTTAAATATGCGGCAAGAATGGGATGAATAGAGCGTCATACTCCACACGGAGGACTAGGATTAGTCGTGTTCGGATAATCTCGAACAAGCTGTGAGTGCTTTTCTGACTGTTCTATCGTTTTCTTGTGTATTTCATTAGAATGAGAGAAACCCCTTTTCGGTTTACTCGAGTGCTTGAAACGAGCCGGTAGTATTGGATGCATGAAAAAGCCAAAGAAGGCTGTCCCGTTCCGGTCAATGATACCCCGAGAGAGAGAGAGAGAAAAGGTTAGGGACGATCTCTAAAATCTTTGATTTGTAGATAGGTTCTTGTTACACTCATTTCAGTGAAGCACACAAAGAAGAGGCAGCGTTCCGTTCTTTCTTTCGAGGGTCCGTAATGCTGCGTCTAATGAAGCCGGCACGCAACATTTTCACATGATTGCTTGCTCCCGAGAATGGCTCCGGTTCTCAGCACCCATCCAAGAGATGAAGTAGAGTTCCCAGGAGGAGTTTACTGCGATGTCATGCTGTTCCTCAGATCATCTGGAGAAACGGAAACTTCCCCAACGGCAGACCAAGAATCGTTCAAAACAGAATGTCTGAAATCCTTTATGGTAACACAGATCCTAAGGCAAAAGTGAAATCATCGCAATTGTATGCCGCTCTTCCGCATTTGGAATCAGTAGATCCATCACTCTGAGATCATTCTGCACGTTCCGTGCGAAATACAGTTAAACCAAAAGAAACCGGATGCAGTCATGCATGTTTTTTCCTTATTCACTGAAAGAAAAGAGAACAAAAAAGACATAAGTTTTCTGTCATTACTACGCAATGGACAAAGCTTCTCTATGGTAGTACATGGGTAATTTTTGCGAGGGATATGGCAGTAGCACCAAACATACATACCGACATGTAAATAAAAATGACTGAAATTTCAAAATAATGATTGTGATCTTACTGAGTTGACAGATGTGGGACATTGGAAGCATTTCTTTTTGGCTTAGGAAGGCTCATGATGAATTCAACAAGTGCCCTTCTAACATTGCTTTCTCCATGATCTCCTTCTGGTCCTCAAACACAGAAGCATCAGATCAGATGGTTTCACGTAACACGTGAAAGATATATAACAGCAAATGTAATTTACCTGGATCATTCTTGTGATCATCCCTGGACCATCCTGGTTTCCAGCAGATAAAAGAGAAATGATGATATCGAATATCGATAATGACAAGAGCCAAAGAAAATTTCAACAAATCACTGTCAAAACATTCACAAACCTGAAACTGCTTCTCTTTCCAGGCCACCTCTTTGTAGGTCCTTGATTCCAGCGACGCATATTCACTTGGAACTAGAATTGCATCCACATGCTGCAGAAGCCTCAAACCATCTGCAGCCACCGAAAACCACATGGACACTAATAACTATCGTCCCCCAACTATAGCTAGGAAAAGCTCGAAGTCTGCATGTGATTAGGCTGGTCTATGTTATGGTAAATATACCTCCATAGTCAGCTATTCTTATCTAAATGGGTTATAATAACTACATGGGTCCAGGAAATATTTATGCACTCAAGTCTAACTAAGCAATTCAATTCAGAACATGAGCCATCAATTGATACAACCTTCAATTCAAGCTAAAATACCATCTCAGCATCTGACCAACCAAGCATGCAAATCCACATTTTAAAACAATAGTAGAAATAAGGGTTTCCTTCTAAATACCAATAAGACTAAGAGATTCATGGCGCAGATCTCTGCAGAAGACAGTGCAGGCATAATACTATAGCTGGTGGCAAAACATCTTAAAATACTATAGCTGGTGGCAAGAAAGAGATTTTACTAGTGATAAAGGCCTCTTCCCAAAGCCCATGCATTGACCATGAAGGTGCCACTTCTCGAAATGGAATTCCCTTGCTCAAGCATACTCTGCATGTCCCATTGACGTCAATGATGATGTTAGAAGCATAAAAGAAACAAGCTTTTTCTTTGCATTAAAACTCATCGTCTATAACAATGTCTCAAAATTGGGAGAACTTGATAATCATCCCAAGAGTGTGCACTAACTCAGCCTCCCTTAGTTTATAATTGACCAAACAAGGATAATATGTCTCATTTTTCTGGCAACACAACAATCAGTTTTTTCATGTAGATCAATAGCTGTGTATCCTCCAAAAAGGGTTCCCCACAAGTGGTGGACTTACTCAATCACAAGTTGCCTTAGAACACCAGGAAGGACGCCATCACTTACAGGAGCTGTCTGCACTTCGAGAGAGGAATAAACATTCGTCCCTGAATGCACACCTTTCCCATTGTCTTCACCATTGTCCTGAAAAGAGCATTTAGTCAGGCACTTAGAGCTGAAAAAAACCCATCACACTGTAGATTCCCAGCCACGCAATTTTAACATTTTCTTCCAATAAGTAAAACAAAGAACAGAAGTTTAAGATCGTCATTTACTGTCATTGATTTGAAATGGACACATAACCGAAACACAAGATATGTCATCTCAAATGAGCAAATCATAATTTTCCAAGTTTCTGGAGTCCATTTTCTGCAATAATAGCCACTGAGAGACATGAAATGAGAATAACTATCCACAAGCATTGAAGCTGTAACTAGTGACCCTCATCAAGAATGGCAAGTTATTGAAGCATGACCAAGAACCTTCAGGGCAACTGAATTTCTGTTAAAATGAATGCCTTCTTAGATGCTCACCTTGCGGCAGACAATGAAAAAGTTAGTTATAGTTCCCTCAAGTATATGATCACCATCATCTGACAGCAATAGCTCATTCACAGAAGGAGGCCTCAACTGCTCCAGAGGCTTCCTGAGCCTGTCAACAAAATGAAACTGGCCTAAGATCCACAGGAACAGAAAAGGTTGTCAGAAACTTATACGAGGAACCCAGAGAGTTGTAATAATATGTGCTGGCCTGGCAATGGTAAATGTAGCTTATTAAAAGGAGATTCTGAAAACACCATGTAAAGATTTCATCAAGAGTTGAACTAAAGTTTCAGTTAATTACAGAAGAGCATAGTGAATGAAAATAAATCAACTGGTGATACCTACTAAAAGTTACACATTTACTTTATTTGAAGAAAAACAAAGACCAAAGATCATTGTAAATTTCTTATGGAGCTTGCAACCTAACCTTACCCAATCCGAATACTTTGCAGCAGCGACACTCCTCCCTCTTCCCACCAAAGCCAACCGTGCGCCACTTTGCCCAGCACCAAACACAGGGGGAACATAAGCACTGACATGAACATGAACATCGAGAACACAATCGACCCTCTTTCTATCGACATGCACAGATTTCCTCAAACTCTCCAAATTCCCACTAAGCAAAACCGTGATGGCCAATTCCTGCCCCATTTCTCTGTCTCTCATCGCGCGAGGCAGCACCTTCCTTGTCGACTCATTAACCAAATCCGGAATGCCCGGTTCCCATACTGACAGGGCCATCGACGACGCGGACGACGTATCCACAGGCCAGCTTGATCCGAACAGAAACCGCGGTTCCGAATTCAACAGGATCTTCGCGGAGTTGATCAGCCTGTTCAGGTGCCTCCCCCAGAACAAGATGCAGGAACCATTGTTGTGAGTCCGAGTGGTCGTGTACGCCCCTGACACAGTTTTCACAATGCCCATAAGCAGGTACCTCATGCATAAACGTGCACATGCAGAACCTATAGCTCATGACTCCATTATGAACATGCAGTTTCTTCCAATTACAGCAGACAAGACTGTGGCTGAGGAATTCGAGAACCGTAAGCTCCGATGAAACCGGTCACTAAACCGTTCCGACAGGCTAAATTTCATCCCTTTCTCGAAGCTACAGACATGGGAAAATAGCCGGAAGAAAACGCCGGACTCGACTCCTACCCAGGAAAGAGAACAGAAAAGGGTGTCAGAAAGACGGTACCCGGATGGGTTTCGAGGAAGGAAGCGACGGTGGGAGCATCGGAGGACTGAGAAATGACGCCATTGCTCAGCAGGAACCTGCAAGTCGACATGGCTTCTAGCTTCCCCTGTCGCCGCCTCGAGAGAAAAGACTGATGAACATATCAAAACAACACGGATCGAAATCGGCGTTTTGAAGAAGATGGGCCGTGGCCATTGACTTTGAAGCCCAGGCCCAATAAGATTCACTACTTTCCCAAAAAATAAACAAATAGCTAAATATATAAATAACTTCGTTTTTCCCCCATGTATATCCTAAATTCTGACATTGTTGCTTGCAAACGAGTGACCACTCTTACAATTTTCATTTTTTTGCTTCTCATTTAACTTATTGAAGAGATTAAATTCGCAGCGAAATTTCTCCTTTTAGCAAGCGAAATAGTTTTTTTTTTGGTAAAAGGTAAGAAATATATTGACTTAAGAACCAAGAGGCTATACAATTGTATACAAGTGAAATAGTTTTATGTATGCGTAATTGAAAAATGGCACAAATTCCATATGTATAATTATGGTTATTGATCATTATTCATTAACTATCGACACGGGAAGTGCTATATATTGTTTTAACCATCATTCATCAATGACAATTATTTAGTTTTATTGGTAATTCAGTCGTTGATCATTAGTCTTTAGTCTTTAGTCATCAATTATTGACATGACCAAACAAGCTAAAATTTTTTTTCTCAAATGCTTCTCTTTTCGTTTTTTTTTTATTTTTATCACACATGTCATCAAGTCAATAATCAAATCTAGCTTTCAATGGTAACTAAACAAACCGAATTTTTGTGCTCCATTAAGAAGATTACATCAAAGACATTGTGAAAATCCAAATTGAAAAATTAACGGTCAATCAACAAAACCATGTTGAAAAATCACCAAATTATGAACGGTCCGATATTATTTTTTTCTGGGGAACTTTATAAAATGTTAGCTGTTGACACTTTTTCCCCCTCTTTTTTTCCCTCTTCTTCCCAAGGGGGGAAATTCTCAAATGGGGTCTAACCAGCCTTTCTTGGCATGATGAAGTGAAGCATTAATGCCAGAATCCACCACTAAATGCAGCAATATCTCCATAAACGGCAAAGCAAATCCAGTCCCATTTAAGTTCTTGCCTGCGAGGACTGCAGCAGTTTACCAAAACAAGCCAAGGCGGCCAGAAGGAAAATGTTCATGCATGGTTTTTCCCCTTTTTGTACGGATGAATATGGCCGAGACTATCCCATTCGATTAGCAAGTGACAAGAAAGTCTACATCAGGCAAGGCTTTGCCTCAATTTACATGCCAATTCCTTATAAGGAATTGCAGCAGATTACTCTTTCTATGTATGCATCGTCTCTCCAACAGTCGCCAATGCGAAGAGCGCAAGATGGCACCCGTTCAGCACCTATAAGAAGAACCCGCCTCTCTTCACCGTCCAGAACAGCTTGCTGAGAAACTGGGATCGAATTCGAGCTACAATGGCTGCTGAATCTCTTCCTGCTCATCTGCGACAGATGCTCCACGGGCTCTCCGTCGACGAGTTCTACTGCTTCCATCGCGCCGACAGGAGGGTCTACTCTCGGCTGGTCATCAACCTTAACCGGGACCTGAACCAGTCCGTGCAAGTGATGGGGCTCCTGATATGGCTGGAGAGGGCGGGCCGTGACCAGACCCTTGTGGCCACGGTCCTGAGATGGCCCGACAGCGTGCTCAACGCGCTGGCCGATGAAGCCGTTGAGTGCCTGATTTGCATGCAGAGGGATGAATTCCTGTCCCCGTCGAGAAGCAGCGACATGTGCTTCACGCGGAACCTGACTAACCGTGAAATCGGGCTCGGGTTCTTCCATAAGCATCGCGCCCTGATCCTTCAGGCAATTAGTAAGGTCATCAACGAGGTCTGCGTGCTAGCGTTCTTCGACATAATGCAAAAGGTCGTGCAAAATAGGGCTAGGACTAGTAATGCGAACGCTAAGAGCGGCAATTTCGCACACCCGAGTGAGCAAGGTTACGGCGATCAGTCTGTATATCCGATACCACCGGCTCCGTACCAAGGTATTGGGGTCGGACCGCCGAACGTACCATCATCATTCATCCCGCTCTTTAGAAAAGGAGGGTATTTAGACCTGATTTTCGGGGAAGATTACGAACAGGAGGCGCAAACCTGGAATGACAATTACTTCCTTGGCGGCGAGACGAGCGATTCCCGAATCCAAGACGACACCGGGGTGCCGCCTGACGAGCGGACCATATTCTTGACGTTCTCCAAGGGATATCCTATTCCGGAAAATGAAGTTCGCGAGTATTTCACTAGGTTCGCTCCCTCCTGATCACTTCGTTTCTAACGACAAAGCGGGTCGCACAATACTCTTTCTTAAGCTAACCGAATTCGTGATGACGATTTACATTTCGATGTTATCTTCAATCTTGTCTGAATATTTTGATTATTCAATCGACAGGGCAATTAGAACAAAACAATAAGAGGGCTAATGAACATTAAGGGTTGCAGAAGAACTAAGATTTTCTCTCCTCCCTTGATGATACAGGCGGTTCGGAAACTTCATAGAGGAGCTGCACATGCAAGAGGTGC
The DNA here is from genome assembly GCA_014182375.1 of Eucalyptus virginea. NCBI lineage: Eukaryota > Viridiplantae > Streptophyta > Magnoliopsida > Myrtales > Myrtaceae > Eucalyptus > Eucalyptus virginea. The sequence goes on from CM024520.1 coordinate 50,354,096, forward strand.
CGCCGGAGGAGCAGGCCTTGTACGCGCGTGTCGTGGTCCGCCCCGCCTCGCTCATAGACGCGATACTCAGCGGCAGGAGCAAGGCGAAATTCACCATCAACGGGAAGCATGTGTGGGCGCGCCGGTATGTGAGGAAGACAGTCAAGTCGCCGCCGCTGACCGCCCATGAAGTTCCGTCGCCTCCAGCACAACCATGAGTCGTATTCATGGTTATTCGTCGTCGTCGTTGTTGTAGCCTTCCAATGTATATTTTGCAATCAATTTCCCGCCATAGATATGGGATTTTGAACCTCGGTTACTTGGATTTCCTAGCAAATATGGAGGATCTTATTTATATTTCTTTATCTTTGCAAATGATTATTCTCATTCCTCTTCTACAAAAGCCAAAAAGTCCTAAAAATGGTAAATCATGTTAATGACATATTTTTCGTGAAAAATGAATGTTTCGCAAAATATTTTCCTAAAAATGATCAATTATATCACCCATAAAAATGAATTGATGAATTTTTTTTAATCATCTACAAAAATATTGGGACATAAATTCTTGTTGATAATGAAAACTTTATGAAGCTGTATAAATTATAATATTTAGAAAAAAACATTTCTAAATCATTTATTTTCTTGCGAAATAAATAGACCCTAAGACAAAGTCAATAAGTGAAGTCTGGACATGGTATTCAAGTGGCAATAACCTAGTGAAGACCAATGATATTATTGCCATTAAAAGGAGCTGTGCTATTGCAACCATGTTTGATGACAATCCCCAGTTCTTTTATGTAGTCAAGCATGAATTATGCAGTGAACCGACAAATTTCACCGACAAAAGAACAGTCAGGTGAAATTGTTGTTAGAAACACAAGATGGCATCAACAATTTGTACTCATTTTGTTATCAGTAATCCGAACAACCCCATCCACATGAATCTCCATCCTGAACATTTCGGCTTATGCTGATCTAGCTCGTGATTTCGAACTTGAGCAGATGAGAATCGTCGGCCCGACTGCAGGAGTTTGATGGTCAATGAGAACAAACCCCGGTCTTATAGAGAACCAAGACATCAGTGCTGATCAAGTGGTTCATAAGTGGATCCGTAAGTTCGATTCTGTTCGATATTCACGGTCGACGTGCATGAGATGGCGATCAAGAATAGGCAGTGCATGAATATCGAGTAGTGTCGGGTGGATAGAGCCCAGTTTAGCGCGCTCTCATGTATTACCCTCGACCTCACACGATGCATCAGCAAAATTCGGCTTGATCAGGAACCCAGGGCCACAGGATCGATGTTCGCAAGTATACCTCAAGCTCACATCCTATGATGAACAGAAGAAACGATGGCACATTTTCTGGTTTGCTCTCAGAAATTAGGAACACCACCTCTTATTGCGAACCAAGAGACAAAAGTCGGTCTTTCTGAGATGGTGGATATACAAAGTCCCCAGTGAGTTCTCAAGAGCATACACATATATATGCAAATTGTATATCATTTATACTACATGATGGGTCATAGGTTTTTTTGTGCACTTGGTTTATAGGAATTAAACAAACCGAATCCTATATAAATTAAGAATGCACTCTAAGAATTGGGTTGGTTGCTATGTCCTCTCTTGCTGTTTCTTACCTAACCTTCACAAGAGAGAGCATGGCGACAAATTGGTCATGTGGACCTCAGGAAGATGAACCAGAAGCCTCGCTTAGCTTCTGTAACTGAAGTAGGCACGACTGGCTGTATTATTGTGGACACCATTTTTCTGGAGACTTACTGGGAGCTGTGGAGGAGGGTGAGGAGTGGCTGTGGATGAAGAGAATCCTGATGATGCTGCATAGGTGAACAATTGGGCTTGTTGAGACCCGTTGTTGGCATTGTTGACATTGCCATGCACTGGCAATCTGTAACTTGAGAACCTCAATGCCGGAATCGCTTCGGCCCTCTTCTCCATTGCCTTTCCCTGCAGTACAGCAGAAAAGATTGTCAGCAAGCAAACTTCGTCTGCTAGATCGGAAATCAAGCAGCATCGGCTTGTGGCTGCTCGTGAGTTGTATAATGTCGAGTGGATAATATCCATCTTCACTAAATGTTCATGCTTTTAGAAGATGAGATTGCTCGGGACTGCTGGCTCTATGGCGTGTTTTGAATTGCTTCCAGAACATGAATTAATGGAACATTTGAGTATAGAATGATATATGTAGTCCAAGAGGACAATTAGCAAGCACATGGGAAATAAAGAGGAGAGATCTGAAAACGTTTTGCTGAAAAACCAAGAAAAAATTTCGGTACTTTTGACACAATAAAAGTGCTCGGAGCTGCATACATGGTGTCGGCCATGTATCTGAGGCAAAAAGTTTAAGAAAATTACGCAGTAAAATCTGTCACTCAACAAAAATGTGGATGCAGAAAACTGATAAACACCCCCCAAAAAAAGAAGGTTCACTCTTGATTTGGATCTTATTTTACATCAATCATTTAGTTCACGGATCCGTTGCGATAGATGTGTGAGATGAGACGGGCATCAAGATGCCCCCTCCCAAAATGCATTGCTACATAGTAAACTTTTTTCGTAACATGGTGGCAAATGAGGTTTCTTAAGGTTTTGAAGACCCAACACTAAACAGTACTAGCCAAAATGAAACATGGTTTTTCATCAATAACAAGCCCATAATTTCAGTTAATGAGGACATATTTTGACTAGCCAATTGAAGCAGTTAGCTTAGCATCTAAATAAGTAAAACAAACGGTGTTTACAAGCAAATGGAATGGAAAGAACGACGAGGAGCTAAGTACCTCATAATTTGGTGCGAGTGCAGGATGCAAGGTTGACCAAATGGGAGGACTCCTTGATGCCATTCCAATATTGGGAAGTTCTCCACCCTTGTGAGCAGAAGAAGAGCAACCGACCTGCAAATTACGAGTTATAAAGACACGATAAATCATCAGTTTCTAAAGAAAGAGGCAAAAATTGTACAAAATACTAGGCAATTGCATGATTGATCGAAAAACTACCATCACGATATTTGGCATCTCGCGGTTGGCACAATGAAAGAGCATATCCCTTTGAGTTCCAGCTCCCATGGAACTACTTGATGGCAGAGACATTCCGAGGCTCAGATCAAGATTGTGGCCGCCGCCTGAAACCCCATTAAACACAAGAACTTCTTGTGATCCATTGTCACATTGTGGCAACTTTCGATTTAGTCTTACAACCACAATTAAGAACCTAAAATATCAACTTTAAAGGACTTTAATTGAGCTGTACCTCCAGCTCTGGGATATGGCTTAGTGTCTCCTTCGTAACTGCCTGGCTGGAAGTTCATTACTGCTTCCATTCCATTACATTTGTTTGCCGCATTGTCAGAAGCCCTGGAATTAGAAAGAAAACAAAGAGGAAGCATCTCGTCTGATCAACTAAGTCCACCAATATGCAGTAGAATTATGCACCTAGTGCTTAGAGAGGGAGAAAAGGAAAATCGATTTCTAAGATCACAAGGACCTCGGAGCTTCAATTTCAATGTCAAATAACCCAAGATAAATTTACCTGCAAATAAGCACCACGACTTTGAAGATAATAGGGGCGAACCTGATCATCTTTTTTCTTAATTACATTTAAGACAAGTCATCTTAAGATCTGATTCCAATTTAAGGAACCACCTTAATTTTGTAAGTTCTGAAGGTTCAAGTTTCAGTTTTTGCATCAACCAGATTCGCCGGTGAGTTAAAAATATCTCTGAATTTAAAGAACTCGCGAACAAGAATTCTTACTTGTTCCCAAGTAGCGGCCCCGCTCTGGCATCCCATCGACCACATTTTTGCAGGGTCATGCCCCTATGTTTTGAGCTTCCTCTAGAGATTCCAGTGCTCTGGCGGCGAAGTATTTGCACAAATTCCTCTTTCGATAAATTCACCATCTGTAACTAATTAGATAACAGTCACCAAACAAAGAACCACTTCCAGAAGATCATTGGTATGCTATCTACTCATCAATGAATAGAACCTGTTTCATGTCTTCCTCATAGTCACTGATATTGAAATTGATGTCTGCATCGACTCCCCTAAACTTGATCGCCGCCCGATCATAAGCTCTGAATTAAAGAGTTCCACATTCGATTGAATAAGGAATAGGCATCGAGAATCCTCTACAATTGGCAAGCAAATTCAAATTCTAAACACAAATCAAGAACTCACCTAGCAGCAGCATATGCAGTGTCAAATCCACCTGACAAAACCCAGAACAACACATAAGACATCCCAAAAAGAAACACCAACTTCACGGAATTAATTCTCATTTATCTTTAACAAGTACGCATATGCAAGCGAATTGAGAGAGATTTTGAGAGACAACCAAAAAGGAAATCCTCTTACCTAAATACACTTGCTTCCCACAATCCCTGCAACGAAATTACCCAAAAGAAGAATTAAACTAAACACTTGTTCTTAATCAGAAAAGGAAAAAAACATTGATACGAAAAAGGACAAGCCAAGATCAACATCTTCGGATGGACTTTAGACCTCTATCAAATGCAATGCAACATACAACATATCAAGAACAAAACCCAATTATCGCTAAACCAAGCACACCTACACACCATATATGCGATTCCCATCTTCCAGTTCGCCGGTAAAACGTGACACCGCGGTACTGGGAGCTCCGGGACCGGGGACCCCTGCGGCTCTTCCGTGGCTTCGGCTGCAGAATCCTGAACTCCGTGGGAGCTCCAGCGGGTTCGCCAAAGGACAAGTTCAGCCACTGCTGCCTTGCAGGCAACCCCAACCCTAATTCCGCCACCTCGTGGCCGTGCTCTCCGGCTCCGGCAACCGGAAAAAGCTGCCGTGTGATCAGCCCCGGTGGCGAGGGCGGCGGGTCTCCGGCCTTGAAACCGCCTTTGCTCCCTTTCTCCTTCTCCTTCATAATATAGAATATGGAGGAGGAGGAGGTGGTGTTGGAGGAGTTCTCCTCACCGGCGTTGCCAGAAGCTTCCTCGGCGCTGGCGACAATGGTGGAGTTGGAGGTCCCGGAATCTTCCTCCATATCGTAGTTGCCGGAGGCCTCGTGAAGATTGGTCGCCGCTTCCTCCTCTCGCTCTTGCACAGCAATCTGGTTCTTGTCGTTGTCGCAGGACGAGTCGCTGGAGATCATCTCGAGATTGAGATCCAACATGGTATCTTTTCTTGACGGGCCTTTCTCGTCAGTGAATCTTTAAAAACTGAAGTGGGTCTCCGCGAAAATCTCGAATCTTTATGAAGCAAGAAGGCCTCGCGAGGGGAGGACAATCTCCAGGAAAGCTGAACGAGAAGATGGGTGCAATATGTCCAAACAAATTAAGTTGTAGAGAGAGAGAGAGAGAGAGTTGGTATGGCGATCGGGGAGAGGATGAGTGAAGAGTGAAAAGCTCAAAGGAAATGCATTTTAAAGGGGAAGACGAGGAGAGGCTGATTCTTGTTTAAGGTGGTGAAGAAAGAGACGGTTTTTTCTGTGGTTTCTGTGGACGAATGGAGAGGAGGCCCGAGAGAAGAGAGAGAGAGAGAGAGAGAGAGGACGACGACGACAGATGGAGATAAACAAGAAAGGGAAAAGAAAACGAGAGAGAGAGAGAGAGAGAGAGAGAACAACCGATGATCAGCGACAGTAAAGCAGAAGTAAACTGGCTCAGGAGGGACTGGAAGCGAGCTGAGTTCGTCACATGAAAACCAAAAATCCAATGAAAAATCAGTGACTTTTTTAAGGAAAAAAGAGAAGGGACGAGGTAAAAGGAGGAAGGAGAAACTGGGGAGTGGGGCTGTGCGGACGTGTTAACAGCAGCGGCAGAATTCTTACACTTGCCCCTCGTTACTGGATGCCCCCCCTCCACCTTGCACTACTGAACCTTCTTCATCCTTCTTTTCCAATTCCAAGATTACACTCGAGATTAAAAAGCTAATAACAAAATAATAATAATCTCATCCTTAGATAGGTCAGGAGGTGCATAGTTAAAACCCTAAATCCGGGGTTAATAACATCGCTTGTGTAGATTCTATTTTGCACCGTCGGTATATGTTGGATTACTTTATTTGAAAATGTTTTGTATTTTCCTCTAATTATGCCTCTGAGTTGAGTTACAGGCATGGATATTACTTGCCTACTAAATCTTAATTAGTACACACATGAGAATTTCCATCAATACATTAGTGGTAATGGAGGAAAATACGGTTCTTATGAATAAGAACCAATATAAATCATGATGACTTGCTTCATTTACTATGTAATGATGTGGTATGCCCTCATAATGCATCCAGCATGACCCATTTATTTAAATGGATATTGATTTAGAATATGTCGTATCACATGATTATTCTATTTTATATCGGCCTTGATGATTATTCTATTATATATCGGCCTTGAATAAGTCAAGCTTTACATCATAGTTAGAACACCCTCTTACTCATGCTCCACGCTTAGATATCAATGTCTATAGAGGATGTTTGCTTTAGGACTTATCTTTATGTACAAAATGTACTATGTAGGTGGCATTGCTATTCTATTTGACCCCATTAGTTTGGAGCAATTTCTAAATTTTTGGCGTTTGTCATACGTTGAGATTAATGATTAATGAGGCGTGAGCAAGGGATGGAACTAACCCTTTGACAAGAGGACAAGCATAAATGATTATATGGGTTTGATATGATGACTAAGTGACTTGCTACCTTCATTGATTTGAGGGGTGGCTTTCCTTAACATTGATTAGAGAACCATTCTTAGAGCCAATTTGCAAAAACAAACTTCGCGATTTAATTGGTCTTGTAATTAGTTAGGGAACATAAGGTACTAATGACAATATCATTAGTATAAAATACAAAGTTAACTTTCAGATGTGTGGAACTATCGACTAGTGCTGCAGAAGGTTGTAGTGCTTCAGTCATAGGTTTGCAGCTTTGTGTAAGCAAGTTCAAATCTCTAAAAAGTATTAATAAGCCTGTAACAAAGTAATGGCAAAAAATATATTTATTTCGTTCAAATCTCTAAAAAGAATTTATTATGCCTGAACAAAGTAATGGCAAAAAAATATTATTTCACTTCAATTAATTTTGTTTATGGATCTACACGCAATCAAAATCTCTCTCTCATGCCGGCGAAGTGGTGGTCGAGACAGGGGGGTCAATGCTAACGCAATGGTGGTCGAGGTAGAAGGGCGTGCCCCCAACAAGATAACGGATTAGGCAAAGTGAAAGTTGTACCTTCAGCGTACATAAAGAAGATAGAGAGGAAAAGAGATGACAAGAGACCATGTTTTCTCGTGTCAATACTCACATATTATATGTTAGATTCACATGTATTTGTACCGTAACGAGACAACTCTAGTGATCGTTATCCAATAGCCGGCTAACCATGTCTGCCGAGCACTCTTTTATATAATTTGTCTTCTACCATCAAGATGCATGTGCTGTACATCTACACCGTAGCCCATTTTTGCCAATGTTTAGGAGAGAGGGTTTCTCTACTGAAAGGGGGGCAAAAAGCGCCTGCAAGATGGTTTCATCATATGCAAATCGTGCCCATTTCTTCACGTAATCGACATGGAAGGCTGTCCTTTTCTTCACCACCTAAGTCTGCATTCATCGGTCAAAGTACGACATATTCGGTTGGTTCATATAGATCTTCACCTCGTTGCTTGAGTTGACTAAACTATTCGGACAAATTTCATAGGACGGTAGCCGCTTTTTGTTTTCGAAGAATCACTCCAATAGGAGCAACGTTGCCAGCCAATAAAAATGAACCTTCATCTTTCATAAGTTGAATAGATCGAGTAAACCCTACGCTAACTACTCAAGGGAATTCCTGATAGGATCACGATTAAAGTGTTTTTCAAAGGGAAAAAAAGGAGGGGTTTTTAACCTTCTTTCACAAGGAGTTCCTAATAAGCGTGAGTCATTGACTCACAACACGCCACCCATCACTCCTACTTAATTGAGCAATCCAATGAAATGTCCGGACCACAGGCATTATGAACAGTTCATCACCAATAACATCGCAACTCATTATTAGAAAAATGAGAATTCGTGATAAGGTTTTAGTAGGTAAACCTATCGAAAGGATTATCGTCGAATCTTGCCTAGGAGAATAACTACAGAGCTAGTGACAAACTCGATGAGGACGGCGGGCTTTACCCAACGTCCCTCAGTACCAGGATTGCACGGATGCCTACAGGTTCGGGATTTTCACGGCGGCACAACAAACCCTGGCACAAATTGCACCAAAGGACCTGGGGTTGGGAAAAATAAACGAAAAAAGGAGAAAAAAGACAGTTTAAAAGAAAGGGTGGAAAGAGACACTGAGAGCTCAATCGGCGTTTTGCAAGAGAGGAAAAATCGGTAAAGATGGAGCACACGAGAAAGGTCTGCGAAATTAGGGTATGGGGCTAGGGGTCCACGTGGAGAGATCCGAGTGGCTAAGAACCCCGACAGATGGACGGAGATAATCACATCCTGATCGCCCGAAATCTGGTCCGGACAACGTTGACTATGCCATTAATGGTCACTTTTATTTTTTTTTTTGCCATTTTTTGCCGGGGCAGGACCACCGTCGACCTGTCCTCTTGTTGCCTTATTTAAACAAGAGCGGTCGTCACCGTTGATTGGATCCTGCCGCGGATCCGACGGCTTGTGTCCGTTATCCCCACGCCCGGGCCCACAAAAATCAATCTACGTGAGTTTTGAGTTTTTTTCTTTTTCTCTTTCTTCTTGTGATGAAGCCTTTAATTAATTTTTTTTTGGCGACATTTAATTTCGCCGGTTTTGAGACCCCATTAACTTAAATGCCCCGCCTTTCGTGGTGGATGGCCTTTGTGTGTCCCATTATCCTATTTTAATTTCCACCTTTTTGGGGCTTTTGGGACCATAATCGACACCAATTCAAAGAAAAACTTTATCAACTAACAAATAAGAAAATAGTTTTCAATTTTCCCAAAATAAGCAGCACTTTTTCTCAAATGTTCTAATGAAATCGTTGACAAAATATTTCACAGGAGAAAAACATCAACTTTAATCATAACGCATTCAAAATTCGAAAAATCAGATAGCTGTCACTTGAATCTATATAATAATAAAAAAATCTCGTGACCCAAAATAAAAGTCGCAAGAGAATAGTCTTAAATATTAAGAAACGCATTGAAGATTGAGATTTTTCGAATAAAAAAAAGCGATTTGTTTTATGGGTAAAAGGAGGGAAAATGGGGAAAAAAAGGGGTTGAAGTTTCCTGTGAAATTCGGTTGGATGTTGAAGTGGAGGAAAATGAAAGGGCAAAAAGGCATTAATAATATAACAACAAAATTAAAAAAATTTTAAAAACCAAAAAAAAACCAAAAAAGGAAAACGACGAGGAAAGAGACGAGGAACGGCCGCTATCCGGCCTTGTCCTTTCCTCGGCGCCCCGACCGACGTGTCCGCAAGGGGGGGAGGGGCCTTCATCGCCTGCTTTTCAGTTCACACCGCATGTAAGTGCCCAGCGCTTTCGCATGTAAGTACCCCCCGGGTACTTTTTAAGGTCAAACCTCAGTTTTGGGGGATTCAATTTTCTTGGGATTCAATGGTACCCCTTTAGTCCTTTGATTTCCCCTTTTGTTCTTCGGCCCATCGAGATGTCCAAATCGGGAAGGAGGGACCTTATCAAGCCACTCGGCGATATGACGAGATATTTTCATTTGGAAGAAGGGACCCGACGATGTCGACTTTGAAACAAGCACTCAAATCCTTTAATGAATGCTTATGTTTGGTCACCTGATGAAATGTGATGCGCTCTCGAGATATGATCTGCAAATTACATGCACTCCATTGGATTGTATAAGAGGCGATGCCCATTAATGAGATCAATGAAATTTACATTACTTCTAAACCCGGATGTTCGGACTTGCGGCTTCAATTTGGCCGGAAGAGATTCGATTCATGTGGCCAGGTTTGGACGTGTAGTTTTGGCCAGCTCCTAATTCTTGAATTTGGGGGCTCCAGGGGGTGTGAAATGTCAAAGTCAAAAAGGTCTCGCGAAACAAAAAGGAGAGGAGCTCATCTAAATTAGCGTGTGAGCGACTGGACTTTAGGAAATCTCCCCCTCGATCTCTTAAAGGAGTGAATCACGTGTTTGATGCATCTGAAATTTGCATTTTGGCCCTTCTCTCGAACCAAGAGCCAGCAGCATGTCCGCCAATTTTTTGGGACCGACCATTTATATTTTCCAGCAGCTTTTTTTTTTGGTCAAGGTTTTCCAGCAGCTTCGGTGAGCACCAATTTTGACCAATTGCTCCATCTCTCCTTATAATGTAAAATTCCCTTTTTTGCTCTTAATTTTTCTGAACATATATATTTTAGTTCCACTTTTCATTTTCTCCCCCTAAAAATAACATCCTAGGTATATCATTTCCAATTTTCATGTTCATGTTCTTCATATACATCCATAATTTTTCCTGAAAAAAAATTGCACTAAATCCCCCATTTTGAACGCACTGATAATTGTAACGTGGAATTTCGAAACATTATCGAAAAAAGTTATAGATGTTGTTTAAGAGTTAATGGCACTTCTTTTTTTTTTTTTGGTGGAAATCTTTGGCCTGAGCAATGTAACCGAAAATGGCAAATTGAAAGGGACAAATGCAAGGAGACAAAGGCTTGTATTTTGAAGCTAAACTGACATTAATGCGTTAGGTTAGAGGCTAAGAGTTCTACTCTACTGGCTACTCATTTGACTACATCTACTTTCCTGGCTACTCATTTGACTACGTCGCATACAAAAGTCAACGGGAAGTTAAGAGGAAGTGGGGGGATTCATTGCCTCTAGGATCTTCTCAAGGCAAAGACTCGATCGCGTTCGACGCAAGTTAGATGCAAGCTAGACGCAAGCCAAACTTTTTGTCAACCCATCCAATAAGAAAGATATGGCTCCGTCCAATTTCATGATTAATGCCATATAGGTTGATGCGAGCAAATAATAATTTTCAATAGGACATCAAGCCATCTCTCAACCCCCAATGAGACATTAGTCAGATCTTAGCTAATCAACCGGCTTGTCCATATCTCGGGAAAAAAAATTGTCAATAATCCGAAACATGCTCCTTATTAAAAAATCCGATCCTTAAACGTTCACAAACAAACGGCCTGATACGAAGACGGCCCCGTGACACAAAAAAATCAAGGGTCAAGAATTCATTCAAGGTCGATATTTTCAGATTTTTTTTTTCTCTCGTTTTGTAAGTCAAGAAAGGGGTGAAAACGAAAGGAAAACGAAAAAAAAGAACATCATGGTGTCTTTTGATCTCCAAGGAGACATTAGTCAAATTTTAGTTGAGATCTCTCTCTCTTTCTTCTCGTGACCCTTCGTGGCATTGACATTAAAGTTTCCGCTAATCAACTGGCTTGTCCATGTCTTCAGAAAAAAACTCTCAATAATTAAGAACGTGCTCCTTATTAAATCTGACTCTTAATAAACCACGAAGAAATGGCCCGATATGAAGACGGCCCTGCGCCACGAAAAGATCGCACGGCCCTGCGCCACGAAAAGATCGAGCGATCGAGAATTCATTCGAGATTTGAGGGAGCCAATTATAGGGACACCTAGTCCCCAAAAAAATAGTGAAAAAAGATAAATTACAATATTCCCACGTCGATATTTTCGTGTTTTTTTCCCCTCGTTTTGTAAGTGGAGAAAATGAGTGAAAATGAAAGGAAAAAAGGGGAAAGGCCAACCACCATTTTAGTGGAGGAGAAAAGGATGAGCCAGCCGCGGAGAGAGAAACCTTAATGGAGACAAACGCCTCTGGTCCCGTCATTCGTCCCCACTGTGGACCAAAATCGAACGAACAAATGAGCGAGCGAGCGAGCGATCGATCGAAAGGTCACGATCCAATCGATGTCTCCAGGTTGACACGACGCACGCCGGGGAAATGGAACGAGACCGACCGCGGGGTGGGGGGGGTCCGGGGCCCGGACCGTCCATTTCGCCCCGATATGGACAAGGAGGACGTGATTGATCGAAGGGAGGGAAAGGGACGGAGCAAGAACAAGAATCTTGTGCTGGTCGTCCCACATAGGAACTTTCCTCTTCCGGCAATCTCCTTTATATTCTCGTTTTTGTATTCTCGGTAACATACTCGATTGAATAGCCTAACCACGACCTGCCCTCAGATGCCTCTCGCCCCCCTCCTGTCTCTCTTCGATTCCTTCTTTCTTTATATCTCCCCTTTCCTTTTTATTTAAAAAAGGAAAGTCCATTTAAGGTAAAGCGGTCTTAATAATAATTAGGGTTAATCAAAAAACTCAAATTAATATATATGTGACAAAATTATCTCAAATCATTTTTTTGACCGTAATAAACTCAAAATCGATAAACTTGTGACAATTTATCCCGTTAAATTTTAGCATCAAATTATCTAATTGGATGATTCATGGCAATTAACGAGTATATCAGCTTAGAGTTACCAAAAAGAAACCTTTTATGGATAAGAAACCTTTTATTCGTCAAACTAACTTTTGGCAATCAATAGATGTTAAATTTGTTACAATTTTATTAGTTTAAGATTTTTTTGTTGTAAAAGAATTTAGCTTTGAAAAATTTGTGATAAATATACCAATTTAGAGTAAATTTGCGACAAGTATACTAATTTGTGATTTTTCGTAATATTAATGCAAAGTATTAAAAGCCACGGTGATTATCAAATTATCACGAATTTTCATTATTTCTATTTAATTTCGCTTACATGTCAACGTTAATAAGAATGCGACATCAAATCAAGTAGTCAGACAGCTTTTAACTAAACCGAGAATTTGCAATACATTTTTTTTTTACATTTTCTTCATCCGAGCTCTCTCGATTGAGTGATCTCCCTAACCACTCCATTTATACTTCCCCCAGTGGAGCAATAAATAATGAAAATACACGATATGGACATGACAATTTTAAGTGCATAAAATAAAAATCTAGGAAACGGTTGGCTTCATCCATAGTAAAGAAAATTACAAAGATAATGAATAGTGAAGCTTTTCTAACGATACGAGGCACAAAATGGGATTGTCCCATAAAATATCATATAAATATATACACACAGCCAAAAAAAAAATATTTATGATTCAATCTCTTCAATCATGATGTTAATAGTACGTATGACTCTACAATAGTATAATAATTCAAGTGACAAACGGGATTTTTCCATTTCAAGGAAGAATAGTAAAAAAATTCTATGATCCTCCGTATGCATGTGTTTTCTTTTTTTTTGGGCCAAAATATAGCGCCTGCAATGAAATATAGTTTTTAATGTACTTAGACAATTGTGCAACCTTGGATGGATAAGCTATCAACATCCTATACATGGTTTGATAAGGACCGAATTAAAATCGATTTAGAAAATTACAATGGCTGCCGGCCTAAGATTAGCAAGTGCCTTTAATTGGTTGATTGCCCCACCCCCTTTTGGTAACTAAAGAAAAACCTCGTGTGCTTTCTATTATGATGTTATTAGTAGATATATCTCCACGGTAGCATTACAGCTCGGAGTAAAAAAACAGCACTATCCATTTTTTTTTATAAAAAAAAAAAACCTGCACAAAGAAAATTCTATGTCCATTCGTGTTTATGGGTTTTTTTTTTCTCTTTAACTAGTGTTTATTGCCGGTAATAAATGAATTTTCAAAGCATTCTGACAAATTGGCAAATTTCGGATTAATATTGCACCCAAAAAAGAAAATCTAAAATCGATAAGCTATCGATAAGCTATATACAGATCGATAAGGACCGATTAAATATTAAATCCCACGATTCTAAAAAGATTGTCAGCCTCAGATTAGCAAGTACCTTTTGATCAATCAATCTCACTCCCTCCCTCCAATAATTAGGAAAAAAAATCTGGATACTTCACCTTTTTATTATATGATATTTATATTAAAATAATTCATATTAAATATAAATGGGAATCTAAGTCGATCCCAAACTAGCTCCAATTATTGCAGCCCACGAAGCATTAGTACGAAAGGGGCGATAAGGTTCGCTTTGGCGGGCCCCACCGCTGCCCCCGCGCGAGCGCACCCACGCGCTACCTTCCGGGCGCGTGCCGCGACACGCGCCGTGGAGATTTGACCGTACGTTGCCGGTGCTGGCACACGAGTGCCTAACTCCATTTATGACGCGACGGATGATGTCACGCGGCCCGATTATTGTAATTTTATTTTTTTTTATCGGTCGATTATTGTAATTGCCTTACACGCCATTTGGCATTATAATTAATCGGGATTGGGAGGAGCCATGACGCAGCACCTTACGCTGGCAACCCCAGTAGGCCCATAATTTATTTCATCGAATCTTAAAAAAATTCGAAGATTACGTGATTAGCTAATTATTTTTTTTATTTTATCTTTTGCCCCATATATAGAATAATATTCAGGCAAATGTTGTTTGTACTTTCCGCTCGTTGTACTCTCCGCTCGAAATGGAAACCTGCGGAAGAAGAGTACGGCGCCATTATTCATTTTTAACATGGGAAGGCACCGAGGAAATACCTTTTTTCTTATGATTTAGCGCTATATTTATATATGTAAACAAAGTTCAAGGAAAAAAGGAGGAGGAGGAATATGTCAATTGGAGATTGGAATATCCTCCAATTGCAAATATTAAAATGAAGTCTCGAAATTGCACAATTCGGCGATCGGAAAAATCAGATTCCTTCGACACGAATGTGAACCTCCACCCACGACATGCACCATCAGACACACGTCATCTTTAATTGGTCGCGAGCGATTAATTTAATCAGGCTCGCCATTATTGTCGAGTCCCAATCTGATTGAATCATTATTCTAAAGAAGGCCTATTGAAAATGTTTAGGTTATCATTCGAGGCTCAAGAGTGTGACAGAGTCATAAATCATCTGATTACATAACGGAAGCAACTAGGAACGCGCAATTTGATTTTTTAAGTGCCATCAAATTGGGTTTTATTTCTCTTTCGTCTCCTCTTTTTCCCCTCCAATTTTTAATGGCAATGCATGAAATCCTAAGTCATTATGTGCTCTGCATGTGGTCGAGCAGCATGAATGTCATTTGGTTATACAACGAAAGTCAGTGGAAACGCGCAATTTGACTTTTTATGCACCAGCAAAATGGGTTTCATTTCTCCATCCTCTCCTCTTTTCCCCTTCAATTTCAATGGCAATGCATGAAATCCTAGGTCATGCTCTGCTCGGCATTCGGTCGAGTAGCATGAGGTGTCCTTCCAAGTACAAATCTGACAAGCACATGATGCCAAGGTACCGTCACAAAAACCAAAAAGCAACTACCAAACCTATCAAAACTACCGCCATCAAAGTCAACACATGCAAAAAAAATGGTCAGGAATTCCCCCCCCCTAAATGGGAATCTTTCCACGTTTTCATGTTAAATTGTGGGTGTCTAGATTCCCTTTTGCCGCCTGAATTATCCCAGATTGTAAAACCTCAAAAGAAATATCATAAAAAAATCGTGCTCATAACTTCCTCAAGCTTTTCTAATAGGAACTGGAGTAAAAAGGTAAAAACAGAGAGAGAGAGAGAGAGAGAGAGAGAGAGAGAGAGAGTTAGTTGATGCGGCAAAAAAAGAATAAAGCATTCACCAAAAGAGAGAGAGAGAGAGTTAGTTGATGCGGCAAAAAAAGAATAAAGCATTCACCAAAAGGTCAATCAATAAGAGGAGAGAGGAAACTTTTTGGGAACCCTAAACCTTAAAAAGGGAAGAAAAATATTTAAAAAATGAAATAAAAAAAGAGGGTTTTCCCAAAATGGTCATTCCCTGTGATTCACTGACTCGGGTCACTATCAAACTTTCCTTGTGGGTTAAGGGAGGATGTGACCCATGATTAGTCATGAGATTGATGGAGGGGTTTGGTTCCTTTTTATTACTTTATATTCCAAGTGGTGGGGGGGCGATATTTTCATTATTCTAATGGGTAAATATTATTTTATTGGGAGATATTATAATGTTATTTCTTCTTTTTTTTGGGTGGGGAGAGAAATTGGAAAAGTAGATAGGAAATCAATTGCATTTGGTGTACTTGTCGGCAGGGGTACGAGGTTATTGGGCCCTTTGTTGACGTGGTCTCCTCCCCTCCTTTCGTACTACCATCCCCTCATCTTTTCTCCCATTTTTGCCCCCATCTTTATCATTGTTTACCAATATGCCCCCCCCTCTCGCCCTCAACGCCACGCCCAATGACGCCCTAAAATTATTGCGTTGGATCGATTCCAACCGGCCAATTCCGTCACTTTCGTAAAGGAAAAGGAAAAACGATCAAATCCCAGAAAACATCTTTAGTCTGTCAAAAACTAATTTTATCGCATCACTTATATAGAATGAGTTTTATATATAATTTTCTTTTTAAATAGTATTTCGCATAGTTATATACACGTGGAATAATCGTGTTTTACTGTATGTAGTAATCTATGACGACATAAAAAATCATTCGGCAGGAAATTTTATGAGTGGGATTGGCAATTTCAGCAAATCCCGACATCCAAAGATTTCATCGCATCCTGTACATGGAACTTTATAAGGTGTCCTTTGATGGAGACTCCTCATTGGTTTTTTAGTTCTCTATGTCATGTAATGTATGAACAAGTGGGTTGATGGAGGCATAGTTTGGTCGGCCATGGATGCCCCTCCCCCCCTCTCTCTCTCTCTCTCTCTCTCCCCCTCTCCCCAATGAGAACTTTGCAACAGTGGATTAGGGTTTCTTGTCTTCGATGGGACAAAAAAGGAGGGGAGGGGAGGGGAAGGGGGGGGTTTCTCTTCATTGGAAAAGGGGGTTATTCCTCATTTGATGCCAGGCCTTCTTTACCTAATTCCAGCACTCAATCATGTCGATGGGATTATTGACTCATTAACAGGGTTTATCTTAATCTAGATACAATGCACTGACTAAGCTCGCCATATTATATAACTGACCCAGCTCCTTTATCCAAGACCTAAAAAAATGGTATTCTCCCAACTTAGACACCCTCGGTTGACATCGATAAACGGGAAATTTCAGTTATTTCATGGAACCAGTCAATTGGATTTGCGCGTCTGTCTTTTTTCTTTTTTCTTTTTTGCGAAAACGATAGCTGCACGAGGAGATTTAAGTAAGAACACTGCTTCTAACGCGAGATGTTGGATTAAGCTTAAACTAAGCTAGCCAAAAGGAATACGACTCCTGCATGCTTCTCTCTACATCATCGTGTTCGTTCTTGAAGGGCTTAAAGATATTCTCACGGCCGGCACACGTGTCAGCCACACGCGATTAACCCACAGAAGAAAAGGGCGAGCAGACGAAATCTCCAGCACGATTTTTTCTTTTTCGCATCATATCAAAAAAATTTATTAGTCGCCTCTTCAGAAGATCGAATTTTGACCTAGAAAAGAAAAGAAATGAAAAAACATAAGATTGCATCGGTCCTTTGAATGCTTAAAGCGAAAAAGAAAAACCTCAGAGGGTGGTGGACAATGGACAACCTTTCTTTGGCCACGAAGATGGGACACATCCTGCAACTAAGGCTAAGTGCTTCAAATAGTTCATAGAGTATACAATAATAAAGGGAAAATGAAAAGAAAAATATGTGAGATGATAATGAGAATATCACGTCGAAGAAAAATGCTCGAGTTTTGCGTGGATGACATGAAGCCAAAAGGGATTGGTATAGCGCTGCAATTACAATAAAATAATATATATAATGAATAAAGAAATAAAGCAGTTAAGTGTGCCTTCCTTGGCTAAGGAGTCACCTATTCGCACCCAAAAAAAATTGAGATGTACGGGTCCACATGTACCACCTGTGGCACGCAATCCTTAGCTGTAAATAGGAAGATGGAACAAATGCCCCTCCAATGCTATCTCTACTCGATTTATTTATTCAAATTACTATTGTCCAAAAAATTAGGGTTTAAAGTTGCTTTGGAGAACCGAATTCCCTAAGCTAAAACCCATATACATATTTTAAAAAACAAAAAATAAGAACGTTTTCTTTTCTCTTTTTTATTCCTTTTTGAAAAGGAAAGATCTGGTCGACCTCAAATATGGCACGTCCGAGATGACTGGCCATATCATCAACTAAGGAAACAAAAGGTGAAATTATCAAAGTGGGAGATGTCCCAATAGGGAATAACCCTTTTCTTTCATGATTGATTAGTTCTAGTTGTGTAGCTTTTGCTTAGGGGTGGGGCAGTGTGGACTCGATGATTACATTACCAAAGGGGGAGGGTATAATCCTTTGGAAAGGCTACAAGTCAAGTCAGAGAGAGCCAATCTGAGAGTCTTAGCTAGGGCTTGCAGTTCAAGTTGCGGGCGAGAGAGAATAAGGAAGTGGAGGCCCAGCAGCAGGGCGAAAAAAGGAAAAATAATGCTGATAAAAAGGGTTTTGTGGGGGGATCGCATTATTCATATTCATTGGTCAAAAAGAGAATGATGCAACAATTTCCCTAAGGGCGATGTGTGGTCCTTGCAGCAACATGCATGCCTAGGGCTTTGGAGCTCCCTCTTATTCCGGGGTTCAGTATTAGGATATCAGTTCGCGCAGAGAGAGAGAAAGAGAGAGAGAGAGAGAGAGAGAGAGTTTTAATTTAATGGGAGAGTTCCCTTGTGCACACTAAACAAAGGAGACGAATAATTCGTCAAACTGCATCATTCAGCGTCGTTGGTCCGTGGATTCCGTTTTACGGCGCTTCGTCAAAAGCCAACTATCTCGCACGATACGCTTCATGCTCGAGCTAAGAGCGAGCTTGGGAGTTCGATTTCAGGGAGGGAAACATTTCGGCGGTTATTTAAATGGATGACTACAATAAGAAACACGACATGAGTGCTTGTGGCTTGTGTCTGCCACAAGCACTTTCGAGATCGGAACTCCAGCCAGAAACCACAAGCACTTTCGATATCGTAATTCCATCCAGAAACGGTCAAACAGTTCTTTTAACCCTATTTTGCACACTTACTCTCCATTCAATCTCATGCCGGCAATAAGGAGACGCGTGCATAGTTTCGCATCAGAGAAAAGCTTATACACATAGATTCAGAGGCCCAGTTCATATTCTGTTCGGCTATTGATCAGACAACCTTAGCTTGCGTATTTATACAACAGCATAGAGCTTGCATATCCACCTCCTCTTCTGACGCATGTAAAACCAATTACAGGAGCACAACTTCGCATGCATGTATAATGCACAGACAGACGCCACTGGATAAACACACCAATTCAGTGATCCGGATCTTGTTTTTCTCCACTTTCAGGATGTTTCCATCTTGCGTATTCAGGGCAATAATCTCGGCAGTGGGTGAGGATTGCATGCCGCCAACCTCCACCAGAAATGGAAAATCTCATGCATTGTGCCAGCTGATTCAGTCCCATAGTGACCAAATGGCAGTAACTTCCCCAATGTCGGATGGACAAGTAGGGCCAAAGTAACATCGTGCTTTCATGGACTTAAGGCGAGGAAAATATTCATCTCTTCCTACTATAATAACCCCCGCCTCCAGGATAATTTAAATGACGGTGACGGGTCCCAACTGTTCTCCCACCACCAGCTTCCCAATTGTTACCCCGACTAATCACTCTGCCAGCACCACTCTGAGACCAATTCAAAGACTGGGTCCCTAGCCCATTAAGCTCCTCTTCTTCCCTGTCATTGTACTCCAAAACCAGCCTCTTAATGTCTTGCTTCTCTTCAAGTTCGGCTGCTTCCTTCTGTTTGGTGCTCTGCACTAGAGAAGAGTCCCGAGGAATATACATCTGCTTCGTTTGTTGCTTGTTCCCTCGCTTCACAAGAACTTTGACTTGGACCTCCTTGCGTGCTCCACCCTCCTCATCCACGTCCTCATCACCGCTCTCTCCCCCAAGCCCTCTTCCATGATGATCTTTGGTGGACCCCTCAAATACACTCATTGGTATCATCATGTTTATAGTGGGCCGAACTCGGAGTTCTAGTCGGCGTTGCTCCAGGCTCTCCTGCACCCAATGTTCCGTTAATTAACAAAATCGACAAATTTCAATATATATCTCACCTTTTCTCCAAATCTCGATTTTATCCCCGTCCTTTTATGTAATCTAAATAAATCCTCACCTTTTGGACTCATGTCAAATCTATCCCATGAGTAGATTCCCTTCAAAAACTAGTGTAGTTACCCTCTTGCCATTCTAGCTATATATATATAAGATTCCCATGAAGGCCATATATATATAAAACTTTTATTCTTTATTTACGAAAGTGATTCAAGACAACTTAAGGTATTCAAAATATAGATGTAAAATCATAAAATATTTTCCAACGCAAAAGATAAAAATGAAAGAAAAAAGGTGGGAGGAAATCACACAGCAAAACAAAAAATAAAAGTCGCAGCAAATTTGGAATTTGGGAAAGAATTTAACAGAATATTCCCCATCAGAAATGGTTTTAAAGGACTTGGGATAGATAAACAAGAGATTTGAAAAAAAAGTTGGTCGTTTTTTTCATAGGATTAAAAGGTCGGGGTAACATTGAAAACCCTTGAAAAGAATAGGATTAATCTTGTCATTTGACCTTAATAAAATCGCAATGGGTCATTCAATGTCTAACCCCTCTAGTCTTTGAAGATAACATTGGAATTTTAACTCATTCAAAATCATGTAGAATATTCTCATTATTTTTTTGAGATAAAACAATTTTGTAGCGCTTTGTTGAAAAAAAATAAATTACTTATTGCTTATGATAAGTCAATCCAAATGGGCTTTTGCCGTACCTGCAAAACTGCCTTGAGTTCCTCCTCAAAATTGGCTTCTTCCAAGGGGTCCACCTCCGTTACCTTCTGTCTCACGTGGACTTCATCCTCATCCGAAGCAGATCCACGTGCATCATCATCCTCATCTTCATCATCGTCACTATCGCATCCATCATCAGGATTATCATCATCCAGCTCCTCTTCATCTCGTCCTGCGTCCATGGACCCGCTACCTGAATCAGTGTCGCTGTCAGCAATATCCTCGTGCACCTCACCATTTTCCTCCCTGCCATTTTCAATATTTCGGCCATTGGCTGAGATTGCGTGTTTACTTTTCCCTGCCACCTTTTCTGCATCAGAGTGCTTCTCACTGAAGGCAGTACGCTCATGCTCCTCGAGTTCTAACAGTGCAGCATTAACTTCTTCAATGGAGGAATATCGAGTCATGTTGGGACGCAAATCCGCAAACAAATCCTGTAACTCCAGATTGTAAAATGACCACAGTTGTATGAGGAAATGATCAAACAACCAAAAATTGTCATGAAAGCAGCATGATTTCTGCAATTAAACCTCTAGAAAGAGGACAGAAACTAAAAATTTCCTGTGTCGGCCCAAAATATCGGTCCTTAAGGGCATTCCAGAAAAGTGCAACCCACTTGGTCTATACAATAGACAGTCCTGTAGCACACTACAGTCATGTAGCAAACTACTCCTCTATGTCCTATGCATTCATTTCAATCTAGGAAGCATTCACATGATGTAGAGCAACTACTGACCTGTAAGTCAAATTCAACATCCAATGGTAATCCACCTTTGCCCAAAATGTACCTCTGGAAATGCATCAGGAAACGATCAAGTTTCCTCTTGGAAGATCCACGGTCAAAGTAATGGCCACAGGTCTGAAGAAGTGTAATGACCAGCCTAATGCGAAAACAGTCTTCTGGTGGATCTAATACATCTTGCTGGTCAAGTAGATATTAAAACTACTCAGATTATTGTCCTCAAATGTCAAGCAACTAGCACATGTAAAACTCAAAGACATGTAGCTTGAGGTTTTGCCAAACCCACTGACCAAGCCAAAAAATTTCACACAGTGACAATAATCACGATTTCATGTTAATGATATTTAAATCTACAAGATACTCAACACAGACAATACTAATGCTATCATACGAACAATTTAGACCCACCAAAACTTGGATTAGCCACACATGGCAGCACTCAGTATAAACTGATAATAACGCCATGAGGCCCACAAGCACTTGTTCGGCCTTTTCTAAAAAAAAGGAACAGAAATGCGTAACAGCTGGCGGTGAGATTTCACATTCAGAATGAAACAATAACAACATATGCAATTCTCATCAGATGATAACAGGAAAATCTTATCGTGACATCAAATAATCCGCATTTTTCAAATTTACAGGACCATACTGAGCAGATTTATGCATAGTAGTCATTATGATTACATAGATGATGGGGAGGTTCTCCACAAATGCTCCACAAATGCTATTATGCATTTGTGGATGGTAGTCCTTAGGATTACGCATACCGCGCAGAACCATACTGAGTAGATTTATGCATAGTAGTCTTTAGGATTACACATAATAGCATTCTAGGAAGGATGAAAACTCTCCCAGTATACGCAATCCACCTCTGCTGCATTCTGTAATCATTCAAATGAGCTACTATAAAGAACTTCAAGCAAGAAAAGGAATTAACTCCATACCTCCGCTGTGCCATGGCCAAAAACAAGAATCAAATGAAGAGTCTCGAATATAACAGATGAATCTACATGTTCATAGTTGTAAAGCTCTCCTAAGAAGCGCATATGCGCAACCCGCCTCTGTTGCATTCCATAATCATTCAACTCAAGTCCAAGATGGATCTCTTCCAAAACCTGAAGTTAATAACAAAAGGCCACACTTTTAATAGTTCTTTTCAATCGAATACAAAGAGAACAGGCGTGCAAATACATCCAATACTCATTTTTCATTATGTAAGTCGTTCATTTTGCTCCAAGCTAGATCAAAAGTTGGAAGACTACGCCCACTACAAGCCTAATATTACATCCAGTACTCATCTGCAAGTTATTAATATTTCCCTACCCCTTCCCTCTTTCTGTAAATTTTCAGTTGGATTGTTCTGGGACAGGGAACAGTCAAAACGTTTAAACACTCAACTGGAATGGATTGGATTAACCAATTATCACTAGCTTCATGATTAAACAGGACCAAAGATATGTCAGTGAGCTCCTCGACGATTAAATAGCCAATGGCTCAAAAAACAAATACTGAACACAACAGACTTCATCCAGTAAAAGGAACATGTTTTAAAAAAACAAACCTCATCAACAACGGCCACGGCAAATTCATCATGATAGCGGCTTAAACCAGCAGTCAGAGAAGCAATCAAGTGAATCTGACCATATTTTCCTCTATGAACCTTCATAAAGCATTTTAACAGGTATGCTTCACATTCACTCCATGGTAATTTACGAAGTTGTCTCAGCACATGCTCAATGGAAGATTTGTCCAGGTCAGAGAAAAGCAGTTTCCTGATGTACTGCCATAAATGAAAAGGAAAGCAGAAAAAAGAAAATTGTAGCATGAATTAAAATTACTGGGATCACTGAAATCATGGCAGGTAGAATAAGAAAAGAAACGATACCTGATGCAATGGTGGTCTAACTTTTGCTACTCGTGCAGACCTTTCAGGTGGTTTGCAGAGGTAATAAGCATTTTCTACAAGGGTGCTATGTCGAGGATCCAGGTTCTTTACATTTTTCAAGCGCATTAAAATTTCCAACATGTTAGCCATGCGAACAGTAGTTTCAGGAGACCGATACAGAAAACGACCACATGTCTCGAGGAGATTACACGCAACATCAATGTTATGGTGAGTGAAATCATCTAGACAAGCCTGGAAAATAGAAAAGCACAAATGAGTGAGCAAATACTTTGCTATGAGCTGCTTTTCTCAACCCAAGTAATGTTGCTATCTGTATAGTCAAGTAATACCTGAATTTCATAGGAAACAGCAAACAAATGCATAGGAAACTAAAAAGAAATGTGGAGACAGTGAAGCATTATGTTTGATATTCAGCCAAAATTACATCAAGTTTCCTTACCACGTAAGCAACTTAAAAAAACCTCTTACAGACGTGTTTCTTCGCTCAATTTCTAGAAGTGGGACAGGTGCAGTAGAATCTAGATAACTTAAAAGCTCCTTGATATGCAACAAATGCATAGGAAACTAAAAAGAAATGTGGAGACAGTGAAGCATTATGTTTGAAATTCAGCCAAAATTACATCAAGTTTCCTTACCACATAAGCAACTTAAAAAAACCTCTTACAGACGTGTTTCTTCGCTCAATTTCTAGAAGTGGGACAGGTGCAGTAGAATCTAGATAACTTAAAAGCTCCTTGATATGCATCTATATGGTTCTCAGAAACTGAGTCGGACTAATAAATTCCACCACCTTGAATAGCTCTCTAGAAAGCCCAATACGTCAATTTACTTGTCCCCTTGACTAAAAGCTCTTTTAAGTGCAAAATCACACAATAATTGAAAACTAATAAGCCCACATCTTAGGACAAAAAATCTGTTACACAAATTAACCGCCTCACTTGTGGCACTTATGATCATACGGAAAATGCTATACTCTGGTGCTCATTTTGCACATATATAGTTATCTGACCTTCCACCAGCATAAAATGATCCTCACTGTGCTTAAATAGCTAAAAGGATTCACTGCAGTGTAAACACATGCGAATCCACACAAACGAAAAAATAAGACAATGGAGATCTCAACTCAAGATCCAAGGCTCACAGAATGTCGATAGAAGTGAGATGCTTGGTTGCATGCAGCTTACCTTCAAACAACTGAAAACAAGGCCAGCAGGAGCAATCCTGAACTTGCAGAGTTCTCCAATAAATCTAATATTTCTGATTTTAGTTTCTATATTCATTTGGTCCTGCAAACAAATCGAATTTGACCATCATTGTAATATTTGAAAAAAAGCACTCCAAAAACCAAAATTCTGTGGATATAAGGATGTAAGATGACAAGCAAGTTAAGAGAAAGCAAAAGCTGTAAGCTCCAGAATCCAGCCACACCTTTTTATTAATGAGGAAATTAAACTCCTCCTCCAACATCTGAAGCAACATAGCAGATACATCCTTCATGCAAGTAGACAGTGTGGCAACCATCCGTGAATAATAGGCAAGCAGTTCCAGTGAGGTCCTGGGGACATTAAAAAGCGCCCTCACAAGCCTTTTACGATTAGACTTTGAATTTACATAACAAAACTCCACCTGGACATAAAAAAAATAATTGATGTTACCACATAAAAGCGTAAAAATAATGAGAGACCAAAGATTAACTGTGATTACCGTTAATTGATCAATAAGGTCCCGACCCACACAACCAGGAAGCCTTTGCAATAGGGCATCCAAACTAGTTCCTTCCAGTCCTTTGACTTTCTCCTTCTCATTTTCCACTTTTTTCTCCGCTTCTTTTTCTTTGCCTTTCTCTTTATCCATATCTTTTGTCTTTTCTTTATCCTTTTCTTCTTTATCCTTCTCTTCCTTATCCTTCCCTTTCTCAAAAACTTTTCCCTCCTGTGAGGAGCCTGGTTCAACAGAAATCTCCAGTCTTTCCTCAGCAATTACTTGACCTCGTTCAGGATCAGTCGCTGATTCCTTCTCCAAAAGAACAGCCAAGTAAATATGAGAAAATATAGCCTAGAAAGAATCTCAGAATAGAATATGTACAATGGAAGAATATGAAGCCACCTGCATGCCCCTGATCTTATCCATACAGAACAGTTTTTAATGGTTCAAAAGCAAAACCCAGAAGAACATAATTAGATTAGAGGGATTGGAAAAATATAAACGGTATCATAGAAAGCATATAAGTAAATGTATATGGCTCCTCTACATTTTGAAGAGTAAAAAGGGGAAGGGGGGAACCTATAATTCAGACATTGGAACAAACAAGGATTTAATTGAAAATAAGAAATCAAAGTTAACTTTCAAGGGAAGAAGATGAAAAGACTTGGCCAAACAAAGATGAAACAAATTTCCGTCGGTGTAGGACAAAATTTTTTTAAGGGCTATCAGATCACAGCATTAGCAATCAAATTCATCAAAACAGTGTTCTAGAGACAAACCCTTGATATGGAAAAGAAATGAATATCAGATTAGTCTATCGAATCAATGAAGACTATGTGCTCGCTTATCAAGTACTCAGCATATCCAAATTGAATTAATCTACTGCTATAGACTACTAATCTGACCAACCAGCAGTGTTAAGTCTAGAGACTCATGATCCGATTCATAATAAAACCAATGCTGAACATGCAATGCACCATCCATTCATTACGAATTACAGGAAAAACAGAAAACAAATGTGCCACTAAAATAAATAGATGAGTCTCAATCCCATTGGTCATTAAATTAATGAAAAAACCCAGCATGATGCACCAATATAGTAAGAAGTGAATGGCATGAAAGCAGAAAATAACTCATTATATTACCCGAATGCAAGCCTATCCCCAACATCAACAAAAGAACTTCCAAAAAGGCATGACAAACAATATCCTTGTGATTTGTATTAAGCAATATTTGTCATTCGTTGCACGTGACTTGAGCTTGAGCTTAATATAATAGAAAGGAATTTACTATCATCACTTAGTGATCCTCAAACTTCATGAAGAACGGCACTTGGAAGTGGTGATTAAGATATTACAAAGAACAAAAGCAGGGCAAGAAAATTAGTGTAGCATCCCAAGAAAATCATTTAAACATCAGTGAATAGAATAAGAAAGATTTCACTAAACTTGACTACAACTATTAGGGGAGGGAGCGCAATGACTTGAATCTCAAGAAACTAAATTTCGATTCATATTGCTGTTAACTTACAGTTGGTTGATCTTGTGTCTTTGTAGATTGCTCATTCACTTTAGGCTCGACTTCCCCAAGTAATACTGCCGGAACGAATGCTCTAGGAACATTAAATCATTAAGCAACTCAATGAGTTCGAATTTGGATGATTGAAATCAGGAAAAAGCTTTCATAAAGGACATATGACTGCTTAGAATTAAAGAATTGGTGAAAAACTAACAAAATCATCCAGTATCACAAACCTAAGGTCAGGAAGGCACTCATAGAAAGCCCTTGTATCTTCATCATCCCACAATGCTTCTGCTGTAGAGGAATCTTTCGCAGCAGGAGAAGAAGCATCCTCTCCACTGGTCATCCTTGTTGTGTGGCCATCCTCAGGCATCACTGGAGGCTGCATATCAAGAGATTCTGCCAAACTGTGAAATTGAGCCAATTGTAAGTCAGTAAGAAATATAACATCTCACAAGTGAAAACACAAGCTTGTGACTGTGCTTTTGATCACAAGGCAATGTATAAAGATGAGCATCTAATTAGAGATGATGCACTAGAAATCTCAGCAACATTTTACCATTATTGATATTTCCCTTAGTTTGGATAGCAAATACATTATGAGAAATGGCTCATATCTGAAAGACTCATAAACTTGTATTTGACAAAACTTGAATTTTGAGATTAATTTAAAAGGAATTTATTGACCAAGTTTCCTAGAGAACTCTTTTAAAAAAAGCACTCAATCGGCAGGAGGACGAGGAGGGAAGAGAGAGAGAGAGAGAGAATTTTCAAAAAAATAAAGATATTATGAAATTAAACTTCAATAACAAGGAATAGAAAAGAGTATGAAACTGCCAAATTGCAGACAGGTACATCCCTTTAACACTACCATGCAACCTGATAGCATGGTTAATATTCCAGAACACTTCCGCAACTAATTAAAAGGGCACAAAATATGACAAATTAGGCACAAAACACATGATCAATTAGGGTGAAGATAATGGGAACATAACCTGCAGCAGGCATTAAATATCAGATACAAGCATGTTGCTACAGAAAACAAAAGTTGTCCACTTATGAGAGGATTATAAACCACATTACTTTCCCAAGGTGTATACAAAAGGGAGAAGGAGTTACTTACGAGGATACGTTGCGATATAAATGGTCGTAAGATTTCCGTAGCTTTTCATAGGAAGAAACATTCTCGTCGCTAAGTTCTCCTTTTGCATTCAAGATCTTTGCATTTTCATGCTCCATTTGCCTAAGTGCCTGTCATACAATAATTGCAGGAAAGTTTGTCAACTAAACCATAAACTACAAGATCAGTAATGAGGGAATGATGAAGACTATGCTCTGAGGAATCATCAGATAACCAACACAGAGCAGAATATGCATGGAAATGAATTAAAGTTTGATTACTTAAAACTGTTATTTTGTTTGAAAACTAGCAAGGACCAAAGAAAATATTAAGAAAGAAAGCAAGGGAGTAGAAACAATTTTCTCCTTTGTGTTTGGCTAAGAGAAAATAATGAAAAGGAAAGTGAAGGACTAGACATTCTTAAAAGACAAATTAGTGATTTCCAAATTTCATCTCCTTATTTCAATTGCTTTTTGAGGATCAATCTTCTTTACGATATCCATCCAAGTTTCCTCTTGCTTTCCATCTCCCCAACTTCCTCACTCTTCAAAACAAGGTAAAACGCATTCTTATATTTTCCACCTTTCCTCTCTGTACCCCACAAACCCCCCTCCAAAAAAAAAAAAAAAAAGAGAGAGAGGAAAATCTCACCAAAATAGTGAGTAAAAAGATCTTTCTTACCGCATGCTCAGACTGAAGTAATTCAGCGGCAGATTCATAATATGCATGAACTGCCTTCCTGAAGATTTTCTTTTGCTCTGCTGTTATGTTGAGGCCCTTATAGAACTGTATTGAAATGGTAAGAAGATTAAGAACGCAAAAATTGCAATAGTCAAAAGTAGGCATTCACATATAGTATGCTGCCACATGCGTATAAAATAGACAAGGGTACACATTTTGAGCAACAAAATTCTTTTATATGCTTTCTTGAGTTTTCTCGAATTTTATACAATGACTTGAAGCAATTTGATTTGATTTGAGTGAGAGAGAGTTGCAAAATCTTGATAGGTGATAAGACTGTCTACACTAGGGCTCAAGAGAGACTCTGATCATGAACTTGTATAGAACTCTGCCAGGAAGTATGTGGACTAAGAAAGGTGCTAGAATATGCTCGGGAATTATGGAGCAAACCTGAAAACCAGTAAGATAGCTACCAAATACATCAAGGAAAGTCTAAAATCTTATTATTCCTTCCACATGGATAAAATGCTCAAAATCATCATATCTGTTTGAGAGATTGATATCAGTCACATTCAACATTTGCCCAGGTAGGCCAGTGGGTAATGCTATATATCAACAATTTATCTCAATTTGCTACAAAACTAGTCTCTTTTCCATGAAAAAGCTTGTCAGGCAGGAAGTAAAATAGCAGGCCTGGCATATTGTCTGTGCAAGGAGAGAGGAAAAGAGGGGATGGGAGAGGGGGGGTGTGTGCGGTGGCGGAATGGGCTATCAAGATTACAGACTAGTGGAAACATGAATATACAGGTTCAGCCAATTGCTTCCTTGATGCTTGACCTTTCTAGATAGGAGTGAGTATACCTTCATATATATTGTCAACAGTGTACAGAGAGGGCACTAAGCAATTTTGCTTATGGCATTACTATACCCAGAAGAAAGATATGACATCTTCCACCACCAGTCTCACAAAAAAAAAAAAAGTAATCCAAGCTCTTAATTGCAAAGATTTTCCTTTTTTAACAATATAACTTATTGTCTGTAGCAACAAAAACCTAAACAAGATCCAAACAACCAGAGAAAAGAAGTACCTCTTCATAAATTTCTTGTCCAGTAAGTGGAAGACCCAAAAAAATCCTCCCTTGCCGAGCAAAACTAGCAAGCAGAGCCAAATTTGACTGAGTGGTATCCCGATCCCTCAAGTGCTCTAAGCTTGTCAGATCCTTGATAATATTTATGAAGATCCCACCATCTTCTATAACTCCAACAAAGTAAAGCTCCAAAAGCAACTTGAGAGTGCTGCGCTTTTTCATGGCCTTCAAGTTTCTATCTGCATCTGAGTCATCTGCAGATTTTCCAGGAAAGAATATTTTCAAGAGTCCTTGGATCAAGCTTGGAGAGAAGTCTTTGTATCTTTGATGAAGCAATGAGCATATCTAGAAGGAATATAAGGGTATCAGACAGGAAGCAGTGTGGACAAAAAATTGAAAGCAATATGCAAAAAAAATAAATGATTCCAATGAATGGCAAACATTTCACAGATCTCCATAATTTACAATAACTAGATATTTCTTGATAATACATGCTTTATCATGTGCTCAAAAAAATATGAGATGCTGTCTAAAGAATGTCAGCCAGAATGTCAGCCAGCATCTGCAGACTACCTGAACTGCTGCTTGTATGTCGGAACTCCTGAGTTTGGCATCACATATGGCTGTCACTGCTTCACTAACAAATTTACTAAGATTGACTCCACGCAACTCATCCATCAGCCCTTCTCGCTGCTCTTCGTTTATCTGTTTTAGCTTTTTTATCACCGCTGTATTGCGCTTGATGCTAGAATCTAGTGTCCTCAGGAAGCTTGAGTCTGCAGGGAGGCACAGATGAGCTAAGAAGCAGGAGATGGGTTGCCCATTTTAAATATTATCCCTGACTAAGGATTTTCAAGATTTCCGAATAAAATTGCCCATTTTAAATATTATGCCTGACCAAGGATTTGTCAGATTTCCTAATAAAATTGCAGAAAGTGATTACGTACAAATGTGACGCCCCATTTCTCAACAGCCAAAAGCCAAACAGAACCCCTTTTAAACTACCCAAACCAAAGTCATCACAAATCACAAATACATCATAGTGCACCTAGTAAGAGAAGTGATTTTTCAATTCTAATCCATCAAATGGTCCATGTGTCTCTGGATAGGAAGTTACAACAAGTCACCACTCAGACCAACTAGGCTTCCAGCCTTTAAGTGAACAGCAGTTTAACTACCTCATAGGACATTCTAATTGTTTGATTCTCAACCCCACCATGTTTATTAGGCATAGACAAATTGAGCAACACAGTACAAACTTGAACAGAAAAAGCTCCAGAAAACAAAGAGTTCATTTACAAGAGAATTCAAAACATCTAACTAGGCATATCTCTCCATAACTTATATACAAAAAGTTTCAAACTGGCTACTTTGATCGGATTGGTGGAAGAGTTGCTACTTAATGAAGACAGATTTCTCTGTTCAGTACCAGCCAAAAAATAATGCCAAGAGTAGTAACAAAAACATACTTCTTCATACGAGAAAACAATTCATACCCAGCCATACTCAGAAGCAGCAGAAACAGAACATTTGCAGCAAAAATTGAGATTGAGACCTCGTTAAGATCTCTCAATGCAGTTTCTTTCACTTTCACCCGAACTGCAAAATAACACCTAGGAATCTTTCAATTACCTAACCTGTGAATTCTTAGGTACCCTGCCATGCTGCAACAACCCATAACAAGGATGCAATGTTTTAATGGCACTGGATACAAATGAGAAAGGTATTTCATAATCTAATTAAGGTCATTGCGAGTCATCCATGTTTGATGTCATTTCATTATCTCTCCCTCAATCATCCGCATCTCCTCAGTCAAATTACAATTTCTTGGGAATAAGGACTACTGTTTCTCAGAGTTTGCCCAAGATAATGTAGGGATAGTAAACCTGCACAGCTTAAGGTCAAACCCCTTCCCTCCCCACCCCCACCCCCCTCTCTGACATATACAGCCTATACCAACAAAGGAAGAACTAGACGAATGGACAAAAATACATCTTCACCCCAGTTCAACAGTCATTCAAGGACCCATCCTTCTAAGTGCTAAGTTATCCGTGAAGACAATTCAGTTACACGACACCTGCATCATTTCTTACCAGGCCTTTCTGGATTCAGGTTGCTCTGACGAAGAGCCATTTTCGCATCGATCGACTTCTTGAGCTCCTCTTGACGAGCAACATTTTCCTGAAAAAGTCAGCACAACAACAGATACGGCCGAATCGATCAGCTCATCGGGACATCAGAATACACACTTCACATAAGCTCGCAACCGACAGGTGTCGAGGCAAGACAGAGAACCCACCTCATCATCCTGCTTGCCGTGTTGCTCGCCGCCGGAACGGCTTTCTCCTTCGTTACTATCCATCCCGCTAGCTTTCCTCTTCCTCAAAGAACCCTGGGGATACATACTGACGTTAGTTAACAGAGGACGCCGAAACGGAGATCGCAGGGCGCCGAGACACGAGAAGCACGTAAGAGCGGGGGGCAATTCAGAATAGGAACCCATCGGAACTCCTAGACGCGCGACGGCAAACGGTGATCGGGGCGGGGGAGACGGGAGAAACCGAATCGAACCGAAACCCTAGCGGGCGGAAGAGGGCAAAGAGCAGCAGGCTCTCTCCGTCGTCGCGCGTCCCCGGGGCTCGTTCCCGGGAGCACGAATTTGCTCACCTGATCGGAATCGCGGAGGGCGTCGCCGGCGCCGGCGCCGGAGAAGTGGAAGGGCACGGACTCTGAATGAGAGAGAGAGAGAGACTGGCGGAAAGAGGAGAGCGCGGCAGGGACGTGGTGCTTTCTTGACGTGAGCGACGAGGGTGGTAAACGGTCCCGATAGAAGGAGATGGCTCTGCGTTTCGGTTCCGCGCGACTTCGACGTCGTGCGCTCAATACGACGTGTCGTGGAACGTGGCTTGCGCTTCTTGGGAAAAAAATGAACGGGGAAAATATTCAGGAAGCTAATTTGTTTTAGGTTTCTATTTTTCACCAGATATATTTGGTTTTTTTAAGACGGATCGGTTCCCAATCCGGTCTGACTCCGAGATGGAATTGGGCACTAGACCAGGAGGACCAGTTCCAAATTCTAGGATCAGGAATCGAACGATCAATCTTGGGACCCGGAACTGAACCGATCTAATAGTACGGTCCGATGGAATAGATAATTTGCTATTTGAGGACAAAAATAAATTAAAAAATGTTACAACTTGCTTCTTATTTCCTTGGTGTATGCACTCAATTCAGGTTCAAATCACACTCTCCTCACACCCTTTCTGTTTTGTCATCTAGTAGAGAAAAATGAATCATTTTTTTCACATAAATAGTTTGCGAACATTGTCATTTTCTTTAGATGAGATAGCGGTATGCTCTTGTCAACTTCTAACCACGAGTATTGGATGGAACACGCACATCATCATAAAGCATGAGGACGACAGAAAATTGAAGATACATGTCATTTGTTCTGGATCGCAATTGTCGTTGATCCTTTTCAATTGTCACCATTTACCGATGTACAATTCATTAAATCTGTGACTGGAGGGGGAGTGGTGAGAAAGTACAAATTGAAATAGGTGCCTTGGTGTTGTAATATTGCAATATATGAAATTGCTCAAATGCAATGAAGTCTTCCTCACATGCAAGTGTAAAAATACACGTTGAGTGGTTTAGGCGATTATATAGTTACTTCATTTGATGCACTTGGAAATAGCAAACCTATATATATTTCCTTTTTTGTTACAAATGGGAAGAAAATTTCTAATTTCCCAATGCATTGGACATATGCATGCATAATTGGTCTATAGAACTAGCTATTCACGTGGAAAAGACCTGGGTGTTCGTCGAAAGGGAAGGGAAAGCAAAAAGGGGAGGTAAAGTAAAGGGTCTTTCTTAGTTTTTTTTTTTTTTTTTTTTTTAATATATCAACCGGTCCGATCCAATCGATCCAATCGATCCAATCGATCCGATTCCCACTTTAGAATCGAGAACTAGACTGATCGGCCAATAGTTCCAAGAATGGGAACCAGGAACCAAATTGCTCTCTCCGAGAATCACCCAAAACCGGCCAATTCGGACTGGTCTGGGTGGTTTTCGGTTCGGGCGGTTCCCATTGCACACTCTTAGTTTTTCTTTTTCCTTTTTGTTAATAAGATGCATATAATTTTTTCTTGGAAATTCAAAATCTTCTTTTACCGGAAATTCACGGAGCATCGCATATCTCTTGAATTTCAATTCAATTCTCAATTTTGATCTCATATGATGTGAAACCATATCTTTTATGATGAGACCTTTTGTCTCGGTTAATCGTTTTTTTTTTTTGTAAATATATATAATGTTAAATTTCAACTAGCCTTGTTCGCATTAAACATAGCTGCTTGACCACACTTTGCATGAATTTACTAGTATACACGTTTTTCCTAGATTAAATTAGCAACTTAAACTAATTAACAAGTTAGAAGAGTTACCTGTGACGAGCAAATAAAGTTTATAAATTAGAGCCGAAATCACATATCATTGGAGAAAATTACCTAATAAATCTTAAATTTATTGCACATGTGCCAATTCAATTTTAAACATTTCAATTTAGTAAATTTTAGTTGTAAACATTTTAACAATTTGTCAATATAGTCCAATCGGTCAATTTTGACCATAAATTAATGACGTGAATGCCAACTATTTTATATAACGCAATCAATGTTGATGTGATTTTTTTTTTATTTGTCAATTTTTTTGTTTCTCTTCCTTTTTTTTTTTTAATTTCTTTTCATTTATTTTATTATTAAGGGCAAGGCTCGGCTTGAGGGTTGGCAAGGAGTAGGCTAAGCCCTGCAAACCCTTGCTCGCAGTTGTCGAGGGTCGCGGCCCTCACCGACCACCAGACAAGAACTCGTTCCCCTTGCACACTGCCAACCCCCCGCGCACATTCACTAGGCTAGGTTGTTGCCCACAATTGTCGAGGGTTACGGGCCTCACTAGCCACCGGATGAGGGCTCGCTACCCTCACACATGGTTGGCAAGGGCTCACGGGCCTTGCCCAACTATGAGCAAGGGTCACGACCCTAACCACAACTGGTGTGGGAAAGGATCGTGGCCAATGAGGGCTCACAGGCCCTTGTCCAAGGGTCACATCCCTTGTCTAGCTATGAGTGAGGCCCACAAGAGCTTGTAGGCCTTCACCTAGTGGCCAACTCTTGTCGACCCTTAACAATTAAGAAAAATCAATTCAAATCAAATCAAAAAAGAAAAGAAAAATGAATATAAAATTTAGAAAAAGTTAAAAAGTTTTCTCTTAGTGTCAACCGACGCAGGACAACTGGTATTTATGTCATCAATTTCTAACAAAAATTGGTCAAATGAATTACGTTAGCAAATTGTTAAGAAGAATTTGGTTTGAGAATTGGCCAAATGGACTACATTCGCAAATTGTTAAAGATTTAAGACTAAATTGACCAAATTTACCAAATTGAAATGTTTAGAACTGTCACAAGTATAATAGATATATATATATATATATATATATATATATATTATATATTCATTTATTTTTTTTGGTAATTTCCCCCATTTCATAGTCATTCACAAATCACATGATTCGATATACATATATTTGATGTTATTATTTACGCATACCATCATAGAATTGGAGTTTATATAAAATGTGTACCATCTTATATGTTTAAATTTAGCGATAGAAAAGATAATTTAAGGACATCCATATTCTTATTTTGAAGGAATTTGTGTATACAATAACGACAAACTAAGTTTTTGCTCTCTTATTGATATATTCTATTTAAAGGAAGATTTTTTTTTTCATTTTTAGACGTGTATTTTAATAATCTGACAAATGGAAAGTCAATTTTAAAATCCGAGTATAAATATTGAGAATAAAATAAGTCGCCAATTTATTGACATTGAACGTCATATTGAAGTGCTTGCATATAATGGGCACCAAAATAACTCATTTCAAATGATATTATGTGGAAATTCATATAACTTCCATCCATTTCTTTTAATATGTGGAAATAACCTCTGGACTTGAATGGTGATTTGTTTACTTTCTTTACCTAATAATATGTAGAACGAACTACTGCTTAGTAAAGCACATAGTAGCACTTTCATAGTAAGTTTACTAATTCAAATACTTCATAATATTTTAGAAAAGTATCTACAAGATTTATGATAAATAATAAGAATTGCTTAATGGAGATAATACAAAAAACCATTTATCCGCAAAAATAACTTCACATATCATATATACTTTGGTAAAAATAACTATTACTTCAGAACTAATTTGCTGAATCGCTATAATTAGTCCTTCATATCTTCATTAATGATGCTTTAAGTTTCATGAAGTGGAAAAAAATATAATTTCTCCACATTTATGCTCTCGTGACAATCCACTGCCAATTCGGCAATTCTTCTGAATACTTGTTTTTCTTTACCAAAACCACATTCCGATTAAATAATTTACTCGATATGATTTTCCCCTTTTCCATTTCTTGGGTCAAACATCACCGCAACCAACAACCAAACGGTGACCAAAAATATCCATATTGATGCTAAAAACCGGAAAACAAATTGATTGCAGTTAATACGGTTGCAAGGCTGACCGCTCCTTGACGTCAAAAGACAGCAAATCCCATGATAGAACTTCCTTTAACAGCCACAATTAACTGTCAATCCCACGTTTTGATCTCTTGATTTCTCCTTGCAATCCCTGCCTTGAGCCCCAACAGACGAAACATCGGCAGACAAGACCAGCAAAGAGAAGATGGCCATTGCTTCATCCCAGAAGATCATCTCGACTTGGGTCCTGATTGCCATGTTGCTGGTCGGTCAGACCCTCCGTACTGTGTCGGCAGAGCCCACGAAGGTCCCTACCGACGCTTCTGGCAAGGCGACGGAGGCCCAGACCACCGAGTTCAAGGTCGGGATGCCGCTCTACCGGGACCGAGAAAACCCTCAAGTTCTCATCCCCGCTTTCAAGATCGACCCGCTCTCTGTCGCTGCTAATTCGCAGAACGGAGCTTGAAATGCAATTCTTCAAAACATGGGTGCATTTGTTTAGTTAAGTGCATGTTTGGTTTTATTGCAGAGATGAATTAGTTTTTTTCATGCATTTCCCAACTTTAAATTTTTATGTGTTTGTTTGTTTGTATTCCCACCACAATAAAATGTTGCAGAAAACGTTGCAAATGGAAATTTTAAAATTTGTTAAGGTAATATTTGGCGATTAAACGTGTTAGCTTGATGTTTCAAGGAAGTGTCTACTAAAAAAGTGCAGATATTTTTCTTCTCGTGAAATTTAATTAGTGTCGGGGAGTGAAAAATTTGTTTGTAAAAAAATGATAGGGAACTTTTCTATAAGTAAATTATCGTTAATTTGCTCACACTTTCACGAAATTACGAACTCTTTCTAATAATTTGCAAACTACCAATTTTTGTATACAAAACTACCACACTTCGAATTTATTAAAAACTTTTATATTTAGCAGAAAAAACTCCTACAACAAATCACCTCAGAGAATTGTTTGCTATGGATTTCATTTCGATGGAGACAGATCTACCGTCTTCTTCGAAACTTTGGCGGAAGGTGGACGTTGACTTAATTCTTCGTGCACAGTTCTATATTAGGTCAATCATTGGCCGACGATTATGAACTCTGTATATTTAAAGCTGTGAGAGATTACATAAGAAATCATGGATCACTTAACTTGTCGGTATTCATATATTTGGAAAGATTTCGATGGTAAGACGAGCTTTTTTACGAGCATACGAGGTTATAATACCAATATCAAGTACCAATGATTTAAAAAGTTATTAAATTCTAACGAAGGGGCGCACGACAATTTGGCGCGCGAAGCTCCCTTGAAGCTTCGTCTCTACCCCAGCTCAAATGCAAAAGGAGAAAACCCTGTATTTCATTTTCTTTCAACCCGATCATTCATTCTTCTGGCTAACCGTTGCTTCAAGCCGGAGACCTGGAATTCTCCTCCATTTCAGGTAATCAGCAACTCCATTCCCATTATTCCTGTGATGTTTTCTCTGCAACACGATACAACACCGCTCAACTCATGCTTCGATTTCTCTTGCGCCCTGGTGTTTGTTGTTGAATTTGGTACTCACCCAGATTGAGGTTGGAGTGTTTTTTTTTTTTTTTTTTTTTAACAAGAGTTAGGTAAATTTAAACAGTGGGTAACAGGGGAAATGATAGTGGGTATGTTCCCAACCGAAACCCAGCAAGACACTCCTCCACTTCCTCTGTTCATCTCTGATAAACCTCTTGAGATTCCTCTTTCCCTTCCCTTGCGCAGAGCGAGGGTCACAGAAGATGTCCAATGTGAACGTGATGACGAAAAGCTCGAAGGAGAATCCAAAAGCGAGGCTGCCTCCGAAGAGAGGACAGATCAAAGTTCGGATCTTCAGGTTGGTTGCGAAGAAAGTGGCTGATATAGCATCAACGGCAAGGGTCGGAAGGAAGAAAAGCTGTGTCGCCCACGAGCCAGACTCGGCAACACCTCTTGAGATAAGCTCATGCTCGCTGACCAAGCATGAGTAGTACTCGGATCTTTAAATGCATGATTAAAACTCTGCAATTGCCGTAGAGAATTCGATGAGGCGGCAGCGATAGACTACGAATAACTGTAATTGTTTTTCTGCTCATGGGTATGCTTTTGCTCATTCTGCTGTAGTGCTTCGTGGGTTTAGATAAGAAAATGAAAAACTATATACATGATCATGTTATAATAATTTCTAACGAGCATATGTCAGTGGATGATCGAAGTTCAGTGTCTTTGATACAAGCACGGAGAAAGGGATCAAAAAGCAGGTTGACTTCAGGACCTTTCTTGGGCGGGTCAGTCTATTTTCGCGCATGCCTGCGCATGTCAAACGATAGTGTCTCATCTATTTGCTCGAGTCCTGATAGATATATTGATTCGACACCCTCCGCGGTTGCCGCCTCCTGTTTGTTCTTATCTCTCTCATTGGGGACAGAACCTACTTCTGATTTGACACGGATGGAGTTCTTGGAACGTTCGGTCCCAACAGATGGAGAAAATGTGTTTTCGGTCTGCTTCACTCGTCAAGCCTATAACAAGAAGCTAATATTCTCAATGTACTTCAACGAATTCCGGCCACAAAGTTGCAAATTTGATAGAGCACGCATCATTTTCTTGGGGGAACATAGATATTCATGCCCGGAGTTGGAAACCCAGCTTTCCCTTAGAGAGAAGACGAATCGAATGATTGACCTCGTACGATGTATGATTCATGAATGTGTTTTTGTAGTTTTCCCAATTCTTGGTCACGTTACAGAAGAGTTCAGGGTAATTTGATGTGCCTGTTATCATCCCCGAATTTCACGGAGGGACAAACAGAGACAGCAAACAAGAGAGATAAAAGAAACGTACACTCCTGTGACCTGTCCCACTTCTTTGAAGGACAAGATTCCGTCCGCCACGTTTCCGACCATATCAAACATCAAATGGAGCCAACGCTGGCTAAATTGAGAGGGGCACGATATTTATGTAATTGAGCAAAACAAGAAATTGATATGCTGAGAACTGTGACCCTAATTTGGGCATGATCATAATGTTCATGCAATTCTTGTTACAATATTTAAGTATCATAGTATGTCTTCATTAACAAGCTTAAGATTTTAGAGTAGTTAGTTGTTGGTTTTGATCCTACAAAAATCCAAATGGTATTAGAGCAAAAGGTCCCTACTCAAATTCAAAGATTTCCGAACCTCTTATATGGTCAGGAGGTCTCGAGTTATGTCTAGTAATAAAAAGAAAAATGTTCATCTTTTCCATTATATCAAAATAAATTAGGTTTTTGCGATCAATTGATCTTTTACATGACAACTTTAAGACCACAATTCTAGATAATACAAAAAAGGGTTTTCACTTGTTTTCACTTGTTAACATAATTTGAGAGCGCCAATATTAACTTAGAGGAACACATGGATCCACTTTGTGCTCAAAGCGAGGCACAACTTCCTATTTTTCTTTTCATCAATTATGCTCTATAGTGATATATATTCTGGAAAATATCATTGTGGGGGCAACAATGAGATCGAATAAAGCTCATGTACATATGTACTTGAACATGTACGCGCCTTTAATGACCGCAGCAAATTTCATGAACATATACGAGCAATTGCTATTAATTTCATGGCATCGAGACAAAAGGC
The DNA here is from genome assembly GCA_014182375.1 of Eucalyptus virginea. NCBI lineage: Eukaryota > Viridiplantae > Streptophyta > Magnoliopsida > Myrtales > Myrtaceae > Eucalyptus > Eucalyptus virginea. The sequence continues at coordinate 50,393,772 of CM024520.1, forward strand.
CCCATATAACATTCGTAAAATAGGAGATTTGTCTTGATGAGTACCGGTGAAAATTGGGCAAGTTGCATTGCACGCACATCAATCGAAAGATGAAGTAACAAGACATGCCACTTTTTCAACGTGCCCTATCTTTTGATTTTATTTTTATATTTTTCCAACTTTTCCTCTGCTGCAAAGATTTATTGCCGCAGACATACCAGACGACACGGAATATAACAGCCCCACCACTCACAAAGAGCAATACCCATGTGAAGAACATGCTTCTTTTTTCCAGTCATTTCCATTAACAAAGAGCAAGATTAGTAACCGCAATCACGTAATCATCCTATAGTAAAAATCCATTTTTTTTATGCTAAAAGTTTCCTTCATGTTGTTAGCGAAAATCAATTGTTGGGCGAGTAAATACCATGATGGTTACTGCACAAAATTATGTTTTGGGCATAAAGATACATGGTCAAAAGGTGAATTTTTTATTAGATTCGATATTAGTCCATCGTACTAAGCTTCATCGATTGTCCGTGGATCGAATAAAATTTCATAAACTTGATTTGAATACAATCGGAATCCTCCCAATATGATAAGGATCACTATATAACTGAGTCCGATGAACATCAAATCCACCATTTTTAGGTGAATCCATATGAGCATTTCCCCTTATTGTAATCTTTTCATTTCTTCTTTCGAGTGGAAGACCATTTTCAAAATCTATTAAACCCAATAATCCACGAGTTATAAGCTGAGATCCATTAGAGACTTGCTTTTTGAGAAAAGTATTAGTTGCTTTGAACTCCTGAACAACCATCCATCTGTTCTATTATTGATTGCCCGATTACATGATCTATCTTAGCTTTCTTTTAAAGAAGAATCAGTTCATACTTTTAGGGATGATAGTGCGGAGCACTTAATAATTTCACCATTTTGTAAATGTTTGAGATGCTGCTGCTTTCCATTATATTTATCCAAGTATGTTACTTGATTAGATCTTTTGCTTAAATTAGTCACTCCTTGTTATTTAGGATTTATTACTTGTTTCTGTTATTTATTTTCTAGTCGGGTTCTCGCATAAATTGCTAGTAAGCAATAATATTATTTGCTCTCCGTTTTCTCGCTATTTTGATTTCTCTCTCGCTTCTACAATCTCGAATCTAATTTAGCTTAACGCGATTCCATCGGCCAACCCAAATCAGCCTACCATTTTCGTTGCAGCTTCCTGGAAATCACAGAGAAGGATAACAGGTTGCAGGCAACTCCAACTATTCAATAATTCGTAGTGGACATAAAACTTCCAAAAACGATTGCACTTTAACTTTCGCAAAAGCCAATTCGAAAGAAAAAAAGGGGGGGTTTCTCCCCCCAAATACGTGCACAGAGAGAAAAAATGGATTATTTCAAAGGTGCTGATGCTGCCCGCACGATGATGACGTGTCCGGTACTACGTCGTTAGGTTGAACAAAATGCCTACAAATAAAGAATTGAAAAATTAAATTCAGAGGGAAGATATATTTGTACTTCGGCAATCCGACGCAAATGTTTTGGCCCCGAAACCTTATCGTTTCACGCGGTTTACCTTCTCAATTTCGAAGGAGGAGAAGGTCGAGGATGGGCCAAGTTTGGAAAATTTGTCCAAATTTTTTAAATTTATTGTACTTTTAATGATTTAGTCATAAACATTTTTAATTTTATCAATCGAGTGTTAAATCTTTTCACTTTTTATCAATTAAGTCAATTCGGTTAATTTTGACCGGAAATTACTAACGTGGACATTAATGTTGATATGGACAAATTTTATTACTTTCTTATATTTTTTTTATTTTATAAAATATTTTTTATGTTTTTAATTTTTTTTCTCTTTTTTTTTTCTTTCCCTTTTTTCCTTTGGCCAGTCTCAAAAAAATATTAAAAAATAAATTTTGTCCATGTCAACGCCGATTGTGCCACGTAGAACATTCGACATCTACATCGACGAATTCCGATCAAATTTGCTGAATAAATTCAATTGACAAAATGTTAAAAGGTTTATGATTTAATTGGCAAAGTTGAAAAGTTTAGAACTGAATTGGTAAAAGTGTTAATAAATTTAGGACTTTTTAACAATTTTTCTGACTAAGTTTGCCACGAGGTAGTGTAGATTGGGGAGATGGTGTTTTTTCATCTATTTTCACACTATTTTTGTTATAGCTTTTGGTGAAGATAGATTTGAATCAAATTCGTGACCATTTTTGTCCATCTTAAGTAGTTTGAATTTGATTTTAGTCACAAAGCAATTGAATTGCAATGAAAACATGTTAATTTGTGTCAACATACCGTATCAATAATTTTGACATTTTCTCTTTACAATCAACGTTTTCTAAAGTGTTAGGCAAATGGATCATGTCCAATGATCTCATCTTTTTAAAGATCATGTGGGGATATTAGGGGATTTGTGAAATTTGACTGTCGATGCTCTACTGATCCTCTTTGTTTTTTGGATTTGCTTGTAGTCTTCCAACCTTTACTCCGCTTCGATTTGTTTTGCCATGAAAGTTTATATACTTTTCATATATCATTCTGAGTAATGAATACAACTTTCTTTTAATAAAAAAAAAATGGTTCATAAAAAGAAAACCCATATGGATTATATTGTATGCAAAAGTTGCTCACACGCAATTGCTCCTCGAGGAAGTGACGAAGCTATCGGAAGATGAATTCCACGCCGACATGAGAAGAGACTGGCTTCTGCTAAATACACAGGATTGCTTGTGAAATATAATGAAATGGCTCTATACATACACGTGCCTAACTAAAATGACTAGATACATTGTCTTCGACTCTTGTCCATTCGTTCCTCCTCTATTGCCCTCGACATCTTCTGAAATTGGCGGCTTTATTTCGCTGTCTGATTTCGGGACGTGGGACACCCAAAGGCGAGACCGCGCGCACCTTTGGTGCCTACACTATAAAACGTTAGGCAAAAAGAATCTTTCAACTTAATTCTCGAAAGGTTTTGCGTTCGCAGATTCATGCCATCTCGTAAGGTGCTGCATTTTTCGGTTCTTTTGGAATTAATTAGTCAAAACGAGGGTTTAATTAGCTTATATTGACATTAAAAAGGTCATCACTCTAATAAGAAGCGCTACCATTAAAAAAAAAATGAAAAGATACAAAGAAAAAAAATAGGCAAGTCCCATGCCGGAGAACGATTTTGACCATTTTTATCACCGCCAATTACTTTAGATTCATCCGGGGCAACAAAAATCCTCCATCATTGAGGGCACTTCTAGGATCCTAACTCTACTACATTTAGCTTTTGCGGAATCTCATCCAATAATCAAAATGAAATACTAACGATCCGAATCAATGCGCCGTACCGTCCGACCGGAGCGACAAAGAAACGATCGGGTTTTCGACAAAAGAGGAAAAGAAACAACGAAGAAGAGCGCCGGCGCTCCCGCCCGTACGAGGATGAGCTTCTGCCGGGGCAGTACACGAAAATGGGCATCGGGTCAGGGGAAGACCAGACCGACCAAAAAAGAAAAGAGGGAAGAACGGAAGAAAGTGCCGATGAAGAAACCGGGTCCCGTCCACGTGGTCTCGCGATTCGAATAAAAACAGTTCTGACGAGGGATATGCAATGCGTGCTAGGGATCTTGCTTGTTTTATTTCATTTTCTTCCGATGTTGTTAAAGATGGGTTGGAATAAAGACAGTTCTGACAAGGGAAATGCAATCCCATGTTTAGTTGGTCTTTCACTTTCACGCGACTCGTTTCAGTCCTGTTCATCGAATCGAAGCGATTCATTTTAGACCCCTTTCCAACAAATACAAGCGGAAAAATGAATTAGTGGATCCATGTTTGCCGGATGGCTTGTTGGACTCCAGTTCGAGTCAATGGATGTTGCCATGTATTAATTTTTGGGCCCATGACTTGTGTCTATTTTTATCGGTCTCAAGATTCTTGATTTTGATTGTCATAGAATTGAATTACAATGGAAAAAAAGTTAGCACTCGTGTTGATATATAAAGTTAAGCGTGACGTGACATGATCTGTTGTATCATATTTTATAGAAAGTCATGCTAGTGGATTATATCTAATCTTTCTCTTTTTACTTTTCAAAGACAGTGCGTGGATATCACTTGATCGGCGAAATTTGGTCGGTTGAATATACGTAAATTAAGTCTAGGCAGAGTATTTTCTTTACATACGAGATGATTCCCTTGTGTTACATTTGATAAGTAGGATAAAAGATGGGATATGATATGAATATATTTGACTTTATTAATGTGATTCACCAAATTAATATAACATCCTATTTCACTATAAATTCATACATGTTACAACCAAACAGTCTTGGCGTCGCCAAGTTATTGTGCGTGATTGCTACGCAGGACTTGCCGCTTTGCTTCCGCAGTTATTAACTCAAGCCCACCAAGGTCGGGCCTTGTTTGACCGCCCCTGCTCTTTGCCCCTCTCCTCCTCCTCCTCCTCCTCCTCCTCCTCCTCTGCTTTCTCCGCCTCTCTCTGCTAGCTCAACTCTGATAACCACCTTGAGATTTCTCTACTGCGGAGAGAGGATTGCGGATAAAATGTCGAATCCGTGCACAACGAAGAAGAGCCCGGGTAAGGGTTCGAAGTCAAGGCTGCCTCCCAAGAGAGGACAGGTCAAAGTCAGGATCTTCAGGATGGCTGTGAAGAAGGTGGCCGGTATCGCATCGACGGCGGGGCTCGGAAGGAAGGGAAGCCGCGTTGCAGGTGAGCCGGACTCGGCGTCGCTGGCCGGGCAAGAATAGCCCTCCGGTGTCTCTGTAGATGTACGAGTCGACTCTGCAACTCTACTACTGATGACCGTTTTTCTTTCTCAAGGGTGTGTTCTTGCTCCTTCTGCTGTGATGCTTCGTTGGTTCAAAGAAGAATTTCTAGTTACTTTATGTCAGGGAAATGGAAAATACAGAGATAGGGAACAGGATGCAGGTTGTCTTCGTCGCCATTCTTGAGCGGGTCTTGTCTATTATTACGGATGTACTCTGTTGAATTCTTTCCTTTTGCCATGGAAGGCGTTCTGCATCTCTCGCTTTTTCTATCTCTCGCTTTTTCTTTCTTCTTGTTTCCACTTCGATTCCCTTCTACTGTAGCAGTAGTTAAATTCTCGTGTCTTGATTTAGTGGATTCAAATGCCCCCTGCCGTTGCCTACCAGGCTACCACTGTTTCTTCGTGCTCTGTTTTTTGGGGGGCCAAAAGCCTACCTCTGGGTCGACAAGAATGAAGTTTTTTGAACGTTTGGTGCCATCAGAAGAAAGAAGTTTCAATGAAAATGTCACGTAGAAGGTTTAGCTTCGTTCATATGATCCACAGATGGCGATCCAGAGGTTGAATATTCGATGGAGGATGAATCGTTTTCTTGGTCGCAGTCCTCGAAAGTGGGAGATTCGGATACCGAATGAACGGAATTGGGAACCCTCTTTTTGCCCTTTTCCCGTTTTGTTGGGGAAGAAAAGCTGCCAATCGTTTTCCCGAGAGAGAGAGAGAGAGAATCGCATCGTTGGATCTCTCGTACGACGTCCGTCTTATCGTCTTTGAAACAGAGTCGCATCCGTGCCGGGTTCTTCTGGTGACCCAAATTCCATCCGAAGGAAATATATTCGATATTCCAACATGCGAAACTGATCGAACTGGGTATATTACACTTCTGAACATTCCTTATTTCGACAGATTAAATGCAGTTGACTGCGGCCTGGTGAGAAAGAGTGTTTTTCCTTTCTGGGTTTTTGTTGTTCTCCAGAGAAGCAGTGGATACTGTGGAGAGGAATTACACTACTACTGCACTTTTTTGCCACAAAAGAACGCAACTGCCTTTGGAAGTTACTTTTACAGGATATGGGCTGGGTTAGCCCAACATGGGCGGCCCACCCATCCATAAAACCCATCGCCATCAAAACAAGAATTTGATACGCTGAGAATTGAGATCCCGGTTCGGACATGGTTTGTGTAGTTATGCACAATAATCGAAACAACGACGTTCCCTATTTTTCATTGATTTAAAACATATATTAAGTCTTTATCCCCAATAGACTCGACCGCGTTCAGCTCTCAAAATCATGATTCTGGAAATAGAAAGGTTGCAATTTGTTTTCATTTGTTAAGACCGTTCCACAATGCCGGTATTAAATTAGAGGAGCAAGTGTGTTTGCCTACTTTCAACCATTGCTGGCCCACGGTTGGGGAAAAAAAGAGGAAGGAAAGCAAAAAAAAAAATAGAAAAGAAGAAAGAGGGAAATAACGTAATAGTAACAAAAATTCAAGAAAATTAAAACAATTATCTATGTCAGTATCGGCCAAACTACGTAGGATGGTTGATGGTTGACAGTCATATAAGAGATTTTTGGCCAAAATTGATACAAATATAAAAGGTTTAAAGTTAAACTTATACAATTAATGGGTTTAGAATTTAATTGGTAATAATACAATTGATTTAGGACTTCTTTAGTATCTTGCCTGGCATTTTGCATAAAAGACCCCATACTTGCAATTGCTCAAGCACATTCATCAAAGACGATTCTCGACAAGGCCTACGTATTTTCTTTAATCTTACTCTTTTGCAATTTTTCCTTAAAGAATTGTTGCCCACAGAGATAGCAAATCACACCCAACTTTCATTCCACAAAAGTATGAACAATTAAAAACTATTTGTGCGTGGATTTGCGCATCGGAGATAGAATAAAAAACTATTATGAATTGGTTTATTCCCCATGTGGAGGACATATATTTTTTTTCAATCATTTGCGTAATCAAAGAACAACATTAGTAACCGCAAACATGATCCTGTCGTGACTTGGTTTATTCCTATGAACGAAGGTGAGATTGGCAAATGTATAATCTCTTTCAAAAATATGAATTATGGCGGGACAAATTAAAGACATAATAATCAAACTCATAAAACATGAGAAGATCCCTCAAATATTGCGCTTGAAAAATGGATAAATTCTAGTAACTCATAGTTTACAGGATATACTTTTATACTTTTTGTGCTTGTCTATTGATCTAAATGATTAGATTATACTTTTCGAATAGAATTAAAGACAAGATTATTGAGAAGGTTACGACTTAATTTCAATATGCACATGGTAAATAGGACTTTCGGTGTACGTTTTGTTATTAAAAAAAAAGGGAGTTAAGGGGTCAAGTCTCATTTAAATTAATCATATTGATCTATCTATATTGTTAGTAATTTTTTTTTGAAAAAAAATGCACGGCTTATATGTTCCCCATGGAACTTGACATGTCTTGGTGGGTCCTATTTGAAAGGGACTAGCCAGCTACATAAAGACCGACACTTACACACCCACACCACGACACGCCGACACGTCATTTCTTAAAAATAGAGAATTTCGACACATTCCGACACGTTATATATTAAATATATTTTTATATATAAATATATAAATAAATAATAATAAAAATAGCCTAGAATTAATTTACACAAAAATATTAAATAATATCATTCATTATTTTAATTTGTTACAATAATACACAAAACCCAGAGGAAAAAAACATTGTTTAAAAAAAATGCTGAAATTATATTTTTAAATTTATTTATTTATCATATATAGCATTTTTAGTACTTCTTTCATAGTAAAAACTTTTTAAAAAAAGAAAAAACAATTATGAAGAAACAAACTGAAAAAAAAAAAAATTGACCCCGTGCGTGTATATTTATAGCAATTTTATTACTTCTTTTATTACTTCTTTTGTGTATATTTATATTTTGACCCCTAAAGTATTAGAAATTTTTAAAATTGACCCCGTACGTGTCGGAATCGCGTGTCGGAATTCTGGACTCGCGTGTCAAAGCGTATCGGAGAGAGTTGACCACGTGTCAGATTTTTCGACACTCGTTGACCGTGTGTCGGAGCATGTCGGGACATGTCAGAGCGTGTCAGATACATGTCGGAGTCTCGGACACGATACAAAGGCTTCCGGAGAGTGTCCGTGCTACATAACTAGCCAGTACAAGCATGAAGGGGGCAGTAACGAAATAGACGCGTGAAAGTCGAGACAATGGTACGCATCGGGACCAATACACATTGACGCAGTCTTCTTGGTATTGCAGTTATCTTTTTTTGGTATTGCAATTAATGCTCCGTTCGTTTCGTAGAAAACAACTTCCAGGAAAATATTTTCCGAAATTTCCGGTGTTCGGGTGGGCGGAAAATACATGGTCAAAGAAAACATTTTCCGGTCAATGGAAAATCCCCTCTTAACATCGTGGAAAATGATTTCCTGTTTTGAAAAGAGGAAATCATTTTCCCGGCCTCTCGCATGAGCTCTCGCGCTCGCTCTCGGGCTGCTTTATTCCTTCCTCATTTTTGCACTCTCTCACAAAACCTTAGGGTTTCTGATCTCCTCCTCCTCCTTCGACGCCGACGATCGGCGAAGCATCCCTCATTCGCAAATCTCCTCCTCCCTTCAGTTCTCGTTCTCTCTCTCTCTCTCTCTCTCTCTTGCTCTCCCCGCTGCAATGGCTTCGACGACGCCCTTCTCCGGATCGCCTTCGCCCTCCCCGCCGCTCCGCTCGCCCGCTCCGCCCGGGGTGCCGCCGCCGCCGCCGCGCTCCGCTTCCCTGGCGGCTCGAAGCCGCTCGGGAGGATCCGGCTCAAGAGGGAGCACCGTGGCGGCGCCCGGAGGCTCACAGGGAGCCCGCCATCCAAGCCGCTCGTCGTGCGGTGCGAGGCTTCCGGTGGATGGGTGATTGCCCCCGATTCCTTTCCTTGGGATTTTTTTTAGCGCTCCGCGTGCTTGCTCGTGTGTTCGTTCGTTGCTCTGTTTTAGGGATTTAGTTATGCTTGTTTGGGGTGATGCGATGAGGTCGCGTGCGTCCAGGCATGGTGCTAGTAGTGTTCTGTGTTCGAGTGCGTTGGATTTTTCTTGCCAAGTTGTCATTTTTTTTCGATAATCCTAAATTGTGCAAATGTGTTGATTGATTGCTAGTGTGGTTGCCGTACTGCTAAATTAGGCTGTGCATAGACGAAGAGTGAGCTGCTAAATGGATGAATGTGTATATGCAGCTTCTTTGGGGTGGTGTTTGTAATATGTATAATCAGATTTGTCCACTTGAACCCAATAAATTATTGATTTTGTAGCTCTGTCAAATGACAGATCACACAGCAAGAATTTACAGAGATGGCCTGGCAAGGGATTGTTTCCTCTCCAGATATCGCGAAGGAGAATAAACATCAAATAGTGGAGACTGAGCACTTGATGAAGGCTTTGTTGGAGCAAAATAATGGGCTTGCCCGTCGGATCTTCTCCAAGGCTGCAGTTGACAATACCCGTCTTCTGGAGGCTACTGATAAGTTCATCCAACGGCAACCAAAGGTATCTCTATTGAATGACAATGTCTTAATGAGCATCTCTTTTCAATCAATGGGTTATTACAGCTAGATGTTGCTATTTTCTTTTACGAATCGATTAAACATTTTCAGCATGGGCATTGCCTCTTGAGACCGAGTTCTTAATTGAAGAATAGAGGATTTAACATCACTTGATGTTCTCAGCCATTTAAAGGATTCAAGCCCCACAAACGATGTTCAAGAGAATTACCTAAGTACTGAAATCTTAAAAAATGTTTTCCGGTAGAAAATATTTTCCTTACCGAACACCGGAAAACATTTCCTGAAACATTTTCAAGTTTAAGTCGAACACCGAAAAATATTGTCATTTTCCTGGAAAATGACTTCCTGGAAAATGTTTTCCGGAAATTGCCCATTTTCCGCGAAACGAACGGACCCTAAGTCATGTGATTTCTTTTTTTTGTTTTGAAAAATATGACTACTTGAAGTTCCCGGGGGGGTGGGGGCTCACTTGAGAAATTGGTGAGAAATTGGTGTATGACCCACTTTATAGGGAAGTATGGCAACCCGAAATTGAAAAAAACACAAGAAAAAGGATTTGCGCAAAAAACACAGATTTGTGGCAATCATCAACAAGCGCTTGTTCTTTTTCACTCGTCTCATCTTTATTTATTTTTTTATAGAGATTTTGGACCAAAGAAAGTGGTGGAACCTTTTTATGACCGATGTATGAATTAGGTTAAATGAGTAAAAAATGATCCGATTTAAATCGATTTATTTAATCTATAAAGACCCGTTTTTACGTAATACAATATTTTCAATTCATACCTAATCAAAATCTGATTAGGACCCAATCAAACCGAAGCTCCAATTCAAGAGAATTGAAGGCACCAAAAACAAAGGTCTTTCCATGCTTGAAATTGATTTTTTGGCACTTTTATAACAAGTCGACGTAGTTGTCACTTTTTGATAATTTTAAACGCTAGATACAATTGCCAATTATTTAAATTCATCCGGAACAAAAAAAATCAAATAATTGTTGATAGATAACTTGTAAGAGAATTGTTAACAAAAATTAATCAACCAAATTTGAGAAAACCACTTAGATAAATATCAATAGTTCTTTGTGGTAAGCTTTAGGCATTTTCAAAAAATGCAAATTAAAAATCGGTAAAATATAAGGATTTTCTTTCTATGGGTATCAAAAGAGACAAATGGACCACTTTCTAGTTTCTACAAAAGCTTGGTGGGAGTTGGGGAGCGTGCCCTGCCGTTTACGGACACTTCCACATCCGTACGTTGACCTGAATGTTGGTGGACGGGTTCATACCAACTGCCGACATCGGTTTAAGAGTACAACGTTAATTCCAATGATTCGAAAAGCATCAGGATCCAATATGAAAGGATGCACGACATTCCGGCGCGAAGCTTCCCCTAGCTTCGTCTCCGCCGCAGCTCATTCCCAATGGAGAAGATCCTTTCTTCGAGCCGGAGACCTGGAATGCTCCTCCATTTTCCATCACGCTCGTGTTGCGCAGTTCAACTCGCGCTTCAATTTCTCTTTCTATTCTTGTGTTAGACATTTGATTCTATACTTGCCTTAATTGAGGTTGGAAATTCTTTTCTAAACGAGTTGATAAATTTAAAAAAGTTAATATCGTAGGAAATTTTTTAAATCAATACATTCACGACAAATTTATCTCAAATTTATTTTTTGATTACGAAGAATCTCAAACTTATATATATATGTGATATGTTTATCTTAAAATAATTTTTCAATTACCAAAAATCCGAAACCGGTATATTCGTAATAAATTTACCAAAAAAATATAAACCGGCACATTTATGATAAATTTACTATTCATTATCTATCATCAAATTCTACAGTTAAATTTTCTAACATGGATGACATATAGTGACACAAATTTAACAATAAAATTTGATGAAATTTAATGAGGGTATATTTGTCATAAGCATATTGGTTTGGGATTTTTTATTATAAAAAAATTAGCTTTGGATAAATTTGTTATATATGTACTAGTTTGTGATTTTTTGTGGTATTAACCTAACTTAAAAAAAAATGATAACGAGGCAAATGAAAGTGATAAAAAATTTAAGAAAGGCTGATGAATTAAATAAAAAATCACACAAACTCTTGGTAAGTAAGTTAGATCTTAGAAGTTTGGACCCCAAAAAAAAAAAAATAGATGTTAGAAGTGACCAGATAGGTTAAGGACCCACATTTTAGCTTATATTCGATCGAATAAATTTGACAAAATAGTTTACTTAAAATTTCAATTATAGATTGGAATGGATTTATCACATTAGGGCCCAGCTAGAAAGCGGGCTTTACTGGGTCTATGATAAACTCATATTCGACCCATTGATGACTCGAGAACCCCGTAGTTTTGTAAGGCGACCAAATGCCCTACTTAATTAGTGGCCTCATTGATGATTCCTTTATATACACATTGCGCTTGCTATTTCAAACGGCACTCCTTCGGGCTCTTACCCAATTTTGCCTCTTGTTATTTACCCGACGCCAACATTTGGTGCCTACCATCGCTTGATGATCCACTAAGACACTTAGGGTGTGTTTGTTTCACGGAAAACGTAACGTTTTTGGAAAATGTTTTCCGGGAAACCATTTTCCAGGAAAATGGTTAATTTTCCTTTGTTTGGTGATACGTGATTGAAAATATTTTCTGGTGTTTGGATTGCATTTGAAAAATGATTGAAGGTGTAAAAGACGCCGACGAAGAGGAAGAGGAGGGAGTGAAGCCAACGGGAGCGCAGGAGGGGCTAGGGTTGGAGGAGGCAACGGTGACGAAAAGGAGGGGGCGAAGGAGAAGGAGAGAGGGGAGGAGGAGTTAGGGTTTACGAAGGAGAGAGGAGAGGAGGAGTTAGGATTTACGTTCATAGGCAAAGAAAGAAAAGAGAAAACAAAAAAAAAAAGAAGAAAGAAAAGAAAAGATATAATAATAACAAATTCAAAATTTTTAATTAGAAATTCTTTTTAATAATAAATTTTTCATCAAGTAAGGACCTTAAAATATTTTGGAAAACGTTTTCCGGTTATTTCAAAAGGGAAATCGTTTTCTTGAATTTAAGCTTTGAAAGGAAAATATTTTCCGTTGACTCATTTTTCTAAATGAATCAAATGCTGGAAAATGAGGAAAACGTTTTCCCGGAAATTGCTTTTCGTAAAACAAACACACCCTTAATTTATTTTGGATTCTACCATTGGAAATGGGGAAAATTGTTACAAAAAAACTTATTATACAACGGTTGATTTAGTCATGAATATTTTAATTTTGCTAATTTAGTTCTAAATTTTTTTATGATTTATTGATTTAGTCATAATTTTTTCAATCGTGCAAATTTAATCCTAACCATTTTTATGATTTGTCAATTTAGTTATAAAAATTTGATAATTTCCCAATATAATCATTTGGGCAAATTATCAAAATAATAGGTTTAAAATTTTCACGAGGGATATCAATAATGGGACTAGTTAAGATATATAATAGAACTTATATAATGTGAGACAATTTCTCAACCATTTTGCTTGAAAAATGGGTAAGAGCAATGAAGCTCTACACAATGAAGCTCTAGACCTTAAAAGATAGAAATATTCTTTTGATAGATTCAACCTTTGTTTGGAGTAGCCCGTAATACATATCACACGATCTTATTCCAAAAAATGTACTTGTGGTATTTGTTCAACGGTCTAAACAATTTGATTATACTTTTCGAATAAGATTTGAGAGGGAAAAGTACAATCCAAATAGGCCTGCCTTTTCTGTTGCAGCTTTATCAAATGGAAATCATGAAAGAATGACAGCAAAAGCTGCCGTCATCTCCAACTATCAATAATTCACAGCCGAGATGGAACTTCCAAAAACGACTCTACTTTAACTTTTGCAAAAGCCGATCTAAAATCAGAAAATGAAATTACTCTATTCATATTTTCGCGCCGGGGTAGACAAGGGAAAATCGTAATATATGCTGATGCTGACGCCGGCATGATGGCGTGTCTGCTACAACGTCATTAGAATCGATGAATAGAACAAAATGCCTACAATTAAAGAAATGAAGAAAAAATCAGAGAAATAAATATATTCGTACCATCGGCAATCCGACGCGAATAGCTGAGCCCCGAAGCCCTTATCGTTTGACGCGGTTTACCTTTCCATTTCTAATGAGTACGCCGCAAGGAACTGGGGAGATGGTTTTTTCTAATTTTTTCCTTCCCTGTTTTCACACTACTTTCATTACAATTTTGTTGAAGATGAATTTGAATCGAATTCGTTAGGACCCTTTTTTTTTTTTTTTTTTGGTTGATCTCATTTCTTACGACTTGTTCATCAAATTAGACCGACCCTTTTTAAACCTAGACCAGCAAAAATGAGGGAAAATGAGGATTTGGGGCTTGCCACGTCTACCGATGCCCTATCGAACTTGGGTTTGACACGACTCATTGACGTTGCCACTCGCCATGTACGGTGAAGAAAAGGTTGCCATGTGTTGCTTTTAGAGGCTGAGAATCCATAGTACGTTTTATAATCGCATTTATAATTTGTGTCAATTTTTGTCGATGGAAATTCATTAATTCTTGTCAATATATTATTGAGATTTTCTCTTTATAATTCATGTTTTATAGAATATTAGGCAAAAAGATTGTGGCTACTATTCTCGTCTTTTCAAATATGGTGCGAAGATATCATGAAAATCATTAAATTTAGCTGGTTGAATACACAAGAATGAAGTTTATGCAAAGTATTGCCTCTACCGACTTAACGACTCTCTCTCGGGCATTTTTGTACATTGCTCTCGAGCAATGTACAAAAATGGCTACATACATACATGCATCTAACTGAAATTACTCCGTTGAAAAATATAATTAAAATGAGTAGATACAATGTCCCGCTCCTGTTGGGTTGGAAAAAAGAAGAGAAAGGGGGCTTTCAACTTTTGTCTGTTTCCTTCGACCCCTTCTGGACGCGGGACACCCAAACGCGAGACCGTGCGAATCTCTCGTGCCTAAACCTTTAGTCTCATGCTTGAAAAAAAAACCTTTAGTCTCGTGAAGGATGTTTTGCGTGATTGCCACGCACGATGGATTATATATATTATTTTTTTGTTTTATTCTATTTTAACGATCAATTCACTCTTTAAATTGTTTTCCTATCTCTTTACAACACCTCTAAAGTTAAACGTTCCTGCGTCTTAACTTTGAGATGGTAAAGAATCGAATTCTCCACCACCCATTTTCATATGATAAAGGTGGTTACTAGGATAATCCTAAGTAGCTTCACTTCTGCAGTTGCCCGCCAACCCAATTCCCGTTCACTCCGGTCGGATCGTTTTTTTTTTTTTTTTTATACCATCCCTGCTCCGTGGCCCACCCCCCCCTTTTTTGCTCTCCTCCACCATAAATATGAAGCGTCCCCACATTCGTCTCCAGAAACTCAGGCAAACGCACCTCCTCTTCCTCTGCTCTCTCTTGCCTCTCTTTGCCTGCTCATCTCTGATAACCCCGACGAGATTCCTCTGTTGCAGAGAGAGGGTTACAGATAAAATGTCGAATCCGGGCGCGACGAAGAAGGCCTCGAGTGAGAATTCGGAGGCGAGGCTGCCCCCCAAGAGAGGGCAGGTCAAAGTCAGGATCGTCGGGATGGTTGTGAAGAAAGTGGCCGGACTAGCATCGGCAGCGGGGCTCGGAAGGAAGAGAAGCCGCGTCGCAGAGGTGCCGGCCTCTGCCCCGCTGCTCAAGATCAGCGGGTGCTCGCTGGCCCAGCAAGGGTAGTCCTTATTTTGTCTTTGTAAGTGTACGATTCGACTCTGCAACTGTACTACTGGTGACAGTCTCTCTTTCTCGAGGATGGGTTCTTGTTTCTTCTGTCGTAATGCTTCTGCGTTCAGAGAAGAACTTCAAGTTACCTTGTGTAAGTGAAAGGCAAAGCAGAGAGTTAGGGAACAGATTGTGGGTCGACTTTGTCGCCATTTTTGGGTGTGTCTTGTCTATTTGTACGGATGTCTCTGTCGTATTTTTGACTTTACGAAGGAAGGCATTCTGCATCTCTCGCTTTTTCTTTCTCTTATTCCCACTTCGATTCCCTTCTATTGTAGCAGTGGTTAAGTTCTTGCGTCTCGATTTAGTCCATTCAAATGCCCCTTTGCCGTTGCCTACCTCTGTTTCTTCGGACTCTGTTTTTTGCGGGGCCAAAAACCCACTTCTGGGTCGACAAGAATGAAGGTTTTGGAACGTTTGGTGCCATCAGATGCAAGAAGTTTTAAAGAAAATGTCGCAAATTGCGACCCCGAGGTTGAAAATTCTATGGAGGATGAATCGTTTTCTTGGTTGCAGCGCTCGAAGGGGGAGATTCGGATACCGAATAAACGGAATTGGAAACCCACTTTTGCCTTCTTCCCGGTTTGCTGAGGAAGAAAAGGTGTCGATCGTCTTCCCTCAAAAAAGAAAAGGTCCCAATCGCATCGTTGGATCTCTCGTACGACGTCCGTTTTATTGTCTTTGGTTTTTTTTCTTTTAGGAGTTACTTCCATGCCACGATTTTCTAGCGACCCAAATCCCATCAAGACAATAATTTGATAGGCTGAGAATTGTGATCTCGGTCCGGGCATGATTTGTATAGTTATGTAAGATAATCGAAAGAGCGGTGTTACTTTTTATAATTGTATTAGAACATATATTAGGTCTTGACCTTCAATAGATTTGCTCAAGCGCAGCTCTTAAAATCATAATTTTGGAAATCATAAAGTTCCGATTTGTTTTCATTTGTCAACATCGTTCGACAATGTCAATACTAAATTAGAGGAGCATGTGTGTCTGCCTAGAGATGGTCAGCCAATGATCTCAACGGGCCACAGTTGGGAAAAAAATATAAAGAATGAGAGAGAGAAAAAAATAAGGAAAAGGGAAAAGAAAGTAATAAAAATTTTAGAAGAATCATGTCACGTAGAATAAACGAATTTTGATCAAATTAATTGGATGAATTTGATAAGTATAAAAATAAAAAGGTTTGGGACTAAATAATAATCTAATTAAAATGTCCCGGATTGATCTAGTTTTAATTTAATAGATTTAATACTTTTTTTTTTTTTTGTGTTCCTCAACCTTGGGACAAAAGACCCCACACTCGCGCGCAAAAGATGATTCCCAACGTCGCCTTTGTAAAAAAAACGTCGCCTTTGTATTTTCTTTAATTTTACTTTTCGCAACTTTTCCTTAAAAAATTGTTTGCCTGCAAAGATACCGAGTCGTACCACCCGACTTTAGTTCGACAAAAATATGAACAATAAAGAACTCTTTGCGCGTCGATTTGCGCGTCGAAGATAGAATAAAAAACTATTTGTTGCAACTTGCAATGCCCCATGTGAAGAACATTGTTTTTTTTCAGCCGTTTGCGTAAACAAAGAACAGCATCACTAGTAACCGCAACCATGGTCCTCTAGTGACCTGATTTATTATCCCTATGAACAAAAGTAAGGCAATTACAATCTCTTTCGAAAATATGTATTATGGCAGGACCACTTAGAGGTGTAACGTGAGAGATCCCTCGAATATTATGCTTCAAAAATGGTAAGGCCAAGAGAACTCTACAACCTCTAAAAATAACATATTCTTTTGTTAGGTTTGATTATTGTTAGGAGTAACCCATAGTATATGTTAAATTATACCATTATGAAATGTACTTTTTGTACTCGTCTATTAATCTTAACGGTTTAATTGCACTCTCTGAATAGAATTTAAGACAAGATTGCATCAATTAAGAAGGTTACGTTTTAATCTCACCATGCAAAAGATAAATAGGACTTTCGATGCACTTTTTGTTAATAAAAAAGAGTTAACGAGTGGAATCTTATTTAAATTAATCGCGATTGATCTGTATTGTCAGCAATTTTCTTTTCTTTTATGAAAGATATGAGTGGCTTGTGTGTTCTCCACCAAAGTTGACACGTCTTAGTGGGTCCTATTGAAAAAGGGACTAGACGTGTAGCTAGTATAAGCATGAAAGGGGTAATGACAAAACAGATGCATCAAAATCGAGACAATGGTAGGCATCGGGACCAATACACATCTACGCGGTCTTTCTGGTACTACAATTTTCCCTTTCTGGTATTACAGTTAAGTTGTCTGGTTTTTCTTTTTTTATTTAATTATAAATATGACTACTTAAAGTTCGTGGCGGCACATGGTCTACTTACTCGCGTGAGACACGGAGCTGGGCCATTGCGAGGTTCACACACAGAGGAACTTTCCATCTTCTTTGTTGTAAACCCAATTAACTAACGCATATAACACTTCAGCTCATTATATATGAGTTGAGAAATTAGTGTATGATTCATTTTGATAAGTCTATTATTAATATTCTTGCAATCCAAAAATGAAAAAAAAAATACAAAAAAGGGATGTGCGCAACAAAACATGTAGATTTGTGGCCATCATTAACGAATGTTCGTTTTTTTTTTTTTTTTTTTAAACGCTTGTCTCGTCTTTAGTTTGTTTTTTATGGAGAATTTGGACCAAAGAAAGTGGTGGGACATTTCATGACCGATGTCTAGATTTTTCAAATGGGTGGATTGGATTAGGTTTAAATGATTCGAAAATGGTCCAATTTAAATTGATTTATTTAACTTATATGGACCCATTTTTACGTGATACAATGTTCGCAAGCTATACCTAACCAAGATCCAACCAAGACCAAACCAAACTTGAGCTCCAATTCAAGAGCATTAAAGGTACCAAAAACAAAGATCGTTTGGTGCTTGAGATTGATTTTGGCACTTTTATAACAAGTCGACGTAGATATCATCACTTGATAATGTTAGACATGTTAGACAAAATAATACATATGCGGAAGCCAGGATCAATTAAGACAAACCTCCAGCCATTGTTCTTGTTCGCGTTCTTCAGAAAAAACCTGAAATCAAAGAAATTGAAGACACTCTACTACCCAATTCACTCTCGTACTGATGGTGTATTCTGAATGAGAGAGTTTGAGTTAGATCTTGTCATCACCCGTCGAAATGAACGTACGTTCCTTTATATATGTCTCCCATCAAGACGAGCGGTTGTCACGAAAGTGCGAGCCGTGGATTGAGCGATCGCAACAATTGGGTCTAAATGTGGGATCACTAAAGAAAAATAAATAACATTCTCCCACTTGATCCCATCATTTTCATCATACGGATCATCCAACTAATTCCACGAAAACTTTATGCTTAAAGAAAAGAAACAAAACACATGAATCATGGCGACATGTCCTCTAATAGTGAGTAATACCTTCCATGTATCACAATGCATCTTATTTCTTTAATGTCAGCCAATATGTGACAACATATCTTAATGAATAAACCCCATGTTTATTCCAAAAACAAGGATAAATGTTATTCTCATAAAAAAAAAAAAATGTGTACACAAAAATTGAGAATCAACATTACAACTGAATAAGAGTTTCATACAACAAAATCGTTCAAATGACGACAAATTACGTGATGGGACCTATTCCCATACTAGTTACATGATCCTTATACTTCATTGGTGGCATGCCTTTAGTTAAAGGATCGGCTATCATCAATTCAGTGCTAACGTGTTCAATGATCACTTTATTCTCCTTAACACGTTCCCTTATGGCTAAATACTTAATGTCGATATGCTTACTTCGACTGCCACTTTTGGCATTTTTAGCCATAAAAACCGCAGCTGAATTGTCACAATATATTCTTAATGGCCTAGAAATAGAATCAATAATTCTAAGCCCAGCAATGAAACTCTTCAACCATACACCATGCGAGGTAGCCTCAAAACAAGAAACGAACTCAGCCTCCATAGTGGAAGTAGCAGTCAAAGTCTGCTTGGCACTTCTCCATGACACGGCTCCGCCAGCTAACATGAAAATGTATCCAGATGTTGATTTTCGTGAATCAACGCAACCCGCGAAATCCGCATCCGAATAACCGACCACTTCCAGGTTGTCAGTCCGTCTATACATAAGCATATAGTCTTTGGTACCTTGAAGGTATCTTATCACTTTCTTTGCAGCTCTTCAGTGGTCTAAACCTGGATTACTCTGATATCTTCCCAACATTCCCACAGCAAAAGCGATGTCAGGTCGAGTGCAAACCTAGCATACATCAAACTTCCAACAGCAGAAGCATATGGAATGTTGTACATTTGTTCCCTTTCTAGATCGTTCTTCGGGCATTGGTTCAAATTGAACCTGTCACCCTTCACAATGGGTGCTATACTTGGTGAACAATCTTTCATCCGAAATCTCTCTAGGACCTTATTGATATAGGTTTCTTGAGACAGTCCTAAAATGCCTTGAGATCTATCTCTATGGATCTTAATGCCAATGACATAAGATGCATCACCCATATCCTTCATGTCAAAACTCTTAGAGAGAAATTGTTTCACCTCATGTAGCAACCCCTTATCATTGGTTGCAAGTAATATATCATCCACATACAGCACAAGGAAATAAATTTTGCTCCCACTGACCTTCTGGTATATACATTGATCCATGACATTCTCTACAAAACCAAATGAAGAGATGACATCATGAAACCTTAAGTACCATTGCCGGGATGCTTGTTTCAGGCCATATATAGATTTCTTAAGCTTGCACACCAAATGCTCACCTTTACTAGAGGAGAATCCTTCAGGTTGTTTCATGTAAACCTCCTCCTCTAGTTCTCCATTGAGGAACGCCGTTTTCACATCCATCGATGTAATTCCATATCAAAATGGGCAACCAAAGCCAAAACAATACGAAGAGAATCTTTCTTAGATACGGGAGAAAAAAGTCTCTACGAATAATCGATTCCTTCCTTTTGAGTGAATCCTTTGGCAACAAGTCTAGCTTTATATCTTTCAATGTTACCCAATGAATCCTTCTTAGTTTTGAAGACCCATTTACAACCAATGGCCTTCGCACCATCGGGTAACTCAACCAAATCCCAGACTTTGTTAGATGCCATAGAACTCATCTCTTCCTTCATGGCATTGTACCACAAATTGGATTTATCACTATCCATGGCTTGTGAAAACGTTTCGGATCATTCTCGGCTCAATATTGTAGTCGAGACTCTTGTAAATACACAATATAATCACTAGGAATAGCCGATTTCTTTATTCTAGAAGATCTTCTCAATGTTGCATCAACATTCTCTTGAGGAGCATGTTGCTCAACCGGTTGTTCAACGGTTTACGGTAATTCTTGAACAAGCTGGTTCTACTAGATCAATGTCGGCGGGTTGTGGAACTTCAACGATTGGTTGTTCAATAGCCGGCTGAACCCGAAGGGGCATTATAAGCAACAACCAACCCTAAACTTGATGTGGAAGATTGAGTGTCTGAATGATCTTTCTTAGGATCAAGGTCCTTCGATCGATCGCTCCCATGATCAAGTCATTTTCAAGAAATTTAGCATTTCTTGATTCCACAATCCTAGTGGTGTGAGATGGACAATAAAACCCAGTATCCCTTAGACCTTTCGGCATATCCAATGAAATACCCACTTATGGTCCTCGGGTCCAACTTCTTTTCTTGTGGATTATAAACTCTCACTTCGAGACGGGCATCCCCAAACGCGCACATGATGCAAACTCAGTTTCCAACCTTTAAATAACTCAAAAGGTGTCTTTGGGACAGCCTTGGTCGGAACTCGGTTTAATATGTATACTGCCGTCTTAAGTGCTTCAGTCCACAAGAATTTAGGAAGTTTGGAGCTGCTAAGCATACTACGCACCATGTCCAATAAGGTCCGGTTTCTTCTTTCCGCTACGCCATTTTGGTCCGGAGAACCAAGCATAGTATATTGGGCAACTATCCCATGCTCTTGAAGAAACCTTGCAAATGGACCAGGTGCTTGTCCATCTTCAGTGTATCTACCATAGAAGTCCCCACCTCTATCTGATCTCACGATCTTAATTTGCTTACCGCATTGTTTCTCTACTTCCGTCTTAAATACCTTAAAGGCATCTAATGCTTCATACTTATTATGAATCAAATAGAGATACATGTAACGTGAGTAATCATCTATGAAAGAGATGAAGTATTTCGACCACATGAGTCCATATCCGGACTACAAATATCCGTATGTATGATTTCTAATATTTCGTACTCCTCTTGGCACCTTTCTTTGACTTGTTAGTCTGCTTTCCCTTTATGCAGTCCACACAAGTATCACAATCGAAAAATCTAAAGTACCGAGTACTCCATCATTTACTAATCGCTTAATTCTTTCTATGGAGATATGTCCCAATCTCCGGTGCCACAACATAGAGGAATGTTCTTTCACAACACATCGTTTCATACCAGCTTTATCATGAACATGCATCGCATCATAATAGGCATTGTCTTGTAAATTAATTCGAAAAAGACCATCGGACAAAATACCACTCCCAACAATTTCAGATTTAAATGATAAACAAAAGTTTGAATCTGAAAAGTTAAAAGAGTATCCCAAAGGTACAAGTCTTGAAACGAAATTAAGTTTCTAGAAAAACTAGGAACATAAAAGGTCTTTTCCAAATCTAAAACAAAACCACTATTGAGAACTAGTCTATATGTCCCAATAGCTTCCACATGCGAACGCATCTTGTTTCTGAATAGATGCTTTGTTCACTTCCTCTGGCTTCCGGTGGTTTTGAAAACCCCGCATGGAATTCGAAATATGGATTGTAGATCCAGAATCAATCCACCAAGTGTTGTGACTTACATCGGTCATATTAGATTCATAACAAACACAAGAGATTGGATTACCTTTCTTCTCGAGCCGGGCCTTAAATTTGACACAATCCTTCCTTATGTGCCCCTTCATTTACAAAAGAAGCACTTGGATTCTTTCTTAATGTCGGCTTGGGGAGGTATTTTACCTTTTCCCTTATGCTTGCCATAGCCCTTATTCTTTCCTTGTGTTGCCAAATGAGAACTTTCTCCCAATTCCATAACCAGTCTTTCTTCCTCTTGAACACACATGGTCATGAGTTCATTAATAGACCATTTATTCTTATGTGTGTTATAAGAGATCTTGAAAGGTGCATACTTGTTGTGGAAGAGTGTTCAGAATATAATACACAAGAAAAGATTCAGATATCTCAACCTCAAGGTTCTTAAGCTGAGCTGCAATGTTCCTCATTTGCATGATGTGCTCACGCACACCTCTTACACTAGTGAGCTTCAATGATGAAAACTTCATAATCAGGGTCATGGCATGCGCCTTCTCGAACTTTCAAACTGCGCATCTATGGCCTCCAATAAAGCCTTAGCATTGCTATCTTTGAGCAACCGAACCACGAATACTAGGAGATATCTTAGCTCTTATAAACATGGCACAAACACGGTTGGACCGTTCCCATTGGTTATAAAGAGCTATCTCGGGCTGGAGTGCTCGAATCGGTAGGAGAGCGGGTGGTTCGTCTTTCCTTATAGCATAATCAATGTCCATCCACCCCAATTGAAGAAGAACTGACTCCTTCCAAACTTTATAGTTCTCACCATTCAATATAGGAACATCAAACTTAAATTCAGAGAAATTCACAGGTTGCGAAACTGCATATCAAATAATCATGCTTATGTCACAAAATTTGAGGCAAAAATAAACAAATCATGTTTTACCAATGTAAACATGTCACAATATGAATCACATAACATAAAAACTACGTGGGCTAAGTTTTTAATTTAAATAGATTCATAATCACTTCATGAAGAAATTACCATATTATATGCATTTTCTTAATCCTGTGGGTAAATTAAGAAAAATAATATGATATTTCATCCTAATTAATCATATCAATATAATGAAAATTCTGTGGGATAAAATTCATTATATTAATATAATTAATTACAATTAATGTCCATTTCTAAATATGATCCGGAGGTTTTTATTATATAATTTAATTAATTAAAGATGCTGTGGCCACTCCTAATTAATTAAATATATGGACCATTGGACATTTAATTTCATGCACAAAATATTCATAAAAATGCATGAAATAACATAATAAATAAATACATCAAGGGCAGAACAGTAAATAAATAAATTGGCCAAGTGCAAAATTGCAAGAATTTAAAAATGAATGGGGCAAAAAATAAATAAATAATTAAAAGCAGCCTCGGGTGGAAGACGACGGGCGCGTGCTCGGCACGCGCGCGTCCAGCGCTCAGGCGCGTGCCGAGCACGCGCCAGAATCCCGCGCCGGCGCGTGCCCCGCACGGGCGCGGTTTAGCGCGCAGGCGCGTGCGTTGCACGCGCCTGGCAACTGCCGCGCGCGTGGATCCCACGCGCGCAGCGGTTGCGCGCGCGTTTGGGCGCGTGGCGCGTGGGTTCCACGCGCCTGCAACTGCAGCGCGCGCGTGGAGCCCACGCGCCTTCTCCCTCGCGACCAGAGGCCCATTCCGTCGTTTTTTCGCCGTTTTCCGCCGCGCTTTCGCCGCCGTTTCTTCTCCGGCAGCCCATCCCAGACAAAAATAAATAATGGGTTTTGAAGAGCATGCCGGCACGATCACATGGGTCCAAGTTTCGGCGAAAATGAATAAAAATTGGCCCCAAAATCAGACGAAAATGTCCCAAAACACAATTCCTTCAACCACCGCGACTTCCGCCGCCCGATTAGCCTCCGGCGAACACCGATATGCCGAAATAACTCATGACTAATATTCCTTATGGCGGTGCGACCGTGCGGGTCCGAAATCATGGGGTGGGTCGCCGGAATTTGCCCGGAATTTGGGAGTTTCTCTCTTGGCCTCAAAAACCCGAGTTACTGTTCATCTCAAAAATGCCCGAAAAATACACCAAAAAATTCGAAAAACAAGGCAGAGGCAATATACACGCTCTGATACCAAATGTTAGACAAAATAATACATATGCGGAAGCCAGGATCAATTAAGACAAACCTCCAGCCATTGTTCTTGTTCGCGTTCTTCAGAAAAAACCTGAAATCAAAGAAATTGAAGACACTCTACTACCCATTCACTCGTGATGGTGTATTCGAATGAGAGAGTTTGAGTTAGAGCTTTGTCATCACCCGTCGAAATGAACGTACGTTCCTTTATATATGTCTCCCATCAGACGAGCGGTTGTCACGAAAGTACGAAGCGTGGATTGAACAGTCGCAACAATGGAGTAAATGTGGGATCACTAAAGAAAAATAAATAACAAGACATCGTATACCACCACCAATTACTTAAATTCATCTTGAATAACAAAAATCAAATAATTATTGGTAGATAACTTGAATGAGAATTGCCAACCCAAAGCTAATAGGTTAAATTTGAGAAAACCACTTAGAGAAAGGTTGATAGTTCTTCAAGATTGTGGTAAGCTTTAGGCATTTTTAAAAAATACAAAATAAAAATTGGCAAAATATAATAATTTTCTTTGTGCGGATTTCAACAGAGACAAATGACCCATTCCCTATGAGAGTTTGCCGGAAGGTAGAAGCGGGCACTGCCATTTACGGATACTTCCACGTCCGGATGTTGACCAGAATCTTCGTGCACGGATTCATACGAACTGCCGACATCGGTTTAGGAGTACAACGTTAATTCTAAAGATTAGAAAAGCATCAAGATCCAACATGAAGGGGCGCACGACATTCGGGCACGAAGCTTCCTACAAGCTAGATGTGTTAAATGGATGGGTCGGGTCGGGTCGGGTTTGAGTCGGGTCGTTAATGGTCCGTCCAAATTGTCATTAACTAATTTATGACTCATTTATCTAATATAAATTTTCCGACTCATACCCGACCCATTTAACTTAACTTAAAAAACTTATTTCTTATATATATGTTTTAAAAAAATGGTATTACTAAAATAGTTTTATACAACATAAATTTAATGGATAATTTTTATATTTTTTAAAATAATTTATTTTAAAAAATAAAATTTTAATTATTATTTTTCTTTTTTAAAATTAATTTTAATTAATTTTAATTTTTAATATTTTTCTTTTTCTTTTTCTTTTTTGTTCTTCTTCTTCTTTGGCTGGCCGCCGGCCACAATGACGGCCAACGGCCGGCCACAAGTGAGGCTCAAGTCTCGCTAGATTGGTGAGGCTTGAGCCTTGTCGGCCGTCGGGGAGGCCTCCATCTCGCCGGTGTCGGGTAAGCTCGAGCTTGCCCCTCGCCGGATGCCGGTGAGCTCGAGGCTCACTTGGCCGGTCACCCCTCATCGCCATGTCGGCGACCGGAGGAAGAAGAAAGAAAAAAAAAAAGAAAAAGAAAAAAAAAAAAAAAGAAAAGAAAATTAAAATAAAAAATAATTATAATTTCGGTTTTTATAAAAAAATATTTTTGTAAAGTTAAATAGAGAATATAGAGTCTCTCTCTATAAATGGGTTCATTTTTAATGAGTTGATAAATGGGTTTTAAATGGGTCTGCTCTTAGACCCATTTAAGATCCATATATCTCAACTTCTTTATTTTCAAAATCCATTATGGGTGTTTTGAGAAATGAGGCTTGATCCATTTAACTATAAATGGGTCCATAAATGGGTCAATGACCCATTTAACACCTCTACTGCGAGCTTCCTCCGTTTTCCATCACAGCTCAATGCCAATGGAGAAGATCCTCTCTACAAAGCTTCCTCCGTTTTCCATCATTCTTGTAATGTATTTTCTATGCAACACGACATGACACTACTCAACTCACGCTTCAATTCCTCTTTCTATTCTCATGTTTGTTATTAGGTTCTATGCTTGCTTTAATCAAGGTTGGAAATTCTTTTTTGAAAGAATTGGTAAATTCAAAAGGGTTAATATAATGAAAATTCCAAATCGATACATTTTTGACAAATGTATCCCAAACTAATTTTTTGACCATGAAAAACCTTAGACGGTACACATATAACGAATTTATTATAAATTATATTTTTGATTGTAAAATACCCAAAATTAATATATTCAAATAAATTTACTCCAAAGTAAATTTTTTAACACAAAAATCCCAAACCAATACATTTGTAATAAATTTATCATCTATTAGCTAATATCAAATTTTACCATTAAATTTTCTAACATAGAGATTTTTATGCAGTTTTGAGAAGCTGACATAATTTTTTGAAAGTTGACATAATTTTTTGAAAGTTTGGCACTCAATTAATGCACCTTGAAACTCATTAATGAGTGAATGGAATGCTTTCCCCATAAGCTAATATTAAAGGTTTTTTTTTTTTGGTCAGTCCTACTCTATTCCTACTCTACACTCACTCGCAGACTTGTGCCCTGCCTCTTGCAGGGTGTGGGAGTCACAACCCACTCGAAACTTACGCGTCCCTACTCCCATCCCCCGAGGAGGTGGGGATTGAACCCCTCACCTCCCCCTTCCATGTTGGAAGGGTGGCCACTGGGGCGAACCCCCAGTGGTTAATATCAAAGGTTGAAATGTTCAAAAAAGAAACAACGAAGTCAGATTGATTTAATTAAAACAACTTAGCTATATTTATTGTCTAGAAAAGGAAACAATTACACTGTCCTTATGCCAGCATTCAGCGATCTTTCTGACTAATCATCAAATGTTAGGCAACGAGAGAAGCATTGAGAACTTACTCTAGCTTGATGTATTAAAACTTGTACGGGTCTTTTTTTGGAAAAAAGAAGAGAGACAATCTTTCTAGTTCATAATAGGCCAAAGTACCATACCTAGGAAAGATCATCTCTAGCTTGAGATTCACTGTATACTTGATGTTGCTTGGAGATTGATGAACATGTATGCGAATTTTGGGCAGAGGAATTAAACAAAAAGAAACGGATATCTAGAATTTTCTAAGCATGACCAATAGATTAGTTGTGCAGCCAGTGCAATGTAGACTATGCACGTCTATCATTATCATCACTCAATTTTGTCAGAAAATTTAGCAAGAGCTCATTTGTCAATAAGAAGAGATAGGTTTATTCCATCTATGTTGAACTTGACAAATATATGTTTTTCGGATAACGCCAGGACGCATCGCCGATGCAAAGGACTAAAGAAGTCTCTCCAATCAAGAAGGTCAGGCGAAGTGCTTTTTTTGTTAATCTGCAATTTGATATTAGTCATCGTATTGACAGCTTCCTCTGTCCTCTTTTGCATCCTATATTCGATACGCAGGGTGACATCCGTCCATCATCACCTTCAGAGTCACTTCCAATCATGGATGTCCCAAGCACCTGTTCATTTCCTTTCTCTCCACTTGACACTTTGTCTCCCTTGTCATGGATGTCCCTAAGTTTCGTGTGCTTGACAACAAACAATTTATTAATGACATGAAATACTTTCTCTTACTTTGATGTTGACCTGAAAAGGTTTGTCAACTACATTGTCACCTTTGTGTATCAAATGCAAAATGTATTGCTAGTTTGAGGCCAAAGTATCCTTTCTGCTGCTGCGATTTATCTTAGGCCAATAGAATTTAAATAATACAACCTCATATGCTCTTAAGAACTTAATCGCACATGGCATGCTATTGAAAAGTCATAGGACTTCACCAGGCTCGAGATGATATGTAACTGCTGCAATTAAAAGAATGTTGATCATCATAGTGTCAGATAGCTTTGTTCTCCATGATAGCTACCACCAAATCATCTCTTTGACCCAACAATTGAGATTAATATGCAGGGTGGCGAGTTCATCCTCATTATAGGAGATTAGGTTTGCAGGTTTTTTTTTTTTTTTGGGCAGTTTGCAGTACCTATTAGGTTGCTTAAAGAATTATGCGCACATTCTTTCCGAATCATTGATTTCAGGAGTTCAAGGGGCAATATTTAAGACTAACGAGGAATGAGCTTGATCAGTCTACTATTGGTTTAGTTTACAAAATCAAATGTGAGTTTGTCTAATTAAATCTATGCAGTAGATCCTCAAAACTTTGAACTTGTGAAGAAAGAGACTGAAAAAACTAGTTATCTTGACAGCTCGAACAAGAGCATTTGACCTTAAATCAAATCATGAGGCTTGTCTGCTTTGTCAATTTCACTAATATCCATGAAGGAGTTGTCTCCACCTGCAATATTAGAGGTATGCAACTGGACTGGGTATACCCGAGAACTGGACCAGCCCACCCGAAAAACAAGGTCAGGAATCAGTTCCCAAAATTCGGAACTAGTCTGAATCAATCCAGGAACCGCCGAGTGATTACTCACCCGAGAACTAGTTCTGCACTGGTTTTGTAAGCAGAGGTCCAAAACTCTATCTTTTCACCTGATTTCTATTCTTACTTTCGCAATTGCATGCCGTTTTTCCTCTCGACTCTCTCAGACGCGCACGACGTTCCTCCTTATGATTTTGTTTATGATAATTAGCCTTGTGAATCCTTAGTTTTTTGTTTAGTCAAATAGTTTATGTACTTATTGATTACAAGTACTTAAAGTTTCAATACAAATTAGGAGGATTATGTTGTTTTCTAGCGTATTAATGTAGAATTCAAAACCGAATAGGATATTGGACAATTACAAAACAGGTTCCAGTAGAAACATGATTGACCTTGGAATCGGATCGGAAAAATAGGGTGATTCGGGTACAGGGTCTAGTGCAAACGGGGTCGAGTACAAGATCCAAAAAGGGAGAACCGGTTATAACAGGGTCTAGACCCTACTCACCCTGGACCCGATCACCCTTATGCAATAGCCTCCAATTCACTGATGGTTCCTCTTGGTCAAGCTGCATAGGATGCCTTCATCCCGGAGCAACCCTCGAGCACAACATTATCTTCCATGTTCGATAAGTCTGTCAAAAGTTTTTATCCCTTTCTTCCTCCCTGTATAACCAATAAGGCTTAGGACCTTTTCCTTCCAAATTACCAGTGACATTTCTGAGTCAGTTCCGCACCTTCATAAGCTCCTATCAAGTCCCCCTCTCGGAGACGTAGAAAATGCCAAAATGCTTCGACAGGAGTCTCATCAGCTTGTGAGGCATCATGAATTCTCGTCGAAAGCGCGTGGGATGATCGGTTACCAACCTCTTTTCCCTTGCCAAGCCGAGTAGCTCACGCATCACCACAATGGCCCTCTCATCGATGGCGATTTCGAGATCATGGACCCTCTTATTCTTGCTCCTATCTTGCACTCTCTTGATGGTGGTCATGCATCTGACCCGCGACCAGTTATGTAAAGCCTCGCCAAAACTCGAGTTTCTTCTCGGGGTAGGCGGACGAGCCAGCGAGATGACAGTGAATCCAAACTCTCTTGCCGCACTCCATTCATTCAGGGAAGCCACGGTTTTAACAAAGAATTGAAGACGGGGTCATCTCAACATGCTAATGCCTTGCTACAAATTCAAGAAACAAGCCCAAGAAAAGCAAATGCCTCTTACTCAGGACAGATTTCTAGTTGTTTTGACTTTTAAAGACTGATTTGATCGTTTTGCGAATTTTAGCCGAAATGATCTTTATTCAGTTTGAGGAAATTATAAGAGGCGTGTATGAAACTGAACCAAATCTTAAAAATTCTTAAAAATTTTCTATTACTTAAATCTCTGTCTCTTAAAAATAGAAAAGAGAAAAGAAAATTAAACCAAGAGCTCTTTTTTCTTTCATTAAAAGAAAAATAAATAAATACCAAAATCCAAACCATTACTCAAACCGGATTAATTTAGTCAAATCGATCCCGCTTCCTGCCTTTATATATAAATACACTCTAATACCTATCATTTCACAACTGCAATTTGGGTTCACAACTGCAACATGGCGCTGACCTAGACGAGATGTGGGCTGGCAAAACCTCGAGCACCATCTCGACGGATCAATCTAATCAAGTTTTCACCAATTTGAGCAGCATTATTATTAGGCAAATAATAATAATAATAATAATAATGATAATGATAATAATAAGTGGGCCCAACCTTTCATCGCGGCCTCACTCAGCCCACTAAGTAGCCCAACTAAGACATAGGATGTCGTTCCCAGAGTGAAATGGGCCCAAAACGATGCTCCTCTTCTTCTCTTGTGTTTCCATTGAGACGTCACTCAACTCCTCTCTCCGAGCTGCTCCGACAGCAAGTGATGAGCTCGTCTGCGCCGACAGCGACCGCCAACAAAGTGGAGATCCAGCGGCTGAGCAATGCCGAGCGCTCGCCTTACTTCGAGAGCAAGGAGGCGACAGGGTTGTTGCGGTTGGTCCTGTAGGGAGACACTTGGTGGTGGGCCGTCGGCTCCAACAAGTTGCTCATCTACGGCCCCTCTGTCAGGAACAAGAGCCACTTTCGCTTTGGTGTGCCAAACGCTCAAGCGTAAGATGTTTAAAGTTGGGCGCGGTGCATTTGTGAGCTTTTGATTCCATTTCCTTCTCTCGCATGGAGTCTCGTTTTGTTTATAAAACTAGTCAAATTGGACCAATTAGGCCCTTCAATTGATTGCTTTTTTTTTTTTTTTTTTTTTTTTTTTTTTTTTTTTTTAAAGTTTTAGGATATAATTATACTTTCGTGACAAATTTTAGGACTTGATTGCGCATTTTGAAAGTTTATGACTCAATTGTATTTTCATGACAAGTTTTAAAATTTAATTGCACTTTTTAAAAGATTTATAACTTAATTGCACTTTCATGATAAGTTTCAAGACTTTTAGTGCAATTATCCCCTCAAGTTTTTAATTCATTCAATATGGTTATGTGATATCCACCGTTTTTGCCCATGTATCAATCATGAGAAATGGCCATGGGATCAATGCGCCAATAGTGGGGACCAGTCATAGACCAATCTAAGGATCGATGCTGCAAAGGCGACCTAGGGATTGGTCATTGTCTGATCAAAGGGTCGACTAAGGATCGATCAATGGATCGGTGGTGAATCGATCACTGATCACGCAAGTCAAATAGAGCTATCCAGCCATAGATCGACCGCTTGATCGTAAGGGTTGTTTGTGGGATGGTCACGTACTATCACAGATTGATGGATGGTCATGGATTGATCCCGTGCGATTATGCATTGGCTGCGGGTGATTTCCACTCGGTCATGTATTGATTGTGGGCAACCATAAATCAATCTTGTACGACTGTGTGTTGGTCGCGGATCGATTGATCCCACACAATCACATCATAGCCGAGGGTCCATGCTTGACTATGGATTGATCATGAGTTGACCATGGATCGTTTACGATGGATCATGGAACAATCATAGATCGGTTTAGCGATCTTGCCGCTCGGCCATGAGCACGGCCATACGCTCAGTCAGTTTTAGTCATGCTCCGACCAATCTTGGCCATGGACTTGACCATGCCAGTTAGGCTTGGCCACGTCCAACCACGTCTGGTCATGAGTTAGCCACGAATCTCAGTCAAAATGGTGTAGTCGACCGTAAATGAACACGAGAAGTTCTTGCCTAATCATGTTGGCACTTACATCAGCTTTCTTCTAATGCTTGCATATTGTTCTTTGGATGTTAGTAATTAAATGAAGAGGATGAATCACCCACTTAGAGGGCAAGAGGAGGATTTGGTCATGATTATTGCTACTTGAGTGGCAAGAAACATGTGACCAAAATTCAAAGCAATGATGTCCAAATCTTAGACATTTAATGAAGGAATGACTCATCAACTTAGGTGACAAGGAGGAAATTTGATAATGATTGCTAGAAGATTTGGCTTGGAGAGCATAAAAGGCTAGGTTACGATTATAGGGTGACTCCTTAGCTTAAGTGGACTAATTAGGAAAATACACAAAGGTTCTCAATCATTTCCTTAGAGCTTTAGGATGCCACACCATCAAACTAGCTATGCTACTAAAAGAGAGCCTTTTGGGCCAGTTGTTGAGGTCATCAAATGAGGAAAGGCCTATAAATAGGGCTCCACCTTTGTATTCTCACTACCCTTGGCTCATCTCTCTCTCTCTCTCTCTCTCTCTCTCTCTCTCTCTCTCTCTCTCTCTTCATGTGCTCTCTCTCCTTCTCTTGACCCTTACTCGCTGCTCGCCCTTGTCGCTCAGCCACTTCTTGGCCAACCGCCGCTAGTTCATCGACTATAAGTAGAATCCCTAATTTTCAGTGAGGGCAATGTGCTGCGTTATTGAATTTGGATGTGTACTCACCCATACTTAATTGTGTGCATGATGATAAGTGTTTTGTATGGTTTGCTTATGTCTTGTATTCATAAGTATGATCACGCCTCGAGTCACGGATGAGTCTCACTCGGCTTTGGGATCAATGTTGAGACGTTACGGTTCGAGCCTCGCTTGGCTTTGGATTGGTATTGAGGCGTGCCGATTCAAGCCTCACTTGACTTCAGATCGGCGACTAGGCGTGTCGGTTCAAGCCACGAGTCATGTGCTACGCTCGACATATTAGTATAATTATAATGTTAGGTCATGGCATACACACATGTATATGAGCACGCTCTCGGGCCTTGTTTGTATCGGCTAAAACGAAAGATAATGAACCGGCATGTGTGATGCATGACATGTAATCATTTCCAAAAACGATTCTACTTTAACTTTTGCAAAAGCCAATTAAAGAAAAGGGGGTTTCTCCCCACATACGTGCACAGAGAGGAAAAAAATGGATTTTTCCAAAATGTGCTTATGCTGCTGCTGACGTTGACGCCCGCACGATGATGACGTGTCTGGTACTACGTCATTAGATTGAACAAAATGCCTACAAATAAAGGATTAAAAAATTAAATTCAGAGGGAAGATATATTTGTACTTCGGCAATCCGACGCAAATGGTTCAGCCCCGGAGCTTTATCTTTTCACGCGGTTTACCTTCTCAATTTCAAAGAAGAAGAAAGACGAGGATGAGCTAAGTTTGGAAAAATTGTCCACAAAGTCATACATTTATTACACTCTTATTAATTTAGTTATAAATATTTTAATTTTGTCAATTAAGTTTTAAACCTTTTCACTTTTTACCAATTAAGTCTATCATGTTAATTTTGACCGGAATTTACTGACGTGAATAAATTTAATTAATTTTTTAATTATTTTTAATTTATTATTATTTTTATTTCTTTCACTTTTTTCCTCTGGCCAGTTACCCTTGCCAAGCTTTCGGCAACCTCGCCTAAGGCCGACAACCAACTAGAGGCCACGTTGGCGAGGCCAACCCTCACAGGGATTTGGCAAGGGGCGACCTCATCAAAGTTTGCTTGAGGCCTGCAAGGCCGACCCTCACCGGTCATGGCCTCTGGCCAGTCGTAGGAGCCTAGGAGGCTGGGTGATCGACTAGAGGAAGAAAATGAAAAAAAAAAAAAAAAAAGAGAAGAAAAAGAAAAAAAGAAATTAAATATATAAAAATAATTTAAAAAATCGAGAAAATATTAAAAAATAAATTTTGTCTACGTCAACGCTAGTCATGTCATGTAGAACTGTTGGCATCCACGTTAGTGCATTTCAGCCAAAATTAGCCAGATGGACTCAATTGACAAAATGTTAAAAGATTTATAACTCAATTGGTAAAATTAAAAGATTTTATGATTGAATTGGTAAAAGTGCAATAGTTTTATGAATTTTTGAATAATTTTCCAACTAAGTTTGCCGTGAGAAAGTGCAAATTGGGGAGATGGTGTTTTTTCATCTGTTTTCACACTATTTTTGTTGCATTTTTTGGTGAAGATGGATTTGATTTGAATCAAATTCGTTTGCACCCATTTTTTGGGTTGATCTTCATTTCTTACGACTTATTCATCAAACTAGATTGATCCATTTTAAATCCAGTCCAGCAAAGACGAGTGAAAGAACGATTCATCCACCCATTTCGCCGCCTCTATTGGTGCCGTGTTCGACTCGGGTTCAACATGGCTCATTGCGTGGCCGGGTATGGCCAAAGGATGCCATGTATTGCTTTTAAGGGCTGAGAATTCATATTACGTGTTACAATCATGTTTATAAGTAATTCGTGACCATTTTTGTCCATCTTAAGTATTTTGAATTTGATTTTAGTCATAAAGAAATTGAATTGCGATGAGAACGCGTTAATTTGTGTCAATATACCATGT
Organism: Eucalyptus virginea; assembly: GCA_014182375.1. Lineage (NCBI taxonomy): Eukaryota > Viridiplantae > Streptophyta > Magnoliopsida > Myrtales > Myrtaceae > Eucalyptus > Eucalyptus virginea. Next base: position 50,428,018 of record CM024520.1, read on the forward strand.
CGTGTAGTTTTGACATTTTCTCTTTACAATTCACGTTTTGTAAAGTGTTAGGCAAATGGATTGTGTCGAATTTTCTTCCCTTGTTAAAGATCATGTGGGGATATTAGGGGATTCATGAAATTTGATTGTTGATGCTCTATTGATCCTCTTTATTTTTTGGATTTGGCTTTGTTTTGTAGTCTTCCAATCTTTATTTTGCTTCGATTTGCTTTGCCATGAAAGTTTATATACTTCTCACGTATCATTATGAGTAGTGAATACAATTGTCTTTTAACCAAAAACAATAAAATTGTTTTGCATGCAATTGCTACGTGAGAAAAGAAAACCCATAAATCATCTGATGATGGATTATATTGTATGTAAAAGTTGCTCATACGCAATTGCTCCTCGAGAAAGTGATGTACCTACATGAGAAGGGACCGGCTTTTGCTAAATACTCAAGATTGCTTGTGAAATGTAATAAAATGGCTTTATACATGCATCTACCTAACTAAAATGACAAGGTACATTGTCTTCGACTCTTGTCTGTTCGTTCCCCCATTTTTTCCCTCGACCCCTTAAGTTGGCGGCTTTATTTCGCTTTCTGATTTCAGGACGTTGGACACCCAAAGGCTAGACCGTGCGCACCTCTCGTGCCTACGCCATAAAACGTTAGACAAAACGAATCTTTCGACTAAATACTTGAAAGAGATCATCGAAAGGATTTACGTCGGGACCGGCATATAACATAGACAAAGTATTTTGCAGATTCATGCTATTTTGTAAGGTGCTGCATTTTTTGGTTCTTTTAATAGGGTTTAGTTTTTATATCAACATTAAAAGGGTCGCATTTCTAGTCAAAAGTGCTTCCATTCGAGAGAACAGAAAAGGCACAAAGAAAAAAAGCCGGAGAACGATTTTGGCCCTTTTTATCACCGCCAATTACTTTAGATTTATCCGGAACGACAAAAATCATCCATCATCGAGGGCACTTCTAGGATCTCAAATTTGCTGCACTGAATTTTTGCGGAATCCCATCCAATAATCGAAATGGAATACTGACGATCCGAATCGACGCGCCGTATGTCCATCCGGACCGACAAAGAAACGATCGGGTTTTCGACAAAAGAAGGAAAAGAACAACGAAGGGCAGCGGCGTCGCTCGCGCACTAGGATAAGCTTCTGTCGAGGCAGTACATGAAAAAGGGCATCGGGCCAGGGGAAGACCAGACCGACACAAAAAAAAAGACGGACGAACGGAAGAAATCGGGTCCCGTCCACGTGGTCTCGGGGTTCGAATAAAGACAGTTCTGACAAGGGAAATGCAATGCGTGCTAGGGATCTTGCTTGTTTCATCTCATTTTCTTCCGATGTTGTTAAAGATGGGTTGGAATCGAATCCATTCAGATCCCGTGTTTAGTTTTTTTTTTTTTTGGTCGAAAGTAATATATATGCATTCGATTAAGTAATCTTAGAACGCAACGATGATTTACAATCTGAACATAAAATTTCCCATAGAGATAAAGGGGGTGTATGCACCCAATTTAGAGGAAGTTTCTTAGCTCGATGTAGCTTTGTTTGCATCACGAGGACAATAGGTTACTGAAACTTTGTTGCACAGGGATATCTCATCTTGGCAGCGTTGAATAATTTCTTGTAAATTCCAAGGTATCTTGGCCCGGCCCATGATAAATTCCACCACCGCTAAGCTATCACTTTCACAAGTCCATTGAACTGCTTGACTTCTTGCATCTTGCATGTGTCTCGACTTTAAGTCCTTGAGATAGCATATCCCGTGTAGAACTGCTTCTGCTTCCGCGTGAGACGCCGAGAAAACCCTAGCTTCTGCTGCGAAGCCATCGACGACGCACCCAACTCCATCCCTGGTGATTCCGGCGACAGAACAAAGGAACTCACCTGGGACCCATGACGCGTCTACGTTCAGTTTCAACTCCCGACTTCTCGGTGGTGTCCAATTCGCTGTTAAGTGTTGAGTTGTGTTTTGGTCTGGCTGGTTCTTCGACCCTCTGCTGAAGGCAATATTCTGGGTTTGTACGAGATCGAGGATATCCGCCGGTTTGGGAGTCTTTGCTCTGAAGATCCATGAGTTTCGAGCCTTCCAGATCTGCCAGAGAACCCTTGCGATGAACTCCCGAGCAGGTAATTTCCTTCTTGAGTTGAAGACCGCCAGAAGCCATTGATCGAGTCTCTTGATTTGTTTCATAATGTTCGTTCCCTGCAAACGATTATCTTTCCAGATCTGTTTAGTCCACCTGCAAAAAAGAAAAAAGATGTTTGGTGGTCTCAACTTGCGCGTAACACATCTGACATAATGGATCTGGGCTAATTTTTCTTTTGTAGAGATTCTCCCTTGTGGGAACAGCATTTTGACAGATGCTCCAGAGAAAAGTTCTAATTTTTGGTGGGACTGAGAGACGCCAGATCTGTGTCCATAAAGTACGTGGAGGTTGGTATGAACAAGTGGCTTTATTTTGATTTAGTTTGATGGTCGATAAATGGGCCCTGTTATATCTGCTCTTCACTATAAATTCCCCTTTACCGTTTCCTGTCCATACTCTGATGTCGGGTTTGGGGTTTTTACTCAAGGGAATGGCTAGAATCTCGTTTGCTATTTTGTCCTCGAAAAGCTGTTGAATGAGTGACTGCTTCCAAGTTCGAGATTCTTCATTAATCAGACCTTCCACCATGGTAGGTTCTAATTGGTTTACTTGTCCTCCTATTAACTCCTGTGATAACCATTTATCCTCCATGATATTGATTGATTTGCCATCCCCGACTAACCATTTGATATCTGCTTTGATGGTGTCTCGACCCAACAACATACTCTGCCAGCCCCAAGATGATCGCTGACCCTTCTGTGCAGTCCATATATCGCCATGAGGAAAATATATGCCCTTTAAAACTTTGCTCCATAATGCATTCGAGGAAGTGTGTAATCTCCATGCTTGTTTACCAAGCATTGCACAATTGAAGGTAATTAAGTCTTTAAACCCCATCCCTCCTTCATCCTTTCTATTTTTCAGAACTTCCCAGTTCTTCCAATGTGTCCCCTTCTTTGTATCTCCTTTTCGCCACGGAATGAAGCTATTCGCCTTTCAATTGCTCTGCAGATCGACACTGGCAGCTTAAAGATCGACATGGCATAGGTTGGTATGGCCTGCACCACACTCTTAATCAAGACTTCATTTCCTGCTTTGGTAAGTTACTTTTCCTTCCAACCCTCCAGCTTTGAGTTTACTCTGGCTAATATCCATGCAAAAAGTTATTTTCTTGATTGTCCCCATTCTGTAGGAATACCTAAATATTTACCTGTCTTTTCAAAAACAGGCACTCTCAGTTCTTGGGCCATGTTCCTCTTAAGTGGTAAGGGACAATTCTTACTGAAATAAACTCCTGACTTGTTTAAGTTTATAGCTTGCCCCGTTGCATAACAATACTGGTTAAGTGTAAGTGTCAAATTCTGACATTCTATTATAGTGCCATCCAAGAAAAAAATAACATCATCCGTAAAAAGAAGGTGAGATAGCTTAGGACAAGACCTGTTTAGCTATATACCTTTTATACTGCCTTCCGCGACTACTTTTTGCATCAGCCATGTTAACATATTTGTGATTAAGATGAATAAATAAGGTGACAGGGGATCTCCTTGCCTGAGACCTCTGGATGTATTGAAAAATGGGGTAGGTTCTCCATTGAGCTTGACACTGAAAGTCACTATTGTTATGCATTGCATTATTAGAGCCACCCATTTCTCAGAAAAACCCATTTTCAGCATGCAATCTTGAACAAAATCCCATTTAATTCTATCATATCTAATTTGAGTACTGCCTGATGTTTTTTCTTTCTTTTGGTAATGCGTAGCTGATGTAACACTTCCTACACAATTAGGATGTTATCCTGTATCTGTCTACCCTGAACGAATGCACTCTGCTCAGGTGCTATTATCTCTGGCAGCCACTTTTTCAGTCTGTTTGCTAGTAGTTTTGAGATAATTTTATAGCTGAAATTGCATAAACTGATGGGTCTAAACTAACTTATTGTCTCAGGATTTTTCACTTTGGGAATCAAAGCTATATATGTTTGATTTAAATGAGGATCCAGAGTACCTGTGTTGAAGAAATTCTGCACAAGTTGGAACAGGTCAGTCTGTATAATTTCCCACGCGTTTTGATAGAAAAGCCCATTGAAACCATCAGGACCGGGTGCTTTCAAGGCTCCCAATTGAAAAACTGCTGCTCGAACTTCCTCCATCGTGGGGTTAGCCACCAGAGTTGCATTGATATTGTCATCAATAGGAGAAAGGCATTGGCTTAAGACTGGCTGGTAATTTCTTTGCCCTTCTGTTTTGTATAAATTGCTATAAAAAGTTTGAATATGAATTTCTGATTGCTCCTGGATCCTGACACCACCTGTTGTCTTCCATTTGTAGCATTGTAATGTGATTTCTATGCCTCCTTTGAACTGTTGTGGCATGAAAAAATCGTGTATTTTTATCACCCCATTGTAACCATTTAATTCGTGATCTCAATCCCCAATATTGTTCCTCCTGCTTCCTCAGTGTGTCTATCTGGTGTATGATGCTTTGGACTTCCTTTCTGCTTGTATGCTGTTGTGGCTGATTGGTTATTGCTGTTAGGGTCTGAGTTAGCTCTTTTATCCTACTGGGTGCATGAGCAAACTTCTCTTGACTCCATTGTGTAAGTTTTTTTGAGGTCTCTTGAAGTTTTTCTGAAAAAGTGGCCTGGGGAGAAGCTGTATGGGTCCATATTTGATGAATAACACCATGATACTCTTCATGTTCAAGCCAGAAAGCCTCCATTTTAAATTCTCTTCTTCTTTTCTTGCGTTCAGGGTATAGCCTAAGGACAAGAGGGCTGTGGTCCGAGCCTATTGCTGGAAGTGCATGGATTTCTGCTTCATGAAAGTTAATTCGCCATTCCAAGGTACATAACACCCTGTCCAATCTTTTTTTAACAAGATCCTCCCCTTCTCTGTTGTTTGCCCATGTGTATGCACATCCTTGGCTATCCATATCCATCAAAGACAACCCATTGAGCATATCTCTAAAAGCTGCAATTCTTTTATTATCTGCTTCTTTTTTCCCAACCTTCTCCCATACATATAAAATCTCATGGAAATCCCCCATGCATATCCATGGAGTTGAACTGTGAGGTTTCATTGTCTTCAGTTGTTGCCATAATTGCATCTTCTCTCCAAAATTTGTGGAAGCGTGAATAAAGGTGATCTGCATGACTACTTTTCTGGCTGGATCAGTGCAATTTACATCAATAAACTGTTTTGAACTGCCTTGCACTTTCAATGTTACTTCCTCATTCCACATTAACGCCAATCCCCCTGCAATGCCTGTTGGATTTTCTAGGAATAAGTGCTGAAGTTGAAGTTTTCTGCATATACTCTCCACCATCATTGCTTTGTTTTTAGTCTCCATAAGAAAAACTATATTGGGCCGTTCAAGAGCAATTAATGCTCTTAGTTCCTGGATTGTCAGGGGGTTGCCCAGCCCCTGACAATTCCAGCTAATAATTTTCATGTCGTCTTTGGTGGCTTATTAGGGCTAGCCACCAAAGCCCAATCTGTTCCATCTTTGAGCAACTTCACTGGAGTTTCCGTCATGCCCGAATCATCTATGAGAATAGGAGTTGGTTCAGGTAAACATTTCTGCTTCTTTGCTTTATGCAGCTTCATATGCTTTTTGCTGCTTTTTCCTATTTTCAAAGAATTTTGTATGGGAGCATCTGAGCAAATGATCTGTTTTCCATGATCTTTGAGTGCCTTCTGATTTGTAATAGGCACTTCCATAATCTCCTGCTCCATGGAACTTTATGCTCTCTTTTTGTTGCAAGCTTCTAGTCGCATTTCTGGACCTTTCTCTCGTGCGGTTATATCCTGCTCTCTAACTGGAGAAGGTTCTATAGGTATGGTTTCTTCTACTATAAGTTCTTCTTCGATGTTTCCATAAAAAGCCTCCCAATAAGGGCTATGATCACTTACTTCTGCTTTCAGCCAGGGTCCATAGGGACCGATTTTGTCGACTGCCCATGGTGATTCCGAATAAGGGATTTTTGGACAATCTTGGGCATAGTGACCAATTCTTCCACAGGAGTAGCAATAATAGGGTAATCTCTCGTATTTAAATTCTACCCACAACCATTTATTGTCGATATCCAAAATGACCCCTGATTTCAGAGGAGTAGATAAGTCAATTTCCACTCTAACTCCTCCTCCTTTTTGCTGCACGTTTCCCATAGATTCGAGTTGGATTTCCTGGACCTGGCCTAACTTTTTTCCCAGATCATGGTAAACTATTTCAACCCTCCAACCAGGGGGAATACCTCCGATTCTTACCCAAAAAGCTGCTCTGGAAAAATCATAACAGTGTTCAGGGATTTCGGGCTCACACTTTGTTTAAGGACAAGCGGTTGCTAGAATAAGACCAAGGTGCAGATTTCATAACTCTCTCCTTTTCCTCCTCTGATTGAAAGACAAAGGTAAAGAGACCCGGTCCTTTTTGTACACACGCTACTGCTTCTGTTTTCCAGGCTTTCTTCATAGTGGTGAGAAATGCAGGATAATTGACATTGGGTTTAGAGTATAGTTTACCCAAAATTGTCCTGTTGCATTCATCTCTTTTTTGTGTGGGTATCTCCGAACTTACTTCAACCACATCTTCCTTAGACCATAGATGTCCTAGTCGTTTACATAATGTTGCCACCCTCAACTCATTTTCTTCTTTACTATCCATACTGTCTGACTAGGTTAAGGAAAGGAAAAGCTAGAAAGAAAAGCAATGGCAGACATCGGCATTAACACATACAAAGAGGGGCAAGGTAAGTCACACTGTAGGCTTTCAATACTTCCGTATGCTGCTCGAATTCTTCTTGTTCTTTTTTCCAAACATCTTGCTGAAATATATACTCATTACTGCTTTCATTAGGTTTTCTCATCAAAGCTGGAACCATAAGCCGATCAGACCCATTCCACAGATATCATCCACTGCGATTTCATGCCAGAGGGCCAGAGATAGAATCGTAACCACACCAACATCAGATACAGCGTACATCCCACTCGATACTATTGGCTGCCATGAGCTCCACCAACATTTAGAGAGATGAAGATGAGATCCTACCTTGATCGAGCCTCGAAAGCAAGAACTCCAGTCGACTTAGCCACGACCGAAACTACTGTTCTATTGAGTGAAAAGAAGGCCATCGCACTCAACATAAGCTAGAGCGGACGAAACATTTTTGGGGTTTTCTTGCTTGTGAATCATTGTGTAAAAAGAAACGAAAAAACGGGAAAGATTGCCGAGATGTAGAATAGATCTAGGGTTTGTGGAGAAGACAATGCTACCAGAGGGTAGAGAGAGACTTGCATAAACGAGAGAGCTGATCCATTGATCCCGTGTTTAGTTCGTCTTTCATATAATCGCGACTTGTCTCAGTCCCATTCATCGAATTGAAGTGGTCCATTTTAAACCCATTTCCAGCAAATACGAGCTGAAAAATGAATTCAGAATTAGCGGATCCATTTTTGCCGGGGTGCCTTGTTAGACTCCGGTTTGACATGAGTCAAGGGATATTGCCATGTTTTATTTTTAGGGCCTATAATCCATGCCTATTTTTTCAGTCTCAAGTATCTTGATTTTGATTGTCACAAAATTAAATTATGATAGGAAGAAAGTGAGAGTTCGTGTCAATATATAAAGTTAGATGTTGTCATGTTTTACAGAGTATCACGAAAGTGGATCTTGCCTAATCTTTTTCCTCTTTTATTTTCCCAAGGTCATGCATGGATGTCCCATGATTGGTGAAATATGGTTGATTAATATAGATAAATTGAGTCTAGGTGGAGTATTTCCTCTACATACGAGACAATTCTTTCATGCTACGTTCGGTAAGTAGGAAAAAAATGAGATATGATATGAATAAATCTGATTTTATTAATGTGATTCACCAAATTTATATCATGTCCGATCCTATTTCATTATAAATTCATACGACCAAACAGTCTTGGTGTCACGAATGTTATTGTGCGTAATTGCAACGCAGGATTGTTGTCCTTTTGCCGCTTTGCTTCGGCAGTTATCTAACTCAACCCCACCAACCAAAACCAACTCGGGTCGGGACGCGCCTTGTTTGCCCCTCTCCTTGGCCTCCTCCTTAAATTCGAAACTAAGGCAAACACTCCTCCTCTCTCTGCTAGCTCATCTCTGATAACCCACTTGAGATTTCTCTACTGCAGAGAGAGGATTGCGGATAAAACGTCGAATCCATGCTCAACGAAGAAGAGCTCAGGAAGGGTTCGAAGGCGAGGCTGCCTCCCAAGAGAGGACAGGTCAAAGTCGGGATCTTCAGGATGGTTGTGAAGAAGGTGGCCGGTATAGCATCGACGGCGGGGCTTGGAAGGGTCACGGACGAGCTAGCCTCAGGGTCGTCGCCCAAGCTCAGCATGTACTCGCGGGCCAAGCAAGAGTAGCCCTTGTCTGTCTCTGTAAATGTACGCTTCGACTCTGCAACTCTACTATTGATGACCGTTTTCCTTTCTCAAGGGTGTGTTCTTGCTTCTTCTGTTGTGATGCTTCGTGGGTTCAGAGAAGAATTTTTAGTTACCTTATGTAAGTGAAATGCAAAACACAGAGATAGGGAATAGAGAGAATGTAGGTTGTCTTCATCACCATGCTTGGGCGTGTCTTGTCTATCTACTTTTGCCATGGAAGGCATTATGCATCTCTCGTTTTTCTGTCTTCTTGTTTCCACTTCGATTCCTTTCCACTGTAGTAGTGGTCAAATTTTTGCGTCTTGATTCAGTCGATTCAAATGCCCCTTGCCGTTGCCTACGTCTGTTTCTTTGCACTCTGTTTTTTGGGGGGCCAAAGACCTACTCCTGGGTCGACATGAATGAAGTGTTGGACGCAAATTGCGCAACTCCAAAATCTCCATAACCAGAACAAGAACATGCATAATTGAGTAGAAATATTAACGCACCTGTTTTGGGATCCATTGAACATAAAGCAGAAGCAGAAAAGGAATTACTCACGTATCAAGGGGATCCACGCATCAAGTTTTTCTCCTCTATTGCCCTTCGTATCACTGGCTCAATGAGGCGGCTCCCCTCACGTTTAGCGTTAGGTAAACGTCCCTTAGGTGATAATATATGTGAGAATTAGGGTTAGAGGAGAGACTTGAGCACTATTTATAGAGTTTTCAGCCAATCCTTCTCATTATGGGCCAGGCTCAACTCGGCCCACACTAGCCAGCCCATATTATACTAATTAAGAAACCTTATATCTCACCTTAGACCAACCCTGTTTTACGGTAACCGTAAAAACAGTAAATTACAATATCAATTAATTTAGTCTACATTAGGAAAACTCTTACATTCTCCCACTTGGACATCGTACTGTATGTGTGCACATTTGGTCCAGAGGTAATTCTTAATAGTCAATCATATCCCATAAAATCTTAAACACCGAATCATGGCGGTAACTGCATGTATACACACAGAGTCTTCCATGGTCACGAATGCTCTTAACTTTATTGACATGGATTCGATATGGTAGTGTGTCAAATGGATAAAATCTCTCATAGAGAGATCCCATTTGTCAGTCACCATTCTCTTACCTTAGGTGTCACAAAAACTTGTGCCACTAGAGAATGTTTTATGGTTCTAATGAACCCACATATGTTTTGTCCTTATGGTTAACATTTCTTTATGTATCACAAGACATATGCACAAGGCTAATAACCGGATGCCCGGATGCCCTTAGCCTTCACTCAAGGTTTATACAATCCCTTGAGACTTTATCAATATGTATTCAATATAATAACAACACATTCAAAAATATTTTATTGAATGCAAAAGTTGATACATATCAAACCGTTCCAAAGTGTAACAAACACGGATGAAACCTTTATCAAAGTAAAGCCAAAATAGCTCCCACTAAACAATAGTATCTCATGATACTCCTAGGCCCATGCTAACGACATGTCACTCAAATACACACGGGTGTAGGCCTTTAGTTAGTGGATCTGCAACCACATCATCTGTGAAAATATGTTATATTAAAATATCACATTTCTGTACCGTTTGCTTTTGGTCAAAAATTTTGACCACCATATATTTAGACCCCTTGAGACCTCTGTAGTAAATAAATAATACTACAAATTTGTTATCTCAATACAACCGTATGGGTCTATTCATAAAGTTAAAATGATCAACTCCGTCATGAGGTTCTGGAGCCTAATAGCCCAACTAACAGCCTAAAAGAATGTTACTAACACTGCTTATATAGTAGAAGATAATATAGAACTTTATTTACTGCACTTCCTGCTTACATAAATATGTATTTCGTTATTGATTTTATGTCATTCTAACAGCCAGCAAAGTTTACATCTGAATACCCTACTAGTTGCAAGAATTGAACATGTCTGTAAATTAGCATATAACTTCTTGTCTTATTTAAGTACCTTAAAATCTTATTGGCAGCAACCTAGTGATCGCATCCTGGATTTGATTGATATCTTCCTAGAAGTCCTGTCACAAAGACGATATTTAGTCTAGTGCAAATTCGAGCATAAATTATACTTTTAAGTGCACTGATACAAGGTACACCATTTAATTATATTTTTTTAATATTTAAATAAGGACAATGTGATAGATTCAGTCCATCACCCTTAACAACAGGAGCAATTTCTAGCTTGCAATGATGTATATTGAATATTTCCAATATACAATCAATAAATGTTCTCTGAGAAAATCTAATATAATATGGCAAAAACAATCTTTACAGACCTTAGTACAAAGGATATAAGATGTCTCAAGGTCACAATTTGTAAGCAAAATATCATGTACATAGAGTATGAGAAAAAATAAATTTCCTCCCACTGACCTTGTAGTATATTGAATTACTTTGTTCCCAATTGAACAAAATAATAACACTATGCAATTTTAATAATATTGTCTGGAAACTTGCTTAAAATTATGAATAAGACTTTTCAGTCTACACACAAGTTTACTTGAAACATTTGTTGCAAAATCCTCCAATTGCACAATATAGATTTTGTACCTATTTGACGTAACTCCATATCAAAATAAATTATTAATGTCACGTTCACTCTGAAAGAATCTTTAAAAAATACTAAAAAGAAATATTTATTTCTTCACTATTAACTATCCACCCCTCTTTCAGAGTGAAAATTTTAGCTACCAATTTAGCTTTAAATTCCACAATCTTTCTTTGAAATTCTTTTAGTTTTGTACGCTAATTTGCAACTAATGAACTTATGATCTTTAGGCAAGTTAGTTTCCAAATACTATGATGTTTCATAGATTGTATATCGCCTTTTATGGCATCTAATCACATACTTAATTGAGAATAAGAAATGGCATTTATAAATATGCAATTACATTAACCACATAGTGGATATTGTAATCATGCTCTCACAAATAGACTATATAATCTGATGGTATAACTGATTGTCTTTTCCTAACAAATCTCCTTAATAAAGCTGCAACCACTTCATTCTGCACTTGAGAGGTTTAAGAAATTTCATTATAAACTATATCAAGAATAGTACCTTGAACCTCAACAGGTTTAGTCTATGGTACATGAGATTCCATAATTATCTGTATAGGTAAAGACAAAAACATAGTAACCTCCATCATACTATTATCTTTAATAGTCTGAGAGCAGCTATCCTCTACAATTACATCAATCTTTAAAAATTTTAGAGTATGTGATTTCATAATTTTTATACCTTTTTTAGGGTCATAAAATCAATACCCCTTTAACAATCTAGATAAGATACAAAATAATTCCGAGTGAATCTAAATTCCAATGCACTTAATATTGGATTAGATAACCTTACTTTTGCATAACACCTCTAAATTTCATATGTACGTCCAGTCCATAACTCAAAAAAAGTTTATGAAACTATTTTTGTATGTGAAAAGGTTATTTTCAAAATATCAGCTCACAAAAGACTAGATAAATTAGTCTTACTAATCATAATCATTACCATGTTCAATATGATGCATTTATGCCTTTCGGCCAAATCTTTTTGTCAGGATTTTTAGGTATAGTAATTAAATTACCACCCCAAAATCTACCAAGTATTTGACAAATGACCCTTTAAGCTATTTCGCATTGTCATACTTGTCAAAATACTCACGGCCAATGTTAAGCCTGACAACCTTTTAAGACTAATTGTAATTATTTTATTCTTTATCTCGGTCATTTTTCTTAAATAGAAAACTTTCGGAAACAACCTTTTAATCATATACGAGATGTATATGTCATTAGGACAAGATATAATTTCAAGCAACTAAGGCTTTCATCATCTTATAACAGTGCAGTCCGCAGGCAAACCTCTTTTCAAGTGTTCCAGAATGGAATGCTTCATGGACAGTAAGCAAATTCAATTGCTCTTTTTTAAGCAATAAATCATATATCCACAACTTAAAATTTGAAACAATAAAAACCTCAATAATAGTGGAGTTATTAATTATAGAAAATGTGACTGAAAAAATAAGTAATATATATAATTAGCATCATGTGAGCACCGTGTAACTTGACATACAAGTACACATCCAGAGAGTTACACGCATAATCATATAATTACCTTTGGGCAGAATACATGACATGTAGTTGTATACTCCCCACATGATAGCGGTTATGATAATATATTCCAATTCTTCGTGAATTCATCACCTTTAGGCATATGAATCATTAGAATCAGTTACTCCTCCACTACACTATTATGTATCCCTCCATGAACTAATACACAATCACCTCCTTTGCGAATATGACTACGCATTAGACCAAGAGACATCCCAATCATCATATGAGACCGAAATTTCTCAAACCCAATCAAGCGTGCCACTTTGGCGGTCACTATTCAATTGAATCATTGAAACTCTCTCATACCAGTGATGTAAATTTTACTCCTCACATACACCATATACATGTGATTTTAACTTTAGTGATAGGGGCATCATATCACCAAAATCACATATTATGCTAATTACATTGCTTTGTTCATTAATGAAATCTTTATTATATATATAGCGAACTTGAAAGACACCAATGAGATCAACGGTCATAGCAACACAAGAAACTTCTCATAACATAGAAGCAATCATCTTTTGTGCACCCCGATTACTGATTACTAAAACAATATTAAAAGAATGCCGATCTAGAATATCTCTCACAAATTAATATCAATTGTAATACAGGGTACACCAAATCGACAAGCTTGACAGTTGATCCATTATCACTCATGAGTTCATAAGACAAAAAATAACTCAAAGACCAACAACTGATTTATTAGCCAATTTTTAAGTAAAAAATTATCATTGTAATCAACCAGTGGCCTATTAATTGCAAACCAGATAATCAAATATTTAAAATTTAACAATAGATACTATTGCTTTGCGTAAATGTTGTCATACTCCTTAACCATAAAAAAAAAATATTCAATTTGATAGACATTAACAAGTGACCAAATGAATTTATGTATAATATGCAGTAACTTAATTGACATGCATTACCCACATTCAACAGATGTGTTAATTAGTACAATCAGTTTTGTCACGCGTTTTTAAGACGTCCATCATTCAAAGATTACCAGTGTGTAAAGGAATATGCTTAAACAACAAAAATTTTATAATCAATACATAGCTCAATTACTATCATATAATGGTTGTATCTCATTAAGCCAGCTTTAGTTCACAATAAAGTTTAATTTTTATTAATGAATCACACCATTATAATGTTTATGTGATAACATACCTGTAACCCAACACTTATATTTCCAAAATCACAGAAAATATAAAAAAAATACGCAAAAAAAATCACTAAAAATACACGTATTTAGGGTTCCGTATGTATTTTCACATCCATAAAATTATCAAACATGTAAAATAAATACACCACAACGTAGAGGATGATCATACGAATCCAATGCCGCCACCCACGCGCCGAACGAAGGCTCCACGCGCCCACACGCGCCGCCGAGTGCACGGCGCATGGAGCTCACGTGCAGCGCGTTTTCGACGCCCAGGTGGCGGGTGGCCGCATGTGGGGGCGCATGCGGCCTCCTTTGGCGACGCGCCGCCTATAGTTCTTCTCGTCTCATTGAGTTCAGTCCGAATATATAATTTAATTTAATTTTTATTAAAAGAAAATTCTCGAAAATCTCAAATTAGGGCAAAATCCTATGTGTTTGAGTTCTAGGATTATGGAAACTCTGATACCACATGTTGGACGCAAATTGCGCAACCCCAAGATCTCCATAACCAGAACAAGAACATGCATAATTGAGTAGAAAGATTAACGCATTTGTTTTGAGATCCATCGAACATAAAGCGGAAGCAAAAAATGGATTACCCACGTATCAAGGGGATCCACGCATCAAGTCCTTCTCTTTTATTGCCCTTCGTATCACTGGCTCAATGAGGCGGCCCCCCTCACGTTTAGCGTTAGGTAAATGCTCCTTAGGTGAGGATACATGTGAGAATTAGGGTTAGAGGAGAGATTTGAGCACTATTTATAGAGTTTCCAGCCAGCCCCCCTCATTACGAGCCAGGCTCAACTCAGCCCACACTAACCAGCCCATATTAGACTAATTAAGAAACCTTCTATCTTACCTTAGACTAACCCTATTTCACGGATGCGACTCCTGAATGGAAACCAAAGACGATGAGACGAACGTCGTGCGAAGATCCAAGGATGTGATTCCTCCTCTCTCTCTCTCTCTCAGAGGAAAACGATCGGCACCTTTTCTGCCTTAGCAAAACGGGAAAAGGGAAAAAGGTGGGTTTCCAATTCCATTCATTCGGTATCCGAATCTCCCACTTTCGAGGGCTGCGACCAATATAACGATTCATCTTCCTTCGAATTTTCGACCTCTGGATGGCAATTTGTGGAGCATATGAAGTTAAACCTCCTCCGTGACATTTTCTTCGAGTGGAGAGGATTCCCACAGGCTGTTTTTTCCTGGGATCGACAGGACAAAATGCCATCTTTCTTTTATTTTCCGTCGGGTGTCAATTGTTCGGCCGACGGAGTTCTTTATTTATTTATTTTTTCTCTCTTTTGGTATGTTCGTAGGAAAACACGTTTGCAAAAGGCGCGCACACTACGACCAAAAAAAAAAAAAAAGACAGGCACACGTGGAATAACCGGCAAAGATACTAAATCGCACCCTACCTTCATTCGACAAAAATATGAACAATAAAGAACTATTTGCGCGTCGATTCCTGCGTCCGAGATAGAATTAAAAATTATTCGTTGCAACTTGCAATGCCCCATCTGAAGACCATCTTTCTTTTCTTTTCTTTTTTCCAATCATTTGTGTAAACAAAGAACAACATTAGTAACCGGAGCCATGATCCTATATTGACTTGGTAAGATAAGCAAATGTATAATCTGTTTCGAATATGAATAATGGCGGGATGATTTAAGATGTAATAATCGAATTCATATAACGTGAGAAGATCCCTCAAATACTGTGCTTGAAAAATGGGTAAGGCCAACAAAATTCTATGTTGGGAAAATATGGTGAATGATTGAATAGAACAAGAAGTCGGACTTTAAGACGTGCTATCACTTTTTTAAGGAATTATTTGTCCCACAACGTTGCTAATGTTACCAGCAAATTTCTTTAAGGATACAACAAAGTCCCGATTGAGTATATTAGATAACAATTCTAGCATTTTTCTAGAGTCTCTTAAGGAAAACAATTGAAAAAAATAGTTGTATTTTCTTTCGAACAAAAGCGAAAATGGAAGAAAAATATTATGATTGAACAGATATGTTTAGTAATATATAGCAAAAAAAAAAAAAAAGTTACATTTGAACAAATACAACCTTTCAAATATTAAGAAGTTATGTTTGAACATGTACGAACTCCGAGATAAACGTTTGAAGAAGTAAAAAAATTCAGAATTAAAAAAATAAAAAATAAAAAAACTGTAAATCTTTCGTGAACAACCGTATCATTTCAATAAGACACTATAGTTAATTTTATATAAAAATAAATCCGAATTTTAATAAATGAAAAAATGATTGTTGATTAGTTCCAAATCTCGTCAACGGCTACTTACATTTTTTTGATGTGGGACAAGGTACCTCAAAAGATCAGCATATTCTTTTGATTGGTTCAACCATTGTTAGGAGTAACCCATAGTATATGTTAAATTATATCATTACAAAATATACTTTTGTACTTGTCTATTGATCTAAACGATTAGATTACACTCTCCGAACAGAATTTAAGATAAGATTACATCAATTGAGAAGGTTATGACTTAATCTCAATATGCACACAATAGATGGGACTTTTAGTACACTTTTTGTTAAAACGAAGATAGGAGTTAACATGTCGAGTCTCGTTTAAATCAAATCACCACTTATCTATATTGTCAGTAATTTGGGAACTCATCTTCGTACTAAAAAGTCCAAAGTTTGTTTTTTCTCCTTGGAAATTTAGTTAGAGTCAGCAAGTGAACAAACTTCATCGACTATAAGTAGAATCCCTAACTTTCAGCTAGGGTGATGTGCTGCATTATTGAATTTGGATGTGTGCTTACCCATACTTAATTTTGTGCATGATGATCATTGTTTTGTATGATTTGCCTATGTCCTGTATTCATAAGTATGATCACGCCTCGGGTCATAGATGAGTCTCACCCGGCTTTGGGATCGGCATTGAGGCGTAACAGTTCGAGCCTCGCTTGGCTTTGGATTGGTATTGAGGCGTGTCGATTCGAGCCTCACTTGGTAAGGGTGAGCATCGGTCTAGGGTCAACCTTGGACCAACCCTGGACTGACCCAACCCAACCTTGCTGGTCTTGGTCCGGTTCCTAGGGAGATCGGGTCGGTCCTTGGTCCTGGGATTCCTGGACCAATACTGTGCGGGTTGGTCATCGGTCCTGGGAGTTTAGGATCGGTCCAACCCGAACCAACCCTAAATCTATATATATTATATATAAAATATATTATTTATAAATTTTTTATATAGAGAAAACCCTAAAATAAACGGTGTTAATAACATTAAATAGCTTCTTAGTAAGGAGTTCAAGTAATTTTACACTATTTTTTAATAACTTAGATCTTTTAATGTCTTTTACGGTGTCAAAAGCCATAATTTACAAAGGAGAAATATGTTTTTGTGAGGACTCTTCATGGCGTTCAAAATAACATAAATAGCTCCTTACGGCATCCTCCTTTAATACTCGTTTTCTTCTGTCTTATTTATCCTCTTAGTCTTTAATTTGACAAAATTGAAAGAAATAACTTCTCCGTTCGTCACTTGACACTTGCCTTACTCGCTTAGAGTCATTCGTGCCGCTCTTTGCTTGATGCTCGCATGGCTTGTTGCTCCCTGCTCAATGCTCGACGCTCAACTCACTCGACACTTGTCGCTCACCTCTCTTAGCTAACCTCGCTCGTCACTGGACCCATAAGATTGGTCCGGTCCTCGCTCGCCTTTTTAGGGAATACAAAAAACGAAACAAAAAAATTATCGATTGGTCCTGGGTTGACTCTAGAATTGGATCAAATCCATTGGGTCAGTCCGGTTCTCGATTGCCTTTTTAGATAGTACAAAAAATGAAATAAATAAATTATCGGTTGGTCCCAGGTTAACTTTGGAACCGGACCGAATCCACTGGGTCGGTCCGGTCTTCGGTCCCAAGCTCAATAGGGTTGGTCCTCGGTCTCAAGAATTGAGGACTAGCACTGTGCGAGTTGGTTCTAGGATTAGGGGGTGGGCCGGCCCAACCCGAACCATGCTCACCCCTAATTCAGCTTCAGATCGACGACTAGGCATGTTGATTCAAGCCACAAGTCATGTGCTGTGCTCGGCATATTAGTATAATTATGATGTTATAGGTTATGGCATACACACATTTACATGAGCATGCCCTCGGGCCTTGTTTGTATCGGCTAAAATGAAAAATAATGAATCGGCTTGTGTGATGCATGACATGTAATCACCTAAATGAAAGATATGACTAGTCGCCATTTGAGATGGTGATGATGCCTCGTTTATAAAAACGGGATGCCCCACCTTCAGTGGGATGCCACTGGGAGTGGACGATGCCCCGTAAGGGAAATGGGAGGTCCCCTAAGGAAGGGTTGTTAATTGGGAGTCGTTTTGTGGCGATGCTTGGCTTGAGGCCGGATGCCTAGATTGAGCCAGGATGCTCCGATTGAGCCAAGAAAAATCGTTTGAGACAGTTAATGAACCTTTTGTGCATGTTGCTATGCATTGTTTGATGTGTTTATTGATAAGCTGAAAGTAGGACATGCATAGATGGTAAGTCAGAATTGATCACATGCATATAGTCAATGTATGGCAATAGAATTGCTATTAATTTGCCGTTAATGCATTAGCATGAATGATGTTCACATGCTAGATTTGATGACTAGTTGTCCTTGTAAGGATTAGTGATTTTATTTATTGAGTTCTCGATTCACTCTGTTGTTTTTCAAACTTGTAGGTATGGATACTTCACCTACTCCCCGTCATGGTTTGCCTATGTCTATGGAAGTGTCCGTCATTGACATTATCAACGTAGAGAACGAGATTACCTATTGTAGGTGTGACTCTATTGTATGGGTCGAAGAGAGCCTAGATGATTGGGTCCCCCACCACTACATGGCTTGGTATGTATGGTTCGATGGCAACCTTTTGGGGCCTCTCAAAGGTTTCGACAGACCGCTAAGGCTGACTGATAACATAGCAAAGGGGGATACCAATTTTGGAGCTGCAACCTTGCTCGAGGAGCTAGGGATTCCTGGGTCTAATATATATATACCATAAAGGGGTTAGGATCGGAGTACTATATGAGAGAACAAGGAAGTATAAGAGATTAACAGATCTATATGAAAGCAGGGAAGGATGTATCTAAAAAGTAAATGATGTATAAGAACAAGAAAGTAAATAACTTAAATAAAATCGCGAGAATTAAAAATAATGTAAAGACCGAAAGCAATATATAAGATATAAAGTAAGAGAATGCATAAACAAAAACCAACCATGAAGGTGGTATGAACTTGTATTATATAAAGCTGAAAAGCTGAAATTACATGTATTGAAAGATGCAGAAACTTAGATGCAAAAACTTAAAGTATCAAGTCATCCACTAGGGCGGTAATCCGCACTCCAGGGAGTATTGATGTTTGTATTACATGAAATGGTTAACCAACTATCATGTAAGTTGGTAACCCTGTATAAAACTATGTATATGAAAACTAACTTACTTTGGAACCAGGGGATACAAGGTAAGAAAGCTTGGAGATGGAAGAGATGAGGATGAAGATGGAAGGGATGAGGGTTTACAAGAGAGAGAGAGAGAGAGAGAGGAAGGAGAGAGAGCAATCTGAAAATTTCCGGCCCCTTCTTCTATGTCGAGTGAGTGTATTTATAGCGGGTGCTACAGTGAAAATGCTACAGTGCTGAACAGTGTAAAGTGAACAATGATCGAGTGAACAAAAGTATGAACAAGTGTATGTCTACTACGCTCCGGTGTGTAGCCTTTTGCGCCGTTTGTAATAGTAATCGCATGTGATGTCTTTTAATCTCTGTCCCGTATTGATCCCGTAGCGCCGTCTTCATTAGTGTTTCCACTATGATGTGACTTTGGGAAGATCCGTCTTGACTGTTTTTTTGAGATTTGGAAGATCCACATTGTGATTCTTCCGCTTCGAGAGCATCGTCCCGAGAATGTTGCGGTATTCATCTCTGTTTTGGACTGCTGCAAGTGCTGCACTTGCCATGGATTTTTCCCCGTAAAAACGATGTATTTGATGGAGATGCGATTATTTGGGTTTTCTGGCTATTTAGCCATGTTTTAACCGCAGCTTCGGATCCTTGGTCAAGAAATCTGAATCCATCCCACCATTTGGTTTTGTATTTTCGGACAAGTGTTGGTATACCTGGTTTTTGGATGTATTGTATTCAAATTCCCATGCTGTTACCCAAGAGATTCTGAATATTATAAAGAAATGCATAAGGCATGGAAACCTTATATCATGAGGTGTTGGTATGAATTGTTCACTGAAAATCTTGTATCCTTGTTTGACGGTGGGGTGTAATATTATGTCCAAAGGACCAAAGAGATCCCACCAGGAGTCAAACCAGTTTGGCAAGTTTTGTCGTGGGAAGTTGTCTTTGAAGAATAATAACCAGCTGTGTTGGAAATTTGTATTCTGTCTGAAAAAGACGTTCCACCAAGCTTGTTGGTAGTCCCAAGATGTATATGAAGAGGAGTATGGTAGACTTTGGGTAAGTCTGGTTTGGAACTTTCTCGGGTGTATGGGGTGAGGCTCCCCAAAGTGTGAGGGGTGTATGACTTTACTGATGGATATAGTGGAATAAAAGATATTTTCTGTATTGTTTTTATCAGCAAAGTGAGTGAACCTTGCCGATTCTGTTTCCACTAAAATTTGCTCATAATAAGCAAGGGTTTTGTTTGTATTGTGAGGTTTGAAAAGCCAATTTTTGGAAATATGTTTTCTGCAAATTTGATTGGATCTTTATCGAAGAATCCATCTTCCACATCAATATATTTTGAAAAGATGTTTTGGGAAAGAATTTTGATCTTTGAGAAAGAGGGGTTGCCTGGGGCTTAATAACCACCTCATTCGAAATTCTTTTGTATTCCGCTTGTTTTTGTGTAGCAAGCGGGGAAGGATTGTTACTTACCTCTATGGCACTGGATGGCTCTTTCTTTACGTTTTGTAAAGATTGGGCAAGTAACAATATTGTTTCTTTTGGAAGTATGTTGGCTAACTGATTGAGGGCTAGCATGGGTTCAGATGATATGGGTTCTGTTGTCAAAGGTGTTTGCTGTAAGTATGTTTGGTTGTTTTCTGCCATTTGGAGCCATGTCTTGACAGATGTTAAGCCTTTCGGCTTTGGTGGTGTATTGGAGGGTTCGGCAGTGGCTTTGCCTTTGCCTTTGTCTTTGTCTTTTTTGGGTCTTGGCATATTGGTATCCCCCGTAAAAATTCTCTTGTGAGAAAATCAGGTAATGAATTTGAAGAACCATTTATAAATTCAATGTCAAAATCGAATACTGAAAGTATGGCTTGCCATCTGGCAAAAATTTGTTTCGATGCAACATTTAAAACGTCTTTTTGTAAGATGTCTTTGGCTGATTTGCAATCAATTCTCAGGAGAAATTTTTGATTTAATAAATCTCATTGGAATTTTGATATAGATAAAACTATAGCAAGTATTTCTTTTTTGATTGTCGAATAATTTTGTTGAGTGGAATTCCAATATTTTGATATAAACTGAATAACTTGTTCTTTGTTGTTATTGACTTGTTTGAGAATGCCACCGTATCCTAATTCTGATGCGTCTGTTTCTACTATTTTGAAAGTGGAAGGGTCAGCAAGATGTAAGCATGGTATATCTTTCACATGCAATTTTATTTGTTTGACAATGTCAGTATGGACAGAAGTCCATGGAGGAGGATCTTTTCGTAACCTTTGATGTAAAGGTTTACAAAGGATATTTATGTTGGGAAAGAAATCTAAAATATAATTGAGACTACCCAAAACCTTTGTAATTGGGTTTTGTCTTTAATTTCATCGGGAATTTATCAAGTAAAAGAGATTGATCTTTCTATGGGATTGATGGTGCTTAAATGGATGTAATGACCTAAAAATCTAACCTTGGTCTTGAAGAGTGCAATTTTAGTATGAGAGACTACAAGACCGCTTTGTATGATTATTTTTATGAAAGTAGATAAATGTTTGAAATGTTGTTCTATATTGGAAGAGAATACTAGAACATCATCTATATAAACTATGATGTATTCTGAATAAGGATTGAAAATCTCATTCATAATTCTTTGGAATTCTGAAGGGGCATTTTTTAGGCCGAATGGCATAACATTCCATTCATATTGGCCAAAAGGTACTGTAAAGGCTGTCTTGTATTTATCCTTTTCACTTACTTGTATTTGCCAAAATCCTGATTTCATGTCAAATTTAGAAAATATTTTTGATCTACAAAGTCTGTTTAGCAAATCTTTTTTATTAGGTATAGGGTATCTTATCCATCTAAGAGCTGTATTAAGAGGTTTGTAATTAATAACTAATCTGGGAACTCCTCTTTCTAGTTCAGCATTTTTATTGACATAAAAAGCAGAACAACTCCAAGGGGATTGGCTTTTTCTTATGAGTTTTTTATTTAAGAGATCTTGTATTTCGCTTGACAAAATTTTAAAACTTCTTGGTTCATTTGTGTTGGGCGGGCTTTGGTAGGAATTTTGTTTTCAGAAAAATCATGTTCATAAGGTAAATCAACAATATGTTTTTTTCTTTCCCAAAAGGCATTGGGTAGAGTAGAGCATATAGTTTTCTCTATGTGTTTTTGTAGAGAAGCTATTTTTTCTATGATGTTTGGTCTTATAAGGTTTTCTTCTATTCTTTTAAACTCTAAATCTTCTTTTAAAAATTCAAGCTGGTTTTCTTTGTCTTTTATGAGGCAATTTATTTTTGAGATGGAATGTTCTTGTAAAATATTAAGACTTCTTTTCTGTGGTTTTGTTATGAAATTGAAGGTGATTTTTTTGTTTAAAGCATGAGTTTCTATACCTTCATTAGTAACAGCAAATGGTTGAATTAATTGTATAAAATGTGTTCCAAGGATAACCTGTTGTCTCATGTTTTTAACTAAAAGAAAAGATGTTTTGTAAGACATTTGGTCTTTTATTATTAGGGCTTCTGGTAACTTGTATTGTATATTCAGCTTGTCTCCCGAGGCTGATTTTAAGGACTCGATGTTTTGTCAAAGTATCTTGTTGGAACAAGGCATTCCTTGATACAATTGAGGTCAGCCCCTGTATCAAAGAGTGCCGTTGTTTCAATAATATACTCATTATTGATTTTTATCTTAATATTTATTATCCATTTCCTATATGTGATTTCTGTTAATAACATAAGAAAAGCTGGATCAGAGGTATCTGGGGTACTAGTGATTTCATTTTGGTCTTCAAGTTTTGTTGTTCTCTTTATGACAAGAGACTTTATATCAGAAATTTGTTGTTTCATTTCTGATTGAGTTTCTTTTAAGGCTTGTATTTCTAACTTTTGTTGTTTTATTTCGTTTTGGAGGTCATTAATATTTATAGGTCTAGACTGTTTTTTGTTTCTATTTAGAATGTCTTTAAGGTTGTATGAAGTATTAGGCTTGGAAGTAATATTCATAGAAGAGTGAAGTCTATCTAAATATTCTTTTTTGGCTTCAGGGTCAAGTATTTTGTCAGCAGTGCTGAGAAGGAATTCTTCTTCTTTTGTTAAGACGTTTACTTCAGAATGGGTTTTCCTGAGAAGCGTCTTCATATTCAGAATCAAGAGGATTCTATCTCATTGATTTGAAGACCTTCTTCCTCAAGAAATTCATCAGAAGAAGTATCATCATTTTCTATGAAGATATTGTTTAACTGATTAAGAGTATCGTTATCTAGAGAAAGTTCATTTAATTTTTTATTAATCCTACAATATTTTGAAGTATGACCTTTTCTATCACAAGAATAACATTTAATGTCTTTAAAAAATTTTCTATCAGAATGAGGTCTATTTTGGTTATTCTGGTGTCTTTGTTTATTCCTACGAAATGGAGGTTTGTTGTGATGTTTTTTTGTTTCTTTCTCAGGAGGACAATTTCCCTTACATTTTGGTTTTGTTTTTCATTATAAGAGGGGTCGTATTGAGCACAAAAATCTCCTAGACTCCTATTGGTGAGGGATTGTTCTTCCTTGAGTTGTCTTTGTAATTTGATTGTATTACACATTTGTGTTCCTTGTCTATAAACATAGGAGACTATTTCTCCATAAGAAAGGAGATCATAAGGAATTTGACCGCTGTAATCTTCCCTAATTTTATCTCTAACTTGGTCACCTATAATCTGCGGTAAACCGGCTAAGAATTTTTCTTTCCAAAAGGGTTGATTGCAGTCGGGTCGAATAAGGACCCTTTGAAAGAAAAGCTCTTTGTATTCTCTAAATCTTCCTAAGGATTTGCAACGCATATTGGAAAGGAGATCTTGGTTTCTATCCCTAATATGTGAAGGATCGCCTACAAAGTGTTGTGAAATGGAATAGATAAGGGTATTGACCGCATCTTGGATGAGATGACCTTGATCATCATCCATGCGTTGACCAAAATCGTCTACCTTATAAGCGGTTAAAATTTGTGTCTTTTGTTCATCTGTCGTAGTTATCCCACCAACCTTTAGCTGTCCAAGAAATCCACTAAAAGATTAGCAACAGCATGGTCAGAAACATCTTGCTACATTCATATAGGACTAGTCCAAGTAGGAGTCAAACCTCTTACTAAAGAAAGCCTTAATACTTCCATTCTCTTAGTCTTACGTGATTCACGTCTTTTAAATTATGATGAATCTATTCTTGGCACTGTAGAGACAAGTCTCTGCAAAGGACCTATACACTTTGACTGTTATCCCAATTTCTCAGTCTCCCTTAAAGACAAGAACATTCTTAGAGCTCTAACACTCCAAATCAAAACCCATAATTATAAAGTAGCAGATGGATCTATTCCCTTAGCTCTTGTCTATAGAATCCATTATAAAGCCATGTCCTCTGCTTTTGGAGAAAATGCTTTCAAACATAGTCCACGGGGAGAAACACTTCTTCTCCAAACTGACATTTCTAGAGCAAATACGACAATTCCTAGGTCTATTAATTGGAACCAAGTGACTTTACCAGAACAATGGGAATTAGAAAACCAAATTCCCCAACAAGTTGTTCAAAATACGGACCCTACTAATGTCATTCAACACCCAGGAAGGAAGAGTGACCATTAGATTTCCTAGAAGATCTTTCGATTCAAGATCTAGTCATTCTTTTCATAATTCTTATACAAGGTCCATAGATCTTAATCCTAATCTTCCTCCTATAATCACCATTCCCCCTAGTACACATAGAAATACTCCTCCTCCTAGTATACACAGAGACACTCCCACAAGAGGTACAACACCTTTACCTCCCTCCACCAGTAGAAGTAATCCTGAGACACCTCTTGAACCAGAAATTAGTGGTTTAGATAACAGATCAGGAATCTCCAGGCCAATTTATCAACAAAATCAGCATGAACCAGCCGAACCAGCCCTTGATAATACAGATTCTCCTCATCATTCTCCTACTTATTCACAAATGATAGATGCCGAGCTTAATGTTTTAGAAAAACATTTTGAGCCAAACAAAACTTTTCTTAATAAATAATTTAATTCTGAAAACAACAAACAAATCGAGAATGGTTCTTCAAAACCTTTGCTGATAAAGCAAAAGACATCAAACAAAAATATTACGACTACATATATGAATATGAAGTCCATATATTTTTCTTTGATTGGTTAGAAGAACAATTCCTCGAACCAAAAGAAATATTTGTTTTAGATCATCATTATAAGTGGAAACTTGATAATGGTGAAACCATAGAATCTAATCATCCACCCCTTAGGAGAATAAAAATACAGCATGGAGATAGCGAGGTTACACCACTCCTTTTAGACTTCCGGACAAAGGAGACTCTCTCTACACCCACAAAGTTATTGAACAAAACAATTTTACTAATCAACATTTAGTAACCATAGGAAAACAATTAAATAGGATAGAATCCACCTTCCGAATCCTACTCGACTTATTACACCACAAGTGGACACCCTCAAAAAACCCATTTTTAAAGCCTTTGAGTTTCCAAAAATCTTAGCCTAGAGTTTGCCAAAGCTATAGAACAAAAGAAAAACTCTTAGGAAAATCAAAGTTGGAATCGATCCTATACTAGACACTCCTAAATTTCAAAATCTCATCATTAGAGACACTCCGATCAACCCACCATTAATACCCCGACCAAACCCTCGATAATCCACGATAATGAGTCACAATGAGATTAACGAGACTCAATTGGAGACAACCTCAAAAGCTTTATTATAGTAGAGCTACCCCACCAGACATTGCCCAAGAAGAATCATCGCAAAAAATACAGAATAAATACTCTCCTGACGCCATCTATGAATGGAACATTGATGGTGTTGCAGAAACCAATGTTATGAACATTCTTAACAACATGGTCATGCTTGCTAATGCCTACAAAACACAGCAAGATGTTTCTGACCATGCTGTTGCTAATCTTTTAGTAGCCGGATTTACTGGACAGCTAAAAGGTTGGTGGGATAACTACCTGACAGATGAACAAAAGACACAAATTTTAACTGCTTATAAGGTAGACGATTTTGGTCAACGCATGGATGATGATCAAGGTCATCTCATCCAAGATGCGGTCAATACCCTTATCTATTCCATTTCACAACACTTTGTAGGCGATCCTTCACATATTAGGGATAGAAACCAAGATCTCCTTTCCAATATGCGTTGCAAATCCTTAGGAAGATTTAGAGAATACAAAGAGCTTTTCTTTCAAAGGGTCCTTATTCGACCCGACCGCAATCAACCCTTTTGGAAAGAAAAATTCTTAGCCGGTTTACCGCAGATTATAGGTGACCAAGTTAGAGATAAAATTAGGGAAGATTACAGCGGTCAAATTCCTTATGATCTCCTTTCTTATGGAGAAATAGTCTCCTATGTTTATAGACAAGGAACACAAATGTGTAATACAATCAAATTACAAAGACAACTCAAGGAAGAACAATCCCTCACCAATAGGAGTCTAGGAGATTTTTGTGCTCAATACGACCCCTCTTATAATGAAAAAACAAAACCAAAATGTAAGGGAAATTGTCCTCCCGAGAAAGAAACAAAAAACATCACAACAAACCTCCATTTCGTAGGAATAAACAAAGACACCAGAATAACCAAAATAGACCTCATTCTGATAGAAAAAATTTTAAAGACATTAAATGTTATTCTTGTGGTAGAAAAGGTCATACTTCAAAATATTGTAGGATTAATAAAAAATTAAATGAACTTTCTCTAGATAACGATACTCTTAATCGCTTAAACAATATCTTCATAGAAAATGATGATACTTCTTATGATGAATTTCTTGAGGAAGAAGGTCTTCAAATCAATGAGATAGAATCCTCTTCGATTCTCAATATGAAGACGCTTCTCCAGAAAACCCATTCCCGAAGTAAACGTCTTAACAAAAGAAGAAGAATTCCTTCTCAAAGACTGCCGACAAAATACTTGACCCCGAAGCCAAAAAGAATATTTAGATAGACTTCACTCTTCTATGAATATTACTTCCAAGCCTAATACTTCATACAACCTTAAAGACATTCTAAATAGAAACAAAAAATAGTCTAGACCTATAAATATTAATGACCTCCAAAACGAAATAAAACAACAAAAGTTAGAAATACAAGCCTTAAAAGAAACTCAATCGAAATGAAACAACAAATTTCTGATATAAAGTCTCTTGTCATAAAAGAACAACAAAACTTGAAGACCAAAATGAAATCACTAGTACCCCGATACCTCGATCCAAATTTTCTTATGTTATTAACAAATCACATATAGGAAATGGATAATAAATATTAAGATAAAAATCAATAATGAGTATATTATTGAAACAACGGCACTCTTTGATACGGGGCTGACCTCAATTGTATCAAGGAATGCCTTGTTCCAACAAGATACTTTGACAAAACATCTCGAGTCCTTAAAATCAGCCTCGGGAGACAAGCTGAATATACAATACAAGTTACCGAAGCCCTAATAATAAAAGACCAAATGTCTTACAAAACATCTTTTCTTTTAGTTAAAAACATGAGACAACAAAGTTATCCTTGGAACACCTTTTATACAATTAATTCAACCATTTGCTGTTACTAATGAAGGTATAGAAACTCATGCTTTAAACAAAAAAATCACCTTCAATTTCATAACAAAACCACAGAAAAGAAGTCTTAATATTTTACAAGAACATTCCATCTCAGAAATAAATTGCCTCATAAAAGACAAAGAAAACCAGCTTGAATTTTTAAAAGAAGATTTAGAGTTTAAAAGAATAGAAGAAAACCTTATAAGACCAAACATCATAGAAAAATAGCTTCTCTACAAAAACACATAGAGAAAACTATATGCTCTACTCTACCCAATGCCTTTTGGGAAAGAAAAAAACATATTGTTGATTTACCTTATGAACATGATTTTTCTGAAAACAAAATTCCTACCAAAGCCCGCCCAACACAAATGAACCAAGAAGTTTTAAAATTTTGTCAAGCGAAATACAAGATCTCTTAAATAAAAACTCATAAGAAAAGCCAATCCCCTTGGAGTTGTTATGCTTTTTATGTCAATAAAAATGCTGAACTAGAAAGAGGAGTTCCCAGTTAGTTATTAATTACAAACCTCTTAATACAGCTCTTAGATGGATAAGATACCCTATACCTAATAAAAAGATTTGCTAAACAGACTTTGTAGATCAAAAATATTTTCTAAATTTGACATGAAATCAGGATTTTGGCAAATACAAGTAAGTGAAAAGGATAAATACAAGACAGCCTTTACAGTACCTTTTGGCCAATATGAATGGAATGTTATGCCATTCGGCTAAAAATGCCCCTTCGTAATTCCAAAGAATTATGAATGAGATTTTCAATCCTTATTCAGAATACATCATAGTTTATATAGATGATGTTCTAGTATTCTCTTCCAATATAGAACAACATTTCAAACATTTATCTACTTTCATAAAAATAATCATACAAAGCGGTCTTGTAGTCTCTCCTACTAAAATTGCACTCTTCAAGACCAATGTTAGATTTTTAGGTCATTACATCCATTTAAGCACCATCACTCCCATAGAAAGATCAATCTCTTTTACTGATAAATTCCCTGATGAAATTAAAGACAAAACCCAATTACAAAGGTTTTTGGGTAGTCTCAATTATATTTTAGATTTCTTTCCCAACATAAATATCCTTTGTAAACCTTTACATCAAAGGTTACGAAAAGATCCTCCTCCATGGACTTCTGTCCATACTGACATTGTCAAACAAATAAAATTGCATGTGAAAGATATACCATGCTCACATCTTGCTGACCCTTCCACTTTCAAAATAGTAGAAACAGACGCATCAGAATTAGGATACGGTGGCATTCTCAAACAAGTCAATAACAACAAAGAACAAGTTATTCAGTTTATATCAAAACATTGGAATTCCACTCAACAAAATTATTCGACAATCAAAAAGAAATACTTGCTATAGTTTTATCTATATCAAAATTCCAAGGAGATTTATTAAATCAAAAATTTCTCCTGAGAATTGATTGCAAATCAGCCAAAGACATCTTACAAAAAGACGTTTTAAATGTTGCATCGAAACAAATTTTTGCCAAATGGCAAGCCATACTTTCAAAAGATTCGATTTTGACATTGAATTTATAAATGGTTCTTCAATTTCATTACCTGATTTTCTCACAAGAAAATTTTTACAGGGGATACCAATATGCCAAGACCCAAAAAAGACAAAGACAAAGGCAAAGGCAAAGCCACCGCCGAACCCTCCAATACACCACCAAAGCCGAAAGGCTTAACATCCGTCAAGACATGGCTCCAAATGGCGTAAAAACAACCAAACATACTTACAAAGAAACACCTTTGACAACAGAACCCATATCATCTGAACCCATGCTAGCCCTCAATCAGTTAGCCAACATACTTCCAAAAGAAACAATATTGTTACTTGCCCAATCTTTACAAAACGTAAAGAAAGAGCCATCCAAATACCATAGAGGTAAGTAACAATCCTTCCCCGCTTGCTACACAAAAACAAGCGGAATACAAAAGAATTTCGAATGAGGTGGTTATTAAGCCCTAGGCAACCCCTCTTTCTCAAAGATCAAAATTCTTTCCCAAAACATCTTTTCAAAACATATTGACTCGTGGAAGATGGATTCTTCGATAAAGATCCAATCAAATTTGCAGAAAACATATTTCCAAAAATTGGCTTTTCAAACCTCACAATACAAACAAAACCCTTGCTTATTATGAGCAAATTTTAGTGGAAACAGAATCGGCAAGGTTCACTCACTTTGCTGATAAAAACAATACAGAAAATATCCTTTATTCCACTATATCCATCAAGAAAGTCATACACCCCTCACACTTTGGGAGCCTCACCCCATACACCCGAAAGTTTCAAACCAGACTTACCCAAAGTCTACCATACTCCTCTTCATATACATACTGGGACTACCAACAAGCTTGGTGGAACGTCTTTTTCAGACAGAATACAAATTTCCAACACAGCTGGTTATTATTCTTCAAAGACAACTTCCCACGACAAAACTTGCCAAACTGGTTTGACTCCTGGTGGGATCTCTTTGGTCCTTTAGACATAATATTACACCCCACCGTCAAACAAGGATACAAGATTTTCAGTGAACAATTCATACCAACACCTCATGATATAAGGTTTCCATGCCTTATGCATTTCTTTATAATATTTAGAATCTCTTGGGTAACAAAGATGGGAATTTGAATACAATACATCCAAAAACCAGGTATACCAACACTTGTCCGAAAATACAAAACCAAATGGTGGGATGGATTCAGATTTCTTGACCAAAGATCCGAAGTCTTTGTTAAAACATGGCTAAATAGCCGAAAACCCAAATAATCGCATCTCCATCAAATACATCGTTTTTACAGGAAAAATCCATGGCAAGTGCAGCACTTGCAGCAGTCCAAAACAGAGATGAATACTGCAACATTCTCAGGACGATGCTCTCAGAAGCGGAAGAATCACAATGTGGATCTTCCAAATCTCAAAACAAATCAAGACGGATCTTCCCAAATCACATCATAGTGGAAACACTAATGAAGACGACTGCTACGGGATCAATCTGGACAGAGATTAAAAGACATCACATGCAGTTACTATTACAAACGGCGCAAAAGGCTACACACCGGAGCGTAGTAGACATACACTGTTCATACACTGTTCACTTAGTACTGTTCACTTTACACTGTTCAGCACTGTAGCATTTTCACTGTAGCACCCGCTATAAATACACTCACTCGACATAGAAGAAGGGGCCGGAAATTTTCAGATTGCTCTCTCTCCTTCCTCTCTCTCTCTCTCTCTCTTGTAAACCCTCATCCCTTCCATCTTCATCCTCATCTCTTCCATCTCCAAGCTTTCTTACCTTGTATCCCCTGGTTCCAAAGTAAGTTAGTTTTCATATACATAGTTTTATACAGGGTTACCAACTTACATGATAGTTGGTTAACCATTTCATGTAATACAAACATCAATACTCCCTGGAGTGCGGATTACCGCCCTAGTGGATGACTTGATACTTTAAGTTTTTGCATCTAAGTTTCTGCATCTTTCAATACATGTAATTTCAGCTTTTCAGCTTTATATAATACAAGTTCATACCACCTTCATGGTTGGTTTTTGTTTATGCATACTCTTACTTTATATTTTATATATTGCCTTTGCTCTTTACATTATTTTTAATTCTCGCGATTTTATTTAAGTCATTTACTTTCTTGTTCTTATATTAGATACATCCTTCCCCCCTTTGATATAGATCTGTTAATCTCTTATACTTCCTTGTTCTCTCATATAGTACTCCGATCCTAACCCCTTTATGCTCCTTGTTCTCTCATATAACATAATGTAAAAAGAAAGGGCCCATAGAGGAGCTTGTAAATATACTGACACAATATAAAAGTAGTGTGTTTTGTGAAGTTTTCTCTCGGATACTTATTTGTTGTGTTATCTGTGTGTCTGTTGTTGTATACATTTATACATTCTCATAAAAAAGAAGAAGAAGATAAATCGAAAAGAAAAGGGTCGGCAACATGGCTGGGGCGTTGCATCCCCTCGGTTGTGTTCTCCGTGGATGTGATAATCCTTGAATAATTACTAAATGTTTAATCTAATTCCAAACTTTTAATAAAAAGTCAAAGTTTACATAATTATACTATTGCTTGGATGTTAGAATATCTTTTTATTTCCACCCATTTCCTAAAATCAACAAAAGCTATGGCTGTCTTTTTGCTTTGTGATATTTTTAAATCTTGCGATAATTCCATTTAAATATATTTTAGCTTTTGATCTCTACAATAGTCAAAGTAGAACCTTTTTATAGTCATTGCGGGTGGATGTTCTTACTATTTTAATTTCATATTCACATATTTAACTAAATTTAATTAAGAAAACTTGAAACATAAAAACTTGAAAATTTTATCCATCTAAAAAATTAAGAATAATATTTAGATTAATATAAGTACGGGGATCTATAGATAAATTAATATCATTATTAAATATTCTTATGAAACATTTATTTTTGAAATAAAATGAATATGAATATAATATAACTCTAAATGAGGTTATATTTTTATTATCTTAGAGATCATAAGTTAAAATATACTTAAAGAGTACTAGTTTTTTGTTGATTTATGAAATGGAATGAAATAAAAATGTATTCTGTGAGTAATACTGTAATTATGAAAATCTATGAATAGTAGAAGGACTAATTTAACTTTGATATGGAAAGTTGGGAGATTAGATTGAACAAATTGAAAGTTTAGGAACTGAATTGAACATATACGAATAGTTCATGAATTACATAGAATAAATTAAAAGTCCAAGGATCACATTACTTATTGGACCAAAATTTATGAATTATTTGTGTCATTTTCACCACTTTTTGCCGTCATAGTCTCAAAATTCTCTATTTGGGTTGCTATAAAAGGTTTTTGCTTGCTAACAGAACCAATCATCTCCAAGAATTCCATGTCCATAACCAGGCGGCTTCGCATGTGTACGTGCCAAAACACCACATGAAGTCAACATTAAAATCATAGGGTTTTTGGCTTTCCTCCAAAACTCTCTCCCCATTCTTTCGTGATCATCACTTTCTACTTGAGTGCATAAATAAGCTTGGGTTTTGCTAATCTAAATAATACAAATTCGGGCCAAATAAAACAACTTTAGGCCTATAGTACAGCAGCTGATAACATCTTGATGAAGAACGTATCATGGTGTGCTTGGATTGATCAGATCAATCCCTTTCGGGATGTTCTCAATACATAAATGTAGCATGCTTCATTGCGTTATGGCCCGAAGGTTTTCAGTGTGGGAAGGATCATGGGTGATCGAAGAAGGCCAAGCGAGTCTCCTACATGTATAGTCTTGAATATTCCTAGGCCAGCCAATATGGGGATATGTACACTATTATGGAGAATTCTTGTAATTAATGCGAGTAATTGATAGATGAGAAGATAGAACTTCCTCTGCCGGTTGAAGGGAGATGGGCTTGTGTGGGATGCATCGTTTTCCTAAAATCTCACGACTCTAGAAGAAACCTAAGGCAATTAGTTTACACGAACATACTTTCATATTGACTTGTTATGATTTTTACATATAATTAAACTGAATTCAACTATGCATCGACGTAATAGACATCACCAATTGCTGTGAAATAAAAGAAGAAAATTCGATTTAGTTTTCATGAGTCTAGCACTTGCCTCACTCTCATCTTAAATTATAAACAATAGCGTTTAAATCTTATGAATTGCTGCCACATCAAAATGTTTTTTTAAGGACTTGGTTGCGTGGCACAAGCTGATCTGCTGAGGAGACTTGCAAGCTCACCAAAGGAATTGTATAGAAGATCAGAGCCCCCCCCGCCAAAGATGATCACATGGCGTTGTGCATTATGAGGCAAATCCATCCAGGCCCACTGTGTCTGCTCAAGAGCAAACATCTTTCTCTATTCCGACCCGTGCTCGAACCCCAACTTGGGAACAATGATACTCATGCCCGGTGTTGAAATCCCAATTTTTTTTTCCCCTTTTCCCTTTTCGCTGTGAAAAGATGCCGTTCTTTCGCCATCAAAAGAGAGAGAAGACGGATCGAATGGTTGACCTCGTACGATGTGTGAATGCGTTTTTGTAGTTTCCCCAATTCTTAGTCATGTTAGGGAAGAGTTCGAAGTAATTTGAAGTGCCCGTTCTCCTCCCCGATTTTCACGGAGGGACAAAAAGATAAAGCAAACAAAAGAAATAAAAGAAACTTGCGCTCCTTCCCTCTTCTTTGAAGGACAAGACTCCGTCCACCACATTTCCGACTTATCAAATGGAGAGGGGCATCTGTTCAAAAAAATAAAAAATGGAGAGGGACACGATATTTATGGAGCAAAACGAGAAATTGATAGGCTGAGAATTGTCAGCCTACTCTCAGCCTAAATTGGGCATAATCAAAATGTTCTTGCAATTCTTGTTACAATATTTAAATATCAGACTATGTCTTCGTTAATAGCTTGAGATTTTAGAGTAGTTAGTTGTGATTCTACAAAAATCCAAACGACATCAAAGTAAGAAGTCTATTCAAATTCGGAGATTTCCGAACCTCTTATATGCTTAGAAGCTCTTGAATTATGTCTAGTAATGGAAAGAAACATGTTCACATTTTCCGTTATATCAAAATAAATCAGGTTTTTACCCTTAAAGATCACTTACATGGCAAGTTTTAAAACCACAATTCTGAAAAAAAAAAAAAAATGTTTTCACTTGTTTTCATTTGTTAACATAATTTGAGAGCGCCAATATTAAATTGGGTTAATACTTTGAAAAACCCCAAACTGGTACACCTGTGACAAATTTACCCAAAACTATTTTTTTGACCATAAAAACTCCAAATTGGTACATTTGTGACAAATTTACCCCGACTGACCATAAAAAACCATAAACTGGTACATTTATGACAAATTTACTCCAAACTAATTTATTCAATCGCAAAAAACCCCAAACTAATAAATTTGTGATAAATATACCCTCCGCTAAATTGGATTAATATCACAAAAAAATCACAAAAATTGTAAACTATGACAAATGGAGTGTAAAATCCCAAATTAGTATATCAATCAACTATCACGTGTCATTTAACTTAATATTTTAATGGTAAAATTTAACAAAAATTAACTGAGGGTAAATTTGTAACAAGTATACCAGTTTGGAGTAAATTTGTCAAAGGTATACCGGTTTAGGGTTTTTTATGGTCAAAAAAATAGTTTGAGATAAATTTATCACATGTGTACCAGTTTGGGGGTTTTCAGGGTATTAACCCTATTAAAAATTAGAAGCGAGGCACAAGTTCCTATTTTTCTTTCTTTAGTTATGCTCTATTAGCGATATATATTCTGGAAAATACCAATGTGGAGGAAAGGATGAGATCGAATGAAGCTCGTGTAGATATGTACTTGAACATGTACGCGCTTTTAATGATCGCAACAAATTTCATGAACATATACGAGCAAGTTGCTTTCAATTTCATGACATCGAGACCAAAGGCCCATAAAATATCCGTAAAATAGGAGGTTTGTCTTGATGAGTACCGGTGAAAATTGGGCAAGTTGCAGACGCACGCACATCAGTCATAGATGAAGTAACAAGACATGT
Organism: Eucalyptus virginea; assembly: GCA_014182375.1. Classification (NCBI taxonomy): domain Eukaryota; kingdom Viridiplantae; phylum Streptophyta; class Magnoliopsida; order Myrtales; family Myrtaceae; genus Eucalyptus; species Eucalyptus virginea. The sequence goes on from CM024520.1 coordinate 50,463,461, forward strand.
CACTTTTACGACGTACCCTATCTATTGATTTTTCTTTTTTCTTTTTCTTTTTGTAACTTTGTGGCCCGCAAAGATACCAGACAACATGAAATATAAAAGCCTTACCACTTCAGTCAATACATTGTTTGATCCAATGCCCATGTGAAGAGCATGCTTCTTTTTTCCAGTCATTTCCATGAACAAAACGCAAGATTAGTAACCGCATTCATGCAATGATCCTATAGTAAAAAACCTTTTTTTTATGCTAAAAGTTTCCATCACGTTGTTAGCTCTTAGCGAAAATCAATTCCTGGGCGAGTAAATACCGTGGTGGTTACCACACAAAATTATGTTTTGGACATAAAAGATACATGGCTAATAAACAAATTTTTAATGGGATTCGGTGTCAACCCGTCGTACAAAGTTTCATCGATTATCCTTGGATCAAATAAACATCCATCAAGATGAGCTTAGTACAATTGGAATCCACCTAACCTAATAAGAATCATTCACGTGACAGAGCTGATGAACATAAAATCCACCATTTTTCAGTGAATTCATAAGAGCATAATTTCTTCTTTCAAGTCGAAGACCTTATCAAATCTATTAAACCGAATAATATGAGTTATAAGCTGAGATCCATTTGAGACTTGCTTTTTGAGAAAAATATCAATTGCTTTTGAAGCACTATTGACCCTAGGGGTGAGCATCGGTCCAGGGTCAACCCTGGACCGACCTTGGACCACCCCAACCCTGCCGATCTTGGTCTAGTTCCCAGAGAATCTGGTTGGTCCTTGATCCTAAAATTCTTGGACTAGCACTGTACGGGTTGGTCCTTGGTTCTGAGAGTTCCAGGTCGGTCAAACCCGGACCCACCCTGACTATATATATAAAATATTATTTATAATTTTTATATAGAAAAAACCTTAAAATAAATGGCTTCAACAATAGTAAACAGTTCTTTAATGAGGAGTTCAAGTAATTTTACATTATTTTTTAATAACTTAGATTTTTAATGTCTTTTACGGCGTCAATAGTCATAATTTACAAATGAGGAAAATGTTTTTGTGAGGAATCACGGCGTCTAAAAAGGCATAAACAGCTCCTTAAGGCATCCTCCTCTAGTATTCGTTCTCTTCTGTCTTATTTGTCCTCTTAGTCTTCAATTTGCTAAAATCAAAAGAAACAACTTCTCTGCTTGCCACTCGACACTCGTCTCGCTCGCTTTAGGTCACTCGTGCCGCTCACCGCTCGATGCTCTCTTGGCTTGTTACTCCCCGCTTGATATTCAATGCTCATTCTATTCGACGTTCATCCCACTTGACCCTCACCGCTTGCCTTTCTTAGCTGACCTCGCTCATCATCGAACCTATTAGGTTGATACGGTCCTCGGTTGCCCTTTTAAAGAGTATAAAAAATGAAATAAAAAATTATTGGTTGGTCCTGGGTTGACCTTGAAACTAGACCGAACCTATTGGGTCAGTTCGGTCCTTAATCGCTTTTTTAAGGAGTATAAAAAATGAAATAAAAAATTATCGGTTGGTTCTGGGTTGACCTTGGAACCGAACCGAACCCATAAGATTGGTTTGGTCCTTGGTCCCAAAAATTGAAGACCAGCACTGTGCGGATTGGTTCTAGAGTTAGGGGGTGGACCGGCCCAACCCGAACTATGCTCATCCCTAATTAACCCTCTATCCATTCTATTTTTTTCTTTGTCGAGATTGGCTTGGTCTTCAGTTATCGACCGCATGTAACATGATCTTTCTTAACTTTCCTCCGAAAAAGAATCCATTCATATTTCTTGGGGGTGAATAGTCTAATGATTGATTTACCATTTTGTAAATGTTTGAGATGATGCTACTTTCGATTGTACTTATCCAATGATGTTACTTGATTAGTTCTTTCGCTTAAATTAGTTACTCCATGTTATTTAGGATTTATCACTTGTTTGCGTTATTTTCTAGTCAAGTTCTCACATAAATTGCTAATAAACATAATCCAATGCCAAACCTTGGGGAAATAATAAAAAAAAAAGTACTAATTATATTGCAATTGTACCAATTTAGTCTTAAACTTTTTTTTTTTGGGGGCCAATTCAAGCTGATCTGCTGAGGAGACTTGCAAGCTCACCAAAGGAATTGTATAGAAGATCAGAGTCCCTCCGCCAAAGATGATCACATGGCGTTGTGCATTGTGAGGTAAACGCATGGAGGCCCACTGTGTTTGCTCAAGAGCAAACATCTTTCTCTATTCCCAATTGTGCTCCATCCCCAACTTGGGACCACCCCTTAAAAAGTAGAAGCTTCATTTCCTCTATCTCTCTCGTGAACCGCCGCATTCAACAAGACGCTATAGTTAATTTTTTTATAAAAATAAATCATAATTTTAATAAATAAAAATAATGATTGTCGATTAGTTCCAAATCTCGTCAACGTGCGTACTTACATCTTTTTGATGTGAGATAAGACACCTCAAAAGATCAGCGTATTCTTTTGATTGGTTCGACCATTGTTAGGAGTAACCCATAGTATATGTTAAATTATACCATTACAAGATGTACTTTTGTACTTGTCTATTGATCTAAACGATTCGATTACACTCTCCGAATAAAATTTAATATAAGATTACATCAATTGAGAATGTTATGACTTAATCTTAATATGCACACAATAGATGGGACTTTTAGTACACTTTTTGTTAAAACGAAGAAAGGAGTTAACATGCCAAGTCTCGTTTATATCAAATCACCACTTATCTATATTGTCGGTGATTTTCTTTTTATGAAAAAAAAAAATGAACGGATTGTGTGTTCTTCACAAACACATACGCTTGCAATTGTAATTTCTGCAGTCTTTTTCTTTCTTTGCACCCTCCTTCCTTGGGTCCTTGACATGTTTTTCTGTACAAACCCATGAACTGGTTGCTGGTTGACCGATATCTCCTTTCCTACAAACCATTATTCTCTCGGAGGATCATCTGGGATCTTCAATGTTCGTGTATATAGTTGACGCTGGCTTGGTAATGGTCAGAAATATTGGGTGCTATCGTATAGCTTCGTATCAGCTAAGTTCACTAGTTGGAAATAAGCGGACTCTAACTGCTGACATGCGAGAACTCGTCTTTGTACTAAAAAGTCCAAAGTTTTTTTTTTTTCTCCTTGGAAATTTAATTAGTCTCGGCGAGTGAACGAAGATGTTGTAAAAAAATGATCGGGAAATTTTCTATAAGTAAATTATTGTTGATTTGCTCACACTTTCACGAAATTACAAACTCTTTTCAATAGTTTGCAAACTATCAACACTTCAAATTTATTAACTCTTATATTTAGCAAGAAAAATTCTTGTACGAAATCACCTAAGGGAATTTTTTGCTATGGATTTCATTTCCATAGAGACAGATATACCGTCTTCTTTGAAAGTTTGGCGGAAGGTGGACGTTGACATAATTCTTCGTGCGCGGATCTATATTAGGTCTATCATTGGCCTACGATTATGAACTCTGATTATTTAAAGTTGTAAGAGATTATATAAAAAATCATGGATCACTGTGTTTGGAAAGATTCCGATAATCAGACGAGTTCTTACGAGCGCACGAGGGCATTATACCAATCACAAGTACCGATTATTTATAAAATAATCAAATTCTAACAAAAGCGACGCACGACATTTTGGCGCGAAGCTCCCTCGAAGCTTCGTCTCCCTCCCACCTAGCTCAATACAAGTAGGAGAAAACCCTATCTTTCTTTCACTCTCTTGGTTCATCCTTCTGGGTTCTGGCCAACCATTACTTCGAGCTGGAGACCTGTAGTTCTCCTCCATTTCAGGTAATCGGCAACTCCATTCCCATCATTCTCGTCACGTTTTCTCTGGGACGCGATGCAACACCGCTCAACTCGTGCTTCGATTTCTCTTGCGTTCTGGAGTTTGTTGTTGAATTTGGTACTCGCCCGGATTGAGGTTGGAGTTCTTTTTTACAGGAGCTAGATAAATTAGAACAGTTTAAAACAGGGAAAACGACAGTGGGTATGCCTCAACCGAAACACAGCAAAACACTCCTCCGCTTCCTCTGCTTATCTTTGATAACCCTCTTGAGATTTCTCTTTCCTTTCCCTTGCAGAGAGAGGGTCACAGAAAATGTCCAATGCGAGCGTGATGAGGAAGAGCTCGAAGAAGAATCCGAAAGCGAGGCTGCCTCCAAAGAGAGGACAGATCAAAGTTCGGATCTTCAGGTGGGTTGCGAAGAAAGTGGCTGATATAGCATCAACGGCAAGGCTCGGAAGAAAGAAAAGCTGCGTTGGCGACACTACTCGAGATCAGCACGTGCTCGCTGGCGAAGCATGAGTAGTCCTCAGGTCTTTCAGTGCATTTTCGAACTCTGCAATTGTCGTAGAGATTTCGATGAGGCAGTGAGAGACCGAATAAATCATTACTGCTTTTCTGCTCAAGGGTATGCTTTTGCTTCTTCTGTTGTAGTGCTTCGTGGGTTTTAGATAAAAAAAAAAGAAAAAGAAAAAAGAAAACACAGAGAGAGAGAGAGAGAGAGAGAGAGAGAGAGAGAGAGTATATGACAATGTCATATTCACTTCTATCGAGCATGTGTCAGTGGATGATCGATGTTCAGTGTCTTTAATTACAAGCGCAGAGAAAGGGATCGAAGCGCATGTCGACTTCAGGACCTTTCTTGAGCGTGTCCATCTATTTTCATGCATGTCTGCGCCTGTTTTTTCTAATATTTCTTTGGGGACGGAACCTACTTCTGGTTTGACATGTATGAAGTTCTTGGGACGTTCGGTCCCAACAGATGGAGAAAATGTCTTTTCGGTCTGCTTCACTCGTAAACATGTTCTCGGTCAGAGTCAAAGTAACCTATAACAAGAAGCTAATATTCTCAATGTACTTCGACAAATTCTGTCCACAAAGTTGAAAATTTGATGGAGCCCGCATCATTTTCTTGGGGGAACAATGATACCCATGGCCGGTGTTGGAAACCCAACTTTTTTTTTTTTTTTCCCTTTTCCCTTTTCGCTGTGAAAAGATGCCGTTTTTTCGCCATCAAAAGAGAGAGAAGACGGATCGAATGGTTGACCTCGTACGATGTGTGAATGCGTTTTTGTAGTTTTCCCAACTCCTAGTCCCGTTAGGGAAGAGTTCGAGGTAATTTGAAGTGCCCGTTCTCCCCGATTTTCACGGAGGGACAAACAGAGAAAGCAGACGAGAAATAAAAGAAACTTGCGCTCCTTCCCTCTTCTTTGAAGGACAAGACTCCGTCCACCACATTTCCGACGTATCATGGAGAGGGGCACGATATTTATGGAGCAAAACGAGAAATTGATAGGCTGAGAATTGTCAGCCTACTCTCAGCCTAAATTGGCCATAGTCAAAATGTGAATTGTCAGCTTACTCTCAGCCTAAATTGGCCATAGTCAAAATGTTCTTGCAATTCTTGTTACAATATTTAAACATCAGACTATGTCTTAGTTAACAGACTCGAGATTTTAAAGCAATCAGTTGTGATTCTATAAAAATCCAAATAGTATCAAAGTAGGAAGTCTCTATTCAAATTTGGAGATTTCCGAACCTCTTATATGCTCATAAGCTCTCGAGTTATGTCTAGTAATGGAAAGAAACATGTTCACATTTTCCGTTATATCAAAATAAATCAGGTTTTTTCCCTTAAAGATCACTTACATTGCAAGTTTTAAAATCACAATTCTGAAAAAAAAAAAAATGTTTTCGCTTATTTTCATTTGTCAACATAATTTGAGAGCGCCGATATTAAATTAGAAAAGCATGTGGGCCTACTTTGTGCTCGAAGCTAGGCACATGTTCCTATTTTTTCTTTCTTTAGTTATGCTCTATTAGTGATATATATTCTGGAAAATACCAATGCGGAGGAAAGGATGAGATTGAATGAAGCTCGTGTAGATATGTACTTGAACATGTACGCGCTTTTAATGACTGCAACAAATTTCATGAACATATACGAGCAGTTGCTTTCAATTTTATGACATCGAGACCAAAGGCCCATAAAACATCCGTAAAATAGGAGATTTGTCTTGATGAGTACCGGTGAAAATTGGGCAAGTTGCAGACGCACGCACATAAGTCAAAGATGAAGTAACAAGACATGTCACTTTTTCGATGTGCCCTATCTATTGATTGTTTTTTAGCAACTTTTCCTCTGCTGATTAGAATTATGGCCCGCAAAGATACCAGACAACAAGAAATATAAAAGCCTTACCACTTCAGTCAAAACATTGTTTGATGCAATGCCCATGTGAAGAGCATGCTTCTTTTTTCCCGTTATTTCCATGAACAAAAAGCAAGATTAGTAACCGCAATCATGCGATGATCCTATAGTAAAAAACCTTTTTTATGCTAAAAGTTTCCATCATGTTGTTAGCTCTTAGCGAAAATCAATTCCTGGGCGAGTAAATACCGTGGCGGTTACCACACAAAATTATGTTTTGGACATAAAGATACATGGCTAATACACGAATTTTTAATAGGATTCGGTGTCAACCCGTCGTAACAAAGTTTCATCAATTATCAATGGATCAAGTAAACATCCATCAAAATGAGCTTAATACAATTGGAATCCACCTAACCTAATAAGAATCATCCACGTGACAGAGCTGATGAACATAAAATCCACCATTTTTCAGTGAATTCATAAGAGCATAATTTCTTCTTTCGAGTCGAAGACCTTATCAAATCTATTAAACCCAATAATATGAGTTATAAGCTGAGATCCATTTGAGACTTGCTTTTTGAGAAAAGTATTAATTGCTTTCGAAGCACTATTGACCCTCTATCCGTTCTATTATCGACCACATATAACATGATCTTTCTTAACTTTCCTTGGAAGAAGAATCCATTCATATTTCTTGGGGGTGAATAGTCTAATGATTGATTTACCATTTTGTAAATGTTTGAGATGATTCTACTTTCCATTGTACTTATCCAATGATGTTACTTGATTAGTTCTTTCACTTAAATTAGTTACTCCATGTTATTTAGAATTTATCACTTCTTTCCATTATTTTCTGGTCGAGTTCTCACATAAATTGCTAATAAACATAATCTAATGCCAAACCTTGGGGAAATAATAAAAGAAGTATTAATCATATTGCAATTGTACCAATTCAGTCTTAATTTTTTTTGGGTCCAATTCAGTCCATTCACTGGTCGGTTGTCCCGCCAATGCTAACATGGCTATTTTTTTTTAATAATTTTACTTATTTATTATTAATTTTTTCTTTTTCTTTTTCTCTATTCTCTTCTTCTTTCTTTGTCTTCTTCTCCTCGTAGCAATTGGGGAGGCTTGGGTGTCATAGGCGAGGTGGCTTTGCCCAAATCTAAGCGTGGCCAGCCTCGCCATGGCCTTGCTTGCAGCTGGCGAGGTTGCCTTTGCCTATGGTGAGGCCATGGCAAGGCGAGCCTCAATCGTGGCCCCAAGACCTTGCCCAAAACTGGATGAGGTCGAGCGAGGGTTGTGACCCTCGCCAAAGCCTCGCTGGCCAGTGTGGAGAGAAAAAGAGAAAAAGAGAAAAAGGAAAAAGAAAAAGGAAAATTTAAAAAATTAATAAAAATTATTTAAAAGTTGCGACGTTAGCATTGGCCGAATGGCCAACGTTCACATTAACACCAGTCGATCAAAATTGACTCAATGGACTGAATTGTCACAATAATGAAATGTTTATAATTGAATTGATAAAAAAAAAATACGATTGAATTGACACAATTATAATAAATTTATGATTTTTTTGATAATTTTCCCACCAAACCTTAGCAAGTGTCATTTTTCTTAACTTGAATTAGGTACAGAGCTTCATGCGAATCGACTTTTTTTGCTCTCCCTTTGATTTTTCTCTCTGTTTTCTCACTGTAATGATTTCTCTCTCGATTTTACAATCTCGAATCTAATCCACACGATTCCGTCAGTCAACCCCGAATCGGCCTGCCTTTTTGGTTGCAGCTTTATGAAAAGGAAATCATAAGAGAGGGATGGCGAGTTGCAGCCGTCTCCAACTATCAATAATTCACAGCCGAGATAAAATTTCCAAAAACAACTCTACTTTAACTTTTGCAAAGGCTAATTGTTAGATCAGAAAAATGAAATTAACATATTCATATTTTCACGTCGGCAGACAGGGAAAATCATAGATTTTTTTTTTAAAATATGTGCTGATGCTGGATGACGTGTCTGGTACTAGTCATTGATTCGATGAAACAGAACAAAATGCCAACAATTAAAGAATTGAAGAAAAAATAAGGGGGAATATATATTTCGGCAGTCCGACTCGAATAGTTCAGCCCGGAAGCCTCATCGTTTCACGCGGTTTACTTTCGCCTTTTCGAAGGATTTTGCGTAAGGAAGTGCAGATTGGGGAGATTTTTTTTTTTTAATCTGTTTTTCACCCTATTTTTATTATTGTATTTTTGAAGATGGATTTGAATAGAATTCATTTGGACCCATTTCTTTTAGTTAATCTTCATTTCTCATGACTCGTTCGTCAAATTAGATTGACCCATTTTTAACGTAGACCGGCAAAATGAGTGGAAAAATGGATTTGTGAACCCAGTTTCGCCACCTCTACTAATGCCCTATCGGACTTGGGTTTGACACAGCTCACTGACATTGCTGCTCGCCATGTACGGTGAAAAAAAGTTTGTCATGTGTTGCTTTTAGGGGTTGAGAATTCATAATATGTGTTATAATTGCATTTATATTTTGTGTCAATTTTTATTGATGGAAATTTGTTAATTTGTGTCAATATATCGTGTCATGTAATATTGGGATTTTCTCCCTAAAATTCATGTTTAATATAATGTTGGCAAAAGGATTGTGTCCAATGTTCTCGTCTTTTTCGATGTCATGCAAGGATAATATGAGAATCGTGAAATTTTGCCGGTTGAATGTGCAAAAGATGAAGTCTAGGCAGAATATTTCCTCTATGGACATAACGATTCTCTTATGTGTTTTTGTACTTAGCTTGTGAATATAATAAAATGGCTCTACATACATGCATCTAACTAAAATTACTAGGTTGAAAAATCTAATTAAAATGAGTAGATACAATGTCCCACTCCCGTTGGGTTGGAGAAAAGAAGGTGGGGTGCTTCTACTCGTCTATTTCCTTCGACCCCTTTTGAAGTTGGCAGCTTTGGGGCTGCATGGTAATGTTCTTGTTCTTTTTTTGTTCCAGGGAATGTAAAATAAAAAAGTGTTTACATTCTAATAATTTTTGACCAAAAATGCGTTTGATAAATTTGTTCCGGGATCAAAAAATGAATATAAACACGTTTGATAAATTTTATTCTTTTTTTTTGTTTCTTTTAATTTTTAATATTTTTATTTTATTTTTCATTTTTTCCTTTCTTTTTATTTTTCTTCTTTCGACCGGTCACCGGCCTCCGCCGACCGGCCGACGGGGCCAGCAGCCTCGCCTAGCCACGGCGAGGCTCGCCGGCACGGGCTAGGCTCGGCCTCGCCGGGGGCCGGCGACGCCGGCGAGGTCGCCGACCCTCGACGGCGTCGCCGGCCAAAGAAAAAAAAGAAGAAAAAAGAAGAAGAAGAAAGAGAGAGAAGAAGAAGCGTTTCTTCAAAATCATTTTTGGAACAAGAAGTAAGTTTTTTTTTTCTTTTTTTTTGTTCCAATTTTGTTCCGGAACCAAAAAACAAAAAAAGAATGTAAACGCAACCAAACGCATTTCTTTTTTTTTTTGTTCTCGAGGAACAAAAAGACAAAAAAATTGTTCAGAAACAAAATAAGGAGTGTTTCCATGCAGGCCCTTTATTTCCCCCGTCATCTCAGGACGCAGGACACCCGAAGGCGAGACCACGCGAATCTCTCGTGCCTAAAAGTTTGGTCTTTGCTTGGTCTCGTGAAGGATATTTTTTGCGTAATTGCTACGCAGGATGGATTATATGTATCACTTCTTCTTTTTTTTGAAAAAATGATTGCGTTATAATTTAAATTGTATTACGAGAATAACGGTTTATTTTGAATTACAAAAACTTAAATTATAAATAATTATAAATTGTTATAGGATCCACTTTTTTAAAAATTTGTAATTCATAATAGACCATTATTTTCACAATATTTAAAGATTATTATGCTAGCAAAGCTCCCTCTTTTTTTTTTTTTTTTTCTGTCCCGCTTTAACTCTCAATTCACTATCAGATTTTTGTCTCAACTTTTTGCAAGATTTTTGTCCCGATTCTTTACAAAGCATAGGAATCGAACCTCGCTCTTGAAACTAAGGCCCTATTTGGTAAATTTGTTTCTATTTCCTGAAACAACTATTTTTATTATTTTGTTCCGGTTGTTCTGGGAATGAAAAAAAAAAAAAAAAAAACCTGTTTAGTAAAATTTTTGTTCCTAATAATAAATAATTATTTTTTTTCCGAAAATAGATTTAGAACAGGAATAAGAAATAGAAAAAAGTAACTTCTTATTTCGGCGAGAGCGACCCTCGTAGATCTGGGCGACGGTTGCTCGGGGCTCGAGTGCGAGGGCACGCTCAAGCTAGCTCTCACCCAGATATGCGAGACGCTTGCTTGAGCCCTGAGCAAGCATCTCGCAGGCGAACGCTGCTCACTTGAATGAGCGTTGGCTCAAGGCTCCCTTGAGTCAGCGCACGCCTAGATCTGCGAGACGCTTGCTCGAGTGAGCCTTCGCGCCCGAGCCCCGAGCCAATGCTGCTCGCTTGAGCCAGCGTGGGGAGGGCTCGAGCCCCAAGCGAGGCTGCTCACTCGAGCCAACGCAGTGAGGTGACGCTCTCTCAAGCAAGCCGTCGCCCAGATTTGCGAGACGCTCGCTCGAGCGAGCCCTCGTGCTTGAGGTCTGGGCCAACGCTGCTAGCTGGAGCCAGCACGGGGAGGGCTTGAGCCCCGAGCCAGCGCTGCAAGGCGACGGCTCACTCAAGCCCTCGCGCTCAACCACCAAGCCAGCGTTGCTCGGAAGAACATGTTGATCTTGATATGTTCTCAGTGGATTATATAACTCATCAGAAGAACATCTCAAAAGCCTTATGCGCATGAGGATCTTGATATGAGTTAGTGACGAATGAATCTGTAGATAGTTTCGAAGTTTGCATTCTGCCGGATTACAAAGTAGTGTTTTTTTCTTTGTGAACTGCGCAATTATATGTTTTACGTTCTCTTTTGTCAGTGTATGGAGTTAGAGGATTGAATTAGAAATAAAGAAAGCTAAATCTGCAATCGCTGAGGTCGATTCTTCTGAAAATTGTGCATGAGAAATCTGCAGGGATGTTGTTCGAGTTCTTACGGTATATGAACACTGTAGCTAGAATTAGTCGGAAATTCTAGTATGTATGATGTTGCCTGGTCTAATTGGTGTATTTGATGGACAATCGCTTAGTCATTTGTCTGAGTTGCTTTCTTTTCTTCTTGAATTGACCGCAGGAAGAACCAAAGGAGGAGAGTGATGACGACATAGGCTTCAGCTTGTTTGATTAAGAAAGCAAGTACTCATTCTGATTCTTCGGGATTTTTTTTTTTTTTTTTTTGGTTCTTCAGATTAGGATCTTTTGGAAAGTTTCGTCCTCGATTTTGTTTGGTATAATGTTGACATTTAGCTTCAACCAGGCTTTTTCTACGATTCAGTTGGCTTCAAAACAGAATCATGTCTATTGCGGATCGTTTGATATTGAACCTTATCACGCTTACAACGTTGGAAGTTACTTCTTATGGAAATTGTTGAAACACAGAAAATTAGTTTCATCCTTGATACATCTCACGTGGTTTAGAACTCTTGTTTGCATTAACATTGAATTAGTCATCTTCTTCTTCGACATTTGTTTCTTTTTTTGAAAGGTTTTTGTAATCTATGACGTGTGCTGTGGCTGTCATGGATTCAATTTTTTCCTATTTGTGTACTTGAGCTTGGTTTAGTTTTTGGTTATTTCTCGTCACTGCGATCGTTTTTCATTCCCACTCGACCGGTTTTCAGAGGCTCGCTTGACATATTCTTTTTGCTAATTGTGCAGTTCCATTGATGTTTGTGTTTCCAAAATCTTGCGCATCTCCAAAATTTGGTAGGTTTCTCATAGTGCTCTTTATTTAATTTTGAGCATTCTATTTCATTGATAAGCGATAGTCATAGTACTGTGTAGTCTCAAAATGCAACCTATGTTCCGTTCTATACAAGCTAGTTCAAGAATTGTCAATGTTTTGTCATTATAGTCTTCTCCGCTTGCATCTCTTGAGAATGATTGTGTGTATGGCGTGTAGTTCCTATAGTATTATGTTATTGATTTAACTCATAACTTATATGATGCTCAACCGGTCAAGGTTAAATGGCATCCGAGAAACAGACATTCAGTGCAAAGTGGACTGAGTCATTAACTAACCTATTTGTAAGCTTGTCGGTGGATGAGGTCAAAAAGGAAAATTGTACCTCTTCTACTTACAACAAAGCCGGGTGGAAGAATATACGGACTGAGTTTATTAAACAGACAGGATTTCAATATAGCATAGTACAATTAAATAACAAGGTGAACAAACTGAGAAAATAGTATGACGGTTTTAAGAAACTCATTTCACAGTCCGGATTTGATTGGAATAATGTGAATAAAACAGTTGTTGTCAACAATCCAAGTATATGAGAATCTCACATCAATGTATTTTTTTTTAACTTTTTGTTCATTTGATATCATTCTAGATGTAAATTTTAAAATGTATGATTATGTTGCTGAAATGTTATTATTATGAAAATTGAAGGATATTGTTGATTGGACAAAATTCAAGAATGATAGATTTCCTCAGTATCCCAAGTTATGTGTTGTATTTGATGGTACATATGCTAGCGGGGATCACGCCACAGGAAATGCTGAAGATTTGACGGTGTCGAAGGAAGATGACAATGGTGATGGCAATGTAGATGGTGACAATGGTGGTAGCAATGAAGATGACTTCAATGAACATCACATTGATGAGAGGGTCTGCGTGCATAATGAAAAAAGAAAGTAAAGACTTCCCCCGCTCCACCAAGCACGTGGCTGATCGTCTCACTTCAACCTGAACAACCACAACTAGATCTATTCCATGAACAATCTCTTTCTCAGCCAAAGTCTCTTTCGATACCTTTCCATGACCTTGGGAAGCAACTAGCTCTCCCATGGAAACTGATTAGATAAGGCGTTCACACCCTTCAACTAAATCAAAGAAGCCTTCCTTTGGTTCTACCTTTCTCTCTGGTTGAGTACCTTCCTTCCCCATCTGCCCTGCCCTTTACATCCAACAATGTTGCAACTTTAGTTCATGAGAAGCACAAATTGGATAGGACTCCAAATATTAAGAGGAGAAGAAAGAGTAACACATCCGGTATTGCTGACACTTACAAAGCCATATAAGATCTTATCAAAGCTAGGGCAAGTTAATCTGTTAGTGGCTTTGCGACCTTAGGGGTTACACCATCACCTGTAAACCCTTTATTTGTATCTACTGTGATTGATGCCCTAGTTATTATGCATGAGCTAGAGCAAAATCTTTACAATAAAGCAGTGAAACGAGCATGTGTTAGTGCCCCATGGAGGGAGACTTTCATCAAATCCCCACCTAAAAGGAGAAATGGACTTCTTCAATGTCTTTAGCACATAGGGTTTCATTGGATCGTATAACTTATGTTATCAATTAATATTTAGTTTTTAAAGATATTAGTATTTAGACTCTTGTACTTATATGTGATGGCATTTCCTATTAAGACTCTATGACTTATATTATTGATTGTTATTGGATATTTTTCCAAAATCTATATTGATGTTTTAATATTTGTGTGACAGTGTATGTATTATAGAATGGGGATCAAATAGTGTGTCTAATGAACAAGTAGAACCGGTTAAACAATTTTTGGATGATGATGATCTTGACATATTGATAGCATGGTTGTGCATAGTTGCGATGGACATGTCCGTGCTTACGAAAGAACCTATTAGGAACAGTAAACTATCAAGACCCGAATGGATGATGGAGATTGTTTATGGACATTCAGATAAAATATATAAAGCCTTCAAGATGAAGATATATGTTTTTCTGAACCTATATAATTTAATGAGGGTAAGAGGTTAGTTGAAAGATAGTTGGTATGTTTGGATAGATGAACAAGTTGGGATTTCTTATCTTTTGTTAGTCACAATAGCTCAAATAGAGATTTATGCAAAAGATTTCAACGTTTGGGAGAATCAATGAGCAAGTATTTCAACATAGTGTTGAAAGCAATACTCAAACTCTCAAAAGAGATAATCAGATCATCGTCCTTTGATGTCATCCCATAATAAATTCTTATGGATACTAGTCATAAACGCTACTTCAAAGTATGATTTTTATATCAATTTTATATCGTCAAATACATGTAATTGATAATCTTATATAATATTAGATTGGTAATAAATTGACAGGGCTGCGTAGGTGCTATGGATGGCACCTATATAGATGCTATCATCCTCGTGTTTCAGCAAATCCCATTTAGAGGCAGGAAATGATTACCACCCAGAATGTGCTGTGTGTTTGTTCGTTTGATATGAAATTTACTTTCGTGTATGCTCGGTGGGAAAAATCTGCCAACGATTATCGAGTGTTTTCGGTAGCACTCGAGACTCCTCGATCACCACCCGGTATTTATTTTGTCTACAAAAACAAACTTTTTTTATGATTATATATTGGTTGAATATTACAACATCTATATATATATCATGTTACAGGGAAATACTACGTGGTGGATTCTAGTTATGCAGCACTTCTAGATTTTTAACTCTATTTAAAGTCGAACGGTATCATCTTAACGATTATAAAAGGAATGAGAGATGGCCAAGAACAGCAAGAGAATTGGCACTCTTCACTAAGAAATGTAATTGAGAGGTCATTTGGGGCATTAAAGAATCGCTTCACCATTTTGAGACATATGCATTCATTTACATTTCGGAAGCATTCAATTGTTGTAATTGCATGTTGTGCTCTCCATAATTATGATCATGGGATAGACATAAACTTTTGCCTATATGGAGATTCGAAGCATCCATTCGGACCTGGAGAAGTGAAGGTTGTAGATGAGACATTGCATGAGCAGGCAATTGGAATAAACATGTTTAGGAAAAGTATTACAAATAAAATGGTAAGAGATCACAATATGTATGAGATTTCATGATTTTGTGTTTCCGACTTTTGTAATATTGTTTTTAAAGTCAATCTGATGAAGTTGAGCAATGAACTACATTACTTCATTATTGTGATGTCATTTATGAAAAGGTCCATGTAGAGATCTATAAAAATACTCCTTTTTTGCTAGCTCTTGTTGTACGAACTTTACTTATAATATTATGCTTTACAAAAATTTCTTCCAAGTATGTACATATGACCATGTTCATAATATTTCCTTCACTCATCATGAACAAAATTAAATTGGTGAGTATTCCATGAGAATGAGAATTCAATACTAAGTTTAATGAGAATTCAATACTAAGTTTACACTTCTTTAAAAAAAAAAAAAAAAAAAAACACTTGAGAAAAATTTGGAATAAAAATTTTGTACAGGTTATTAAACGTATTTAAGTTCTTTTTCTATTTCAAAAATAGAAATTTTGTGTAGTTATCAAATATGTTCTTTTACTCGGAAATTATTCTTAAGAATAGAATCAGAAAAAATCATTTTTGATAAAAAAAAATCACTCTTCAAAATAGAATAATGACTAAATACGCCTAAATATCCCCATCCTTAGTCCTCAGGAGATGGCCCCTTTCCCATATGAAAAGGACAGCCAGCGGGACGATTCGTAGTAATTTCCCTTCACTTCCGCAGTTATCTAGTTCAGGCTCACCAACGCAACCCACGTTCACTTCGGGTCGGGCCTTTTTTCTGACCGCCCGTACTCTGTGCCCCCTCCTTGCTCTGCTCCTTCATAAATTTGAAGCATCCCCACATTCGTCTCCATCGAAACTCAGGCAAAGACTCCTCTTCCTCTGCTTTCTCTACCTCTCTCTGCCGGGTCATCTCTAATACCCCCCTCGAGATTTCTCTATTGCAGAGAGAGGATGACGGATAAAATGTCGAATTCGTGCCCGACGAAGAAGAGCTCGAGTAAGAATTCGGAGGCAAGGCTGCTTCCCAGGAGAGGACAGGTCAAAGTCGGGATCTTCAGGATGTTTGTGAAGAAAGTGGCCAGTATAGCATCGACGGCGGGGCTCGGAAGGAAGAGAAGTCGCGTCGCGGACGAGCTGGCCTCGCCGTCGCTGCTCAAGAACAGCGCGTGGCCGAGCAAGAGTAGCCCTCAGTTGTCTCTGTAAATGTACGATACGAACTCTGCGACTCTACTGCTGATGACCGTCTTTCTTTCTCAAGGAATGGGTTCTTGCTTCTCCAGTTGTAACGCTTCCTGGGTTCAGAGAAGAGCTTCTAATTACCTTATGTCAGTGAAATGCAAAGCGCAGAGTTAGGGAACAGATTGTAGGGCGACTTTGTCGCCATTTTTGGGTTTGTCTTGTCTATTTTTACTGATGTCTCTGTTGTATTTTTTAGTTTTACGAAGGAAAGCATTCTGCATCTCTCGCTTCTTCTTGTTTCCACTTCGATTCCCTTCTATTGTAGAAGTGGTTAAGTTCTTGCGTCTTGATTTAGTCTATTCAAATGCCCCTTGCCGTTGCCTGCCTCTGTTTTTTAGGGGGCCAAACACCTATTTCTGGGTCGACAAGAATGAAGGTTTTGGAACATTTGGTGCCATCAGATGAGAAAAGTTTCAAACAAAATGTCACGAAGTAAGTTTAACTTCATCCATATGCTCATCAAATTGCGATCCAGAGGTTGAAAATTCGATGGGGGATGAATCGTTTTCTTGGTCCCAGCCCTCGAAAGGGGATGGAATCCCACTTTTGCCCCTTTCCCGTTTTGCCGAGCAAGAAAAGGTGCCCATCGCTTTCCCTCTAGAGAGAGAGAGAGAGAGAGTCGCATGTTGGATCTCTCGTACGACGTACGTCTTACTGTTTTTGGTTTCTTTTGAGGAATTACTTCGGGCGCGTTTGGCAACATTTCTATTCAAAAATTATTCTAGAAAATAGAAATATGTTCGGAGAATCATTTTTTGAACAGTAAGAACATATTTAAGAATCGTACAAAATTTCTATTCCTATAATAGAAAAAGAACATAAACATATTTGGTAAATTTGTATAGTTTTTTTTTTTAAATTTTTTTAATATTTTTATTTTATTTTTCCTTTTTTTTTTTATTTTTTTTATTTTTTATTTTTCTTTCTTTTGGCCTGTTGTTGGTCTCGATCATGATCGGCGATCGGCTGATGAGGGTCGACGGCCTCGCCAGATCTGGGCAAGCTCGCCTAGCTAAGGCAAGGTCGAGCCTCGCCGGGAGCCCGCGACGCTCCGGCGAGGTCGCCGGCCAAAGAAAAAAGGAAAAGAAAAAAGAAGAAAAAGGAGGAAAAAAAGTGTTTATCGGAATTGTTCTCGGGAATAAGAAATAAGTTTTTTTTTTTTCTTGTTTCTATTCTAAATATGTTCCCGGGAATAAAAATGTAAACAAATACGTTTCTGTTCTTTTTTTGTTCCCTAAAACAAAAAAACAAAAATTTGTGTTCCGGAGAACAAAAACAGATTTAAACAAATAGGGCCTTCCATGCCGCACTCTTCTAGTGGCCCACATCCCATCAAGAAGAATTTGATTGGTTGAGAATTGGGATCTCGGTTCGGGCATGATTTGTGAAGTTATGAACAGTAATCGAAAGAATGACGTTAGCTTTTTTTTTTTTTTTCCATTGAATTAGAACATATACTAGGTCTTTGTTTTTAATAGATTCGCCCACACACAACTCTTAAAATCGCGATTATGAAAATAAAAAAGTCCTAATTTGTTTTCATTTGTTAACATCGTTTGACAATGTTGATAGTAAATTAGAGGAACATGTGTGTTTGCCTGGCGATGGTCGGCTAGAGTCCCTGCCAGCCCACGGTGGGGAAAAAATATAAGGAATGAGAGAAAGGAAAAAACAAGGAAAAGGGAAAAAACGAAAAAAAAAAGGTCATGAAAATTTCAGAAAAATCATGCCATGCAGAATAAACGAATTGTGATCAAAATTGGCCGGATGGATATAATTGACACAAATGCAAAAAAAAAAAGGATTAAATTAATCTAATTAAAAGATTTAGGATTTAATTGATTTATGTGTAATAGATTACGGATTTCTTTGTTATCTTCCCCGACATTGGGACAAAAGAACCCATACTCGCCCGCACATTTGTAAAAGATGATTCCCAACGAGGCCTATGTATTTTTTTAATTTTATTTTTAGCGACTTTTCCTTAAAAGAATTGTTGCCTGCAAAGATACCGAATCACACCACCCAACTTTCATTCGACAAATATGAACAATAAAGAACTATTTGCGCGTGGATTTGTGCGTCGTAGATAGAATAAAAAAACTGTTTGTTGCAACTCGTAATGCCCCACGTGAAGAACATTTTTTTTTTACCATCATTTGCGTAAACAAAGAGCAACATTAGTAGTAACCGCAACCATGGTCGTGTAGAGACTTGGTTTATCACTATGAACGAAGGTAAGATATGCAAATGTATAATCTCTTTTAAAAATATGATTAATGGCGAGATTAGTTAAGATGTAATAATTAAATTCGTATAATGTGAGGACATCTCTCAAATATTGTGCTTGAAAAATGGGTATAAGACCAATAGAACTCTACACTCTCGATCTTCATATTATTTTGATAGATTCAACCATTGTTAGGAGTAACCCATAGTACATGTTTAATTATGACATTACAAGATATACTTTTTTGTACTTGTCTATCAATCTAAGGGATTCAACTGCACTCAGTAGAATTTAAGACAAGATTACATCAATTGAGAAAGTTACGACTTAATCTCAATATGCACACGATAAATGGGACTTTTAGTGAACTTTTGTTTAGAAAAAAGGGAATTAACGCATCGAGTCTCATTCAAATTAATCACGATTGATCTCTATAGTCGGTAATTTATTTCTTTTTATGAAAAAAAATGCACGGCTTGTGTGTTCCCCACGAAACTTGACACGTTTTTGTGGGTCCTATTTGAAAGGGACTGGATGTGTAGCCAGCAGTAGTACAAGCATCGGCAATGACGAAATGAATGCATGAAAGTCAAGACTATCGAATGCACAGCACGCATTGACGCGGTCTTTCTGGTACCGCAGTTCTCTTTTTCGGGTATTGCACTTTAGTTGTCAGGTTTTCCTCTAATTATGATTGCTTGAAGTTTCGCGGCAGAGCATGGTCTCCTCACCTCGCGTGAGACACTCAGCTGGCCATTGCAGGGTTCACACACAGAGGAACCTTCTTTCTCCTTTGTTGTAAACCCATTTAACTAAGTATATAACACTTCAGCCCATTATATATAAGTTGAAAATTTGATGTATGATCCATTACAAGAAATGAAAAAAAACACAGAAAAAAATATGTGCGCAAAAAAACATATAGATTTGTGTCAATTGTTAACGAATATTCATTTTCTTTCGCTCAGTCTCGTCTTTAGTTTTTTCTTTATGAAAATTTTGGACCAAAGAAAATGGTGGGACATTTTATGACTGATGTATTTTGGCACTTTTATAACAAGTCGACATAGCTGCTATCATATGATAATTTTAAACACCGTATACCACCAATTACTTAAATTCATTCGGAACAAGAAAAATCAAATAATTGTTGGTAATACCTCGAATGAGAGTTGCTAACCCAAAACTAATAGGCTAAATCTAAGAAAACTACTTAGATAAAGGTCGATAGTTCTTTGTGATCGTGGCAAGCTTTAGGTGTCTTTAAAAAATGCAAAATAAAAATCGATAAAATATAAGAATTTTCTTTCTATGGATATCATTAGTGACAAATGAACCATTCCCTATAAGCGTTTGCTGGGAGGTGGAAGCGACACTACCGTTTACGGACACTTGCACATCCGGACGTTGACCTGAATATTCATGCACGAATTAATACGAACTACCGACATCGATGTAAGTGCAAAAGATCATTTCAAGTGCCATAACTTGGTACAAAAGAACACTTAAGTGTCATAACTTACGAAAGTGACACTTAAGTGCCACATTTTAAAAACACCTGAGTGCCATTTCTGGCGAAGCCAGTCGGAAATCATATGTGGCAATTAAATATTAATATTTTTCGCCGAGGTGGCTCGCCGGAGAGTTGACTCAGCTCTAATTCATCCAAAATAATGTCATTTTGGCATAATTTGAATTTTAATATAATATAAAAATTAATTAAATTTAATAATAATAATAATAATAATAATTATTTATATTTATATATTTTTTTTTAAAAAAAAGGAGGAGGAGAAGGAGGAGGAAGGTAGCCGGTGGCCGAGGGTCGAGCTCTCGCCGCCGCCGCCTCGCCACCGTCGCCGGAAGGTGGGGGAGGGTCGGCCGAGGCCACCGAGCCCGCCGGGGCAATGGCCTAGCCGACCCTCCCCCACCTCCCCGGCGATGGAGGGGAGATGGCGGCGGTGGCGGTGAGAGCCGAGCCCTCGCCCGCCGGTTGCCTCCCTCCTCCCCCCCCTTTTTCTCCTCCTCCTCCTTCCTCCTTCTTAGTCGCCGGTTGCCTCCCCTCCTCCTCCTTGCCCCCTCGCCCGGCCGAGCCAAGGGCTGCCGCCCTCCGTGGGTCGCCTTAGCGGGCGACGGCCCTTGGCTTGACTAGGTGAGGGCCGTCGACCCTCGCCCCATATTGAGGCGAGGGCTCGCGGGCCCTCGCCGGGTCGATCGGTCGTCGCCCCTAGCCAGGGCTCGGCGACCCTAGTCGACCCTCCCCCCTCCGTCGCCAGCGGGGAGGCAGTAGCGGCTGAGGGCTGAGCCCTCAATCACCTCCTTTTTTAAAAAATATTTAAATTTATTTGTATATATTTTTAAAATGTTTTAAATATATTTAATTTTTATATTAATTTTTACCACATCGTACCAAAACGATGTTGTTTTGCATTTACTTCCCGGGAAAAGAAAAAAGAAGATATCGAAATTGTTTCCGGGAATAAGAAATAAGTTTTTTTTTACTTCTTGTTTCTGTTCCAAATATGTTCCCGGGAATAAAAATGTAAACAAATACGTTTCTGTTCTTTTTTTGTTTCCCAAAACAAAAAAAAATAAAAATTTATGTTCCGGGGAATAGAAACAAATTTAAACAAATAGGGCCTTCCATGCCACACTCTTCTAGTGACCCACATCCCATCAAGACGAATTTGATTGGTTGAGAATTGGGATCTCGGTTCGGGCATGATTTGTGAAGTTATGAACAAAGAATCGAAAGAATGACGTTAGCTCTTTTTTTTTTTTCCCTTGCCGGCGACGGCAAGGGAGGCAAGAAGCGCTGAGGGCTGAGCCCTCAACCACCTCCTTTTTAATTTTTTTAATATTTTTAATATTTGTATATATTTTTTATAAATGTTTTAAATATATTTAATTTTTAAATTAATTTTTTTCCACATCAGTACCAAAATGACGCTATTTTGCATTTGCTTCGTCGAAAAATTAACACGTCAGCGTTTCGGCCGGATTGATACTTAAGTGATTAATTTTGCTTCAATTTTGGCACTTAAATGTCACTTTAGTAAGTTATGGCATTCCAGGGGTCCACGCGTCTCGGTTTAAGAGTACACCGTTAATTCCAATGATTCAAAAATCATTAGGATCCAACATGAAGGGACGCACGACATTCGGGCGCGAAGCTTCCTCCAAGCTTAGTCTCCACCTAAGCTCAATGCCAATGGAGAAGATTCTCTGGACAAAGCTTCCTCCGTTTTCCGTCATTCTCGTAATGTATTTTCTATGCAACGTGACATCACGTAGCTCAACTCACGCTTCGATTTCTCTTTCTATTCTTGTGTTTGATATTGGGTTTTCTGCTTGCTTTAATCGAGGTTGGAAAGAATTTGTAAATTTAAAAGTGTCAATACCATAGAAAATTCCAAATTCATACATTTGTAACAAATTTACCCAAAGTCAATTTTTTTATCACGAAAAACCTGAAACTGTTATATATGTGACAAATTTACCTAAAATTAATCTTTTTTACTTGCAAAAATCCAAAACTAATATATTATGACAAATTTACCCAAAACTAATTTTTTTACCATAAAAAATTTCAAACCAGTACACTTGCGACAAACTTATCTTCCATTAACTAATATCAAATTTTACAGTTATTTTCTAATATAAAGATTTTTATGCTGTTTTGAGTAGCCAACATAATTCTTTTGTAAGTTTGGCACTCAATTAATGCACCTTGAAACTCGTTAATGAGTGAATGGAACGCTTTCCCCATAACCTAACATCAAAGGTTGAAATGTTCAAAAAAGAAACACCGAAGTTGGATTGATTTAATTAAAACAACAACAATTTTAACGAATGTTTTTTTTTTTTTTCTTCTTGTATTTAGTTTATTTTTCAGAGATTTTGGACCAAAAAAAAATAGGTGGCATATTTCTTGACTGATGCCTAGACTGGCCAAACACCTGGGCTGGATTATATTTAAATGGGTCGAAAGTGATTCGACCTAAATTGATCCATTTGACTTATATGAACCCATTTTTTCGTAATACAATCTTAGCAGTCCATATCTAACCAAACTCCGAGTGGGACCCTACTCAACCCAAACTCCAATTTAAGAGAGTTAAAAATACCAAAAAGGAAGGTGGTTCCGTGCTTGAGAATGGTTTTGGCCTTTTTATAACAAGTTCACGAATAACAGCAGCATTTATTAAAATTCACCTGGAACAAGAAAAATCAAATAATTATGATAAGGAACTCAAAAATGAGAGATACTAACCCAAAATTAATTGGATTAATAGAAAAAAAGTCAGTAAATCACTCGAATAAAGATGAATAGTTCTTCTTGATTGCGTTAAATTTAAGGCCTTCTGAGGGTTCGCAGTTAAGATTAAACTTTCGACTTGAAGTCGTCTGCACCTTCGAATCAACTCATGGGGGACTCCAAGCGTCCCTTTGAGAATCTCTCGTCGCAGCAGCATGGTTAATAGGTGAAAGGAACCTTTTCGATTTAATTCTCAAAAAGCTCTGTGTTGAGATCAGCATCGACGTGGGCAAACACGCAAGCTTTTCGCAAGATAGACGCTTCCCGCAAGGTGTCACGTTTCGGTTCTTTTGGAATCGATTGGTATTGGTCTCGATGAATCAATGACCAAAGAATTGATATTTCATTACCAAATTTGTCGTGCCTCATGCATTCGCACCCTTCTTTTATTTTATCTATTTATTCTTACATTTTCGAGCTGGATGGAATTCCAATCGAAGCGTTCTTTAGCTGAAAATACGTTTAATCTATTTCACACGAGGAACCCACTGTAACTTCGAAAATGGGGTTTTAATTAGTTTACCTCGACACCAAAAGGAGAGATAGCTCAAAAGGCTTGTATAATGATCAACATCAAAATTCATGTTCCTTTCTTTGCTCCCTTGATTACATTCGGAAATAAATAAAGGGAAAATTCATCAAAAACTCCAAATTACAGCTATCGTGACATGCTTATCCTGAACTTTTTTGTATCAATTGTGACATATTCACCATAAATTTTTCTTCAATATAAAAAATCTCAAACATGTACCTATTCGACACATTTACCTCCGTTAAGGTTCCGTCGGATGATTTTTCAGTGAAAACAATGTCATCTTTATTACATTTCCACATGGCGCATGTCAACATTATTTACTTTCCGGCGTCCATGTAGATAGATTTTTCACGGTGCTTATTGACGGAATCTTAATAGAGAGTAAATGTGTCACGCATATGTAAATTTGAAATTTTTGTTATCATAGAAAAAAGTTAGGAGTAAATGATTCACAATGGACATAATTTAAGATTTTTGGTAATTTTTATCCATAAATAAATAAGAGAAATAATTGGGTGATGGTCTTTAACCTACTGTGAAAATAATAGTCTATTATAAACAAAAAAACAAAATAAGAAATAATAATAGATTATTGTGGGGCCCACCCATCCAAGAATTTGTTGCTCACAATAAACAATAATTCTAGTAGTCCAAAAACTATTATGCTAGCAAAGCCCAATAAATAAAGAGTGTAGCTAGCCTAACGGCACCGTTACATTGAATTTGTGACGGTCAATTCTCATATTACGCCAGTTGAGACTCATTTTGGCAACTGGAAAATAAAACTTCCAAAGCTAATTGTCAAAAATGGCCCTTGCGCTATAAAACCACAAAAGCTAAATCCGTTATTGATATTTATTTATTATTTTTTTTTTTTGGTTGGTCCTATTCTAATCCTACTCTAACACTCACTCTCAGACTTTTGCCTTGCCTCCTTGCAAGGCGTGAGAGTCGAAACCCACTCCTGAAATGAAATCGTCCACACCCCAATCCCCCCTGAGAAGGTGGGGATTTGAACCCCCAACCTCCCCCTTCCAAAGTGGAAGGGTGGCCATTGGGGGTTCGCCCCAGTGGTTGTTATTGATATTTATTTAGGTCTCGTGCTTTGCACTAAAATTAATTAGTAAAATATTATGCACAATTTTCAAAAGGGAAATGCAGATGTTAGTTGATTTTAAGAAGTAAAAAGTTACATAAATGTATTGCCGGCTTTGTGATAGACTTCACATATATAAGGATAGTACACTTTTCATATTGGCAAATGAAGAATCATAGCTTAAAAAGTGTGACAAAATTTTTCGTACATTTAAATTTATAGGGTGAAATACAAGAAAATGCATAGAAACTAAGTAAAAGATAAAATTTGCTCAAGTAGAGTTGTATCAGATTCGCTTTTTATTCCAATCACACCTCTGATTCCATGTTGCTTGAGTTTGAATTGCCGCTTTTGTAGATTAGCTAGTCTCGCCAAAACATAAAGATAGTAACACAAGTTATAAAATTGTGAAAATGAGGTTATCATGACTAGAGCAAATAATATTGTGCCGGGGTAGGCTCAGTGAGGACATTTAAACATAAGGTGTGTTATATCAACATTATAATTGGTTATGTTTGTGATTATGTTGGCTTGTGTATAATATAATGTTTTAGCAACATTATAGAATGACACATATCTTGGTAAATTCTGATCTAACAAATATTAAGTAGAAAAAAACTTTCTTAATTGGCAGAAGGATTGTCTATGATTTAGTTAGTTTTTTTTTTTTTTTTTTTTTTTTTTGCATTATGCAAAATTATGGACTCGCCGGCCTTGGCGACACCACTCAAGATCAGCGCATGCTTGCTGGCCAAGCAAGAGTAGTCCTCAGGCTTTTTCTGCAAATGCACGACTCAACTCTGCAATTGTGCTACTGATGATTGTTTGTCTTCTTAAGGGTGTGTTTTTGCTTCTTCTGTTGTAATGCGGGGGCTTTTTCCCTTCTGCCAACAAAAGAGAGAGCGGAAATGCATCTCGTTTGCCGGAGAGAGAGAGAAAGAGAGAGAGGAACCGCATAGTTGAATCTCGTACGTTTTCTGTTCTTCTATTAGTCGCATCGCAAGAAGAGTTCTAAGTGGGCCACTTGTCAATGCCATGCCACATGCTTCTGGAATTGAAAATCCAGAAGTTTAAGTATACACACGATAAATTGGGACAAAAAAAAAAAAAAAAGAGAGGAACTTTTAGTGCACTTTTTGTTAAAAAGAAAAAAGGAGTTAATGTCTCGGGTCTCATTTAAATTAATCATGATTGATCTATATCGTGAGTAATTTATTTTTTTATGAAAAAAATGCATGGCCTGAGTGTTCCCCACAAAACTTGACACGTCTTGGTGACTCCTATTTGAAAGGAATAAGATATGTAGCTAGTACAATCGTGAAAGGGCAATAACATAATAGATACATGAAACTCGACCAGCACATCAAAGTGGTCTTTCTGATACCGCAGTTTTCTTTTTTTGGTATTGCAATTAAGTGCATGTTGGTAATGGCCAAACAGAAACTATTTATATCTTTTTATTTCACGGAATAAAAAAAGAATATAAATCCATTTAGTAAAGTTTTTGTTCAAGGAACAACTCAAGAACTAAGCCAAAATCATTTTTTTTAAAGCCCAAACCATTTTCTTTTCTTTCCGTTCTTTTTCTCTTCCTCTTCTTCTTTCTCTAGCCGATTACTCTAGCGACCTCACTAGAGCCATGCCATGGCTAGGCGAGGTTTAGCCTTGCCTAGGCTAGGCGATGGCTCGACCTCATCGGGGGCTGATGAGGCTCCCCTAAGGCTGACAATCAGCTAGCAGGCCCCTAGCTAGAGAGAAAAAAGGAAAAATGTAATGATATTATTAAAAAAATTAAAAGAAATTTTAAGTCATAAAAAAATTTAACGGTCATACCAAATGCATTTTTATTCAGAAAATATAATTTTTTTGTAGGTATCATACGCTTTCGAATGCTCAGAAACTCGTTTAAGGAACATAATTATAAAAAAAAAAAAAAAAAGAAACTATTTCTAAGTAAAAATTATTCTCTAAGACAAAATGGTTACCAAACGCTCCCAAAGTTGTCTTATTTCTTTTTTCTTTTCCTTTATAAATATGACTACGAAGTTTCAGGACGGCGCATGGTCTCCGCACTCGCATGAGACACTCAGTTGGCCATTGCAGAGTTCATGTAGAGAGGAACTTTCTGTCATCTTTGTTGTAAAACCCATTTAACACCACTTTTATGATTAAATCTATATATGATCTATTTACTAAATATAACTAACGTATATAATGACTCAACCCATTAAATATGAGTTGCAAAACGGGTGTATTGCCCATTTTCACAAGTTTACTATTAACATTTTCACAGGTGTATGGCCGAGGCCGGCGACCGGCCAAAGAAAAAAGAAGAAGAAAAGAGAAGAGAGAGAAAAAGTGTTTCTTCAAAAATGTTTCTGGAACAAGAAACGATTTTTTTTTGTTTCTCATTTCTGTTCTTTTTGTGTTCCGGGAACAAAAAATCAAATTTTGAACAAAAACGCAAACAAACGCGTTTCTGTTCTTTTTTTGTTCCCGAGAACAAAAAAACAAAAAATATGTTCTTAAACAGAAAAAAGAAGTGAAAACATGCAGCCCCTTAGATCTGTGGCAATCATTAACGAACGTGTTTTTTTTTTTTTCTTGTCTTATCTTTAGTTTGAGAGAGAGAGAGGGAGAGAGAGAGAGAGAGAGAGAGAGAGATTTTGGACCAAAGAAAGTGGTGGAACCTTTTGTGACTTATTAAAAAGGGTGGATTGGATTAGGTTTAAATGAGTAAACAATGATTCGATCTAAATTGATCTATTTAACCTATATTGACCAGTTTTTACGTAATACAATCTTCGCAATCCATACCTAACCAAAATTCGATCGAGACCCAACCAAACTTGAGCTCCAATTCAAGAGATATAAAGGTACCAAAAACAAACGTCATTTTGTGCTTGAGTTTGATTTTGTCACTTTTATAACAAGTCGACGCAAATGCCATCATTTGATAATTTTAAACATCATATACCACCATCAATTACTTAAATTCATCCGGAACAAGAAAATCAAATAATTTTTAGTAACTTGAATGGGTGTTACTAACTCAAAACTTACGCGTCTCCACCCCATTCCCCCGAAGGTGGATTTGAACCTCACTTCCCTTCCATGTGCCGAAGAAGGGTGCCACCACTGCGCGAATCCCAGCCTAATTTTTAGTAACTTGACTTAATTGGAGAAAAATTGGTATATCATTCATGTAAAGGTCGATGGTTCTCTATGATTGTGGTAAACTTTAAGTATTTTCCAAAATGCAAAAATAAAAATTGGTAAAATATAAGATTTTTTTTTTTTTTTATATGTATATCAATAGAGACAAATAGACCTTTCTCTTTAGAAGCTTGGTGGGAGGTTGGAGCACGCGCTCCCATGTACGGATGCTTCCGCATCAGGACATTGACCAGAATCTTCTGCACGGATTTATATGAACTGCCCACATCGGTGCAAGAGAACGACGTTAATTGCGGTTATTCAAAAAGCATCGAGATCCAACGTGAGGGAACGCACGACATTCCGCCGCGAAGTTTCCTCTAAAGCTTCGTCTCCGCCTTAGCTCAATACCAAGTGGGGAAAATCCTTTCTTAGAGCCGAGGATTGGAATTCTCCTCCATTTCAAGTAATGAACAGTTCCAGCTTCCATCACTTTCAACTGGATCAACATTATGAAAAACCTTAAATTAATATACTTGTAATAATTTACCGTATGTTAATTTTTATTAAATTTTATTATTAGACTGATTAATTAGATGATACATAATAATTGATGGATGTATCAGTTTGGAGTTTTACCATCCGTCTGTTACAAGTGTATCGATTTTGTAATTTTTCGTGATATTAATCAGTTTAATGAAAATTAATAGATAATAAATTTGTCACAAATACATTAATTTTAGGTTTTTGATAATTAAAAAAATTAATTTAGGGTAAATCTATCATAATGACAATTTTGAGATTTTTTATGATAAAAAAAATAATTTGACATAAATTTGTTACATGTGTGCGAATTTAGAGATTTTCCAAATATTAACTCAATTTGAAAAGATAGTTACAAGGCAGACGAAAGTGATAAGAAATTCAGAAAAGTTGATGAATTAAAAAAAAGTGACACGATTATCGAAAAGTAAGTTAAATGTTAGAAGTTTTGACCAAAAAAAAAAGTCAAATGTTAGAAGTGGCAAAATAGGTTAAGGGCCCATATTTTAACTTTTATTTGATGGAACAGGTTGAATTAGGGCCCAACAAGAAAGTGGGCTATACTTGGGTCCATTACAAACTCGTCTTCAACCCACCAATAACACAAGACCAGAAAGTTTTGTAAGGCGGCCACATGCCCTACTTAATTAACGGCCGTACTGATGATTCCTTTGTATACATAGAACGACCCTTTCACAATCGCCAATTCGAACGGCACTCCTTTAGGCTCTTACCCAATTTTGCCTCTTGTTATTTACCCGACACCAACGTTTGGCACCTACCATCGCTCGCAACAATCCAGTAAGACACGCAATTCATATTCGCAGTATTCTATTTTGGATTCTATCGTTGGAAATTGAGAAAATTATCCGAAAAATCCTAAATCTTTTGTACAATTGCTAATTCAGTTATAAACATTTCAATTATATCAATTTAATTCTAAAAATTTTGATGATTTGCTAATTTAGTCATAGATTTTTCAATTGTGCAAATTTGGTATTAAACCTTTTGATGATTTGTCAATATAATCTTTCTGGCAAATTATTCAAATGATAGGTTTATGACTGAATTGACAAAAAATTTGACGAGAATAAGAATAATGGGACAAGTTAAGATTTAATAATGTGAGACAATTCCTCAAACATTATACTTGAAAAATGGGTAAGACCAATGAGGCCCCACACCTTAAAAAGATTGAAATGTTCTTTTGATAGATCCTACCTTGTTTGGAGTTAGCCCATAATACAGATTACACGATCTCATTCAAAAGTATGTACTTGTGGTATTTGATCAACAATCTAAACAATTTGATTATACTTTTCGAGTAAGATTTAAGAGGCAAAATTACAAAAAAGTCTTAAATCTATTGCTTTGCCAATTCATCCTAGACCTCAAACAAATACCAAAAAAGGTTTAGGACTAGATTAGTCCAATTGATTGAATTGAAATAATGCAATTCATTTAGGAATTTTTGGTAATTTCCCCCATTTAAGACTAGATTACATCAACTTTTTTTTTTTGTCAAAAGATTACATCAACTGAGAAGATTATTATTTAATCGCATAATGGACACGATTTTTAGGGCTAGAATGCAATAACACTTTTAAAATGCCCAATTGAGTTCTTCAGTTTTCAAATTCATCAACTTTTTAGAATTTTTTTTTCCAACCCCAATTAGAGCAAGTATCGAATTCAATAACAAACACGAGTGGACAGATTGAGAAATTGAAGCACGGGTTGAACCGCATGGCGTCGTCTCCAATAGAAAAACACTCCGAAAATGATGGAATGGACTTGCGGATTAGTTGAAGTCCAGGTCTCCGGCTCGAAGAAAGGATCTTCTCCATTGGCATCGGGCAAGGTGGAGACCAAGTTTCGGGGAAGCTTCATGCGCAGAATGTCGGGCGTCCCTTCGTGTGAGATCCTGATGCTTTTCGAATCATCGGAATCAACTTTGTACTCTTGCACGGTTGTAGGCAGTTCATATAAATCCGTGCACGAAGATTCGGGTCAATGTCCGGACGTGGAAGTATCCGTAAAAGGCTGCGCACGCTTCCACCTTCCGCCAAATTCTTAAGAGAGAACGGTCCATTTGTCGCTGTTGAAATCCATTACAAAAAAAAAAAAAAAAAAAAATCTTTTATTTTACTGACTGTTATATTAAAATTTACCAAAACCAAGAAGAATTACCAACTTTGATTTGAGTGATTTCTCGGCTGTCCTCTAGTCAAGTTGCTTAGTTTTTGGTTAGTTATGATTGACCAACTTTTAATTGAGTTACTTACTAATATCTAGATGAATTTAAGTAATTGGCGATAATAAACTATACTTTAAAAAATTATTAAGTGATGGTAGTTACGTCAACTTGTTATAAAAATACCAAAATCAATCTCAAGCATGGAAAAACCCTTTTTAAAAACTTTTCGGTACCTATAATTCTCTTGAATCGGAGCTTGAGTTAGGTTGGTCCCGATCAAATATTAGTTAGGTGTGAATCGTTAATACTATATTACGTACAATTGGTTTCATATAAATTAAATGTATTAATTTAGGTTGGACCATTTTTAAATCATTTCATCTTAGTCCAACTCACCCGTTTGACAAGTCCAGACATTGGTCAGAAGACGTTTGACCACTTTCTTTGGTCCATAATCTTTGGGGGAAAAACACTAAAGATGAGGTGAGCGAAAAAAAAAAAAAAACCAAGCATTCTCTAATTTTGTTGTTGTTTTATTAAAATCAAACAAACTTTACTGTTTTTTAGTTATTTGTAAACATTTCAACCTTTGATTTGAATTCATGGAGAAAGCATTCCGTTCACTCATCAACGAGTTTCATTATGCATTAATTGAGTGCCAACCGTACAAAATATGTTGGCTACTAAAAAATGCACGAAAATTGCCAAAGCAAGAGGTGAAGGAGCTATGGAATCAGCATCGTACCTGATCCTTTATGTCTGCTGTGTAAGAACCAAGTGGAAACAATCGAGCACCTATTTCTTCAGTTCTGAGACAAAAAAAAAAAAATGCTTCTTCGTGATTAATGAAGGCTTGGCTACTGGGGGAAGGATTAGGATTTGCAGAATGCTTTTTTTCCTTTCAGTCGTCAACTTGATCCTGGTGGTTGTGTGGGCCTATCGTGCAAATTATTTAGAGAGCTTGTCTTGTTCTCGTGTGCCTTTTATTTTCCCTCCTTATTTTATTCCCAACTCTGGGCGGGCGATGGTTGGAAGTAGACAGACGCACGTGCTCCTCGCATTGTCGAATGACATTAGCAAATGAAAACAAATCGAAACTTTTTTATTTTTAGAACAATGATTTTAAAAGTTGGGCGTGAATGAATTTATTGAGGGTAAAATATCTAATATATTTTTTAAATTCAATGAAAAAAAGGGAACGCTTTTCTTTCGATTTTCTTTACCATAACTACACAAATGATTTTTTTACCATAACTACACAAAATATGCCCGAATCGGGATGTCAATTCTCGGCACATCTAAATTGCCAATAAATCAAACTCTA
Source organism: Eucalyptus virginea (assembly GCA_014182375.1). NCBI lineage: Eukaryota > Viridiplantae > Streptophyta > Magnoliopsida > Myrtales > Myrtaceae > Eucalyptus > Eucalyptus virginea. The sequence goes on from CM024520.1 coordinate 50,495,180, forward strand.
GTTTTGATGGAATTTGGTGCTCGCGGCATGGAAGTAACTCCTAAGAGGAAAGGAAAGACAATAAGATGTACATCGTACGAGAGATCCAACGATGCGATTCCTCCTCTCCCTCTCTCTCTCTCTCGGGAAAAACCATCGGCGCCTTTTCTTCCACAGCAAAACGGGAAAAGGACAAAATGGGTTTCCAATTCCGTTCATTCGGTATCCTGAATCTCCCCTTTCGAGGGCTGCGACCAAGAAAACGATTCGTCCTCCATCGAATTTTCAACCTCTGGATCACAATTTGTTGAGCCTACGAATGAAGTTAAACCTCCCCGTGACATTTTCTTTCAAAACCTCTTTCATCTGGCGGCACCAAACGTTCTAAAACCTTCATTCCTGTCGACCCAGAAGTAGGTTTTTGGCCCCCAAAAACAGAGTACGAAGAAACAGAGGTAGGCAACGGCAAGGGGCACTTGAATCAACTAATTCAAGACGCAAGAATCTAACGACTGCTACAGTTGAAAGTAGAAGAAAGAAGAACCGAGAGATGCAGAATGCTTTCCTCCGTAAAAGTAAATATACAACACAGACATACATGAAAATAGACAAGGCACGCCCAAGAATGGGGACGAAGACGACCTGCATCCTGTCCCCTATCTCTGTGCTTTCCATTTCACTGACATAAGGTAACTAGAAATTCTTCTCTGAACCCACGAAGCATTACAACAGAAGAAGCAAGAGGACATCCTTGAGAAAGAAAGACGGTCATCGGTAGTAGATTTGCACAGTCAAATCGTACATTTACAGAGACACCTGAGGGCTACGCTTGCTCGGCCAGCGAGCACGCGCTGATCTTGAGTGGCGGTGCCAAGGCCGGCTTGTCTGTGACGCGGCTTCTCTTCCTTCCGAGCCCCGCCGTCGATACTATACCGGCCACTGTCTTCACAACCATCCTGAAGATCGCGACTTTGACCTGTCCTCTCTTGGGGGGCAGCCTCGCCTCCGAATTCTTACTCAAGCTCTTCTTCATCGCGCACGAATTCGACATTTTTTCTGTAACCCTCTCTCTGCAGTAGAGAAATCTCAAAGGGCGTTATCAAAGATGAGCTAGCAGAGAGAGGTAGAGAAAGCAGAGGAGGAGGAGGAGGAGTGTTTGCCTGAGTTGCGATGGAGGCGAACGTGGGTATGTTTCAAACTTATGAAGAGGAGAGCAAGGAGTGTGGGGCACGGAGCAAGGGCGGTAAAAAAAAGAAAAGAAAAAAGAAAAAAGCCCAGCCTGATTTGACCCGAAGTGGGGGGGGGTTTGAGAATTGTCTCGTCTTGTAGATAAAAGAAATACTCTGCCGAGACTCGGATTATGCACATTCAACCAACCAAATTTCACTAATCACATGACATCCATGGCCTTTGAAAAAGAAAAAGACTCAACATAATTTATTTTCAAGACATTCTATAAAACACAACATAATATGTCATGTTAGACATAACTTTATGTAAGAATACGAAATATCACTTTTTTCATTGTAATTAATTACATAATAATCAAAATCAAGACACCTCATACCCACAAAAATAAAGACGAATCATGAAAATGATTACAGCTTGTAATATGAATTCTCGGCCCTAAAAACAATACACAGCAACTTTCTCTATCTATTGACTAAGTCGAACCGAAGTCTAGTAGGGCGACCGGCAAAAATGGATCCACTAATTCATTTCTCTGCTTGAATTTGCTCGGCTGGGGTTTACAATGGATCGCTTCAATTTGATGAACGGGATTAAGACGCAGCATAAGAAAATGAAGACCGACTTAAAAATGGGATCTAAATGGATTCGATTCCGACCCATCCTTACCAAAATAGTGTGAAAACGAGATAAATAAAACAAGCAAGAACCCTAGCACGCATTGCGTTTCCTTGTCAGAACTTTGTTTATTCGAATCCCGAAACCGCGTGGAGGGACCACCACACGTGTGGCCACATTTCTTTATCTGGGCACTTTCTTCTGTTCCTGCCCTTTTTCATGTGATGCCTCGGGCGGACGCTCATCCTCGTGCGGGCGCGAGCGACGGCGCTCTCCTTGTCGAAGTCCCAGTCGTTCCTTTGTCGTTCCGGTGGAACGGTCTGGATGGACATACGACGGCCCGATTCGGACCATTCGAATTCCATTGCCGATTATCGGAACGGATTCCGCAAAGATTCAGTGTAGCAAGTCCATGATAAATGCCCTCCAAAATGGAGGAATTTTGTTGTTCCGGATGAATTTACAAGTAATCGATGGTGACAAAAAGGGCCAAAATATTCTCTGGCACGGGACCAGCTTTTTCTTTTTTTGGTTTATTTATACCTTTAAGCACTTTTGACTAGAGTGATGGTTCTTTTAATGTCGATATAAGCTAATTAAACCCTTATTTTTGAAGTCACGATGGTTGTGTGGGCCTATTGTGCGAGTAATTGAGCTTTTTAAGAGATTAGGGGGGTTGGAATTTGAGAGCTTGTTGTGTTCTTGTGTGCTTGCTTTGCTTTGACAACCGTGGCATTTGGTTAGGGAATGTATAATTATTGTAGCACACATATACATAATCGCTAGATAAATTATTACTTCCACTTATTATATGTTTTAGTGATAAATTGAATTTGGCAACAAAAAAGAAAGAAGATTGAATTGACTTGGATCAATGGACATGCATCTAGAGTATGTGCGGGCACAGCACATGCATACTTTTCTAGTCCTTCGTAAGTACGTCGATTTTTAGTTTTTTCTTTTCCCATTTTTTATTTTACTTGATATAAAATTTTATTTAAGTGATATATTTACATGAAGAGCATAAAATGGGCTAAATGAGTGTATGCAGATTGAGTTGAATATGGATACTTTTTATTACTATAAATTGAGTTGGGTTTGTGTTGATCCAAATTGGGTCGCTAAAATTGCATTGCATAAAAAAAGGTTGAATGAATCAATTTGGGTGAGACCATATTTGACTTGACCGAAAATTGACCCAACCCAACCATTTGACCCTTAAATAAAATTTAGTAACTCAAAATTAATTGATTTAATAGGAGAAAAATTGGTAAGTTACTCAAATAAATTCAATAATTCCTTTGTTGGTAAATTTAAGGCATCTTTAAGAAATGTAAATAATAGTTGGTTAAAGGTAAGACAGGTTTTTCTTGTTCGAGACAAGAAATGTCGGCAATTTAAAAATAAAAATAAAAATAAATGTCAATAGCCAACTCAAGTAAGAGTTAGTAGCGCAAGCTCTCTTATTACGTGGTACTATAACGTTTATAATTTGTGTCAATTTTTATCGATTTAAAATACCTTTATTTCAATATTAACTATCAAATAAATAAAATACAACAAACATACGTTAATTTGTATCAACATATCAAGTAAGGTGTGTTGTGTTGTGTAATATTATGATTTTTTCTGTGTAAATCGTGTTTCATCTAGTACCGTGCAAATGGATTGGATCCAATATTCTTTTTTTCAGAGATCATGCAAATATTATGCGATTCGTTAAATTTGATTGTTTGAATATGCATAGATTGAGTCTAGACATAGTGATTTCTCTACGGACGACACAATTCTCTTAAGTTCTCTCGTACCATGAATAAAGTTTATTCTCATGGAGTTGATCACATGCAGTTGCTATGCAAGAAAACCAACAATTATCAGATGATGTAACGTGTATATGTACACACTTATGATTCAATGTATACATTTATATAAATATATATTTTCAAGTAAAAAGGAGTAAGCTAACTCGACCTATCTCCTTGGTTTCCAAGATATCATCGTCTAACAAATACATTTCAATCAAGCACATACTTTTTTCGGACGATTTGTGTTGATATTGAGAGAGAGAGAGAGAGAGTGAAACCCTCATGTTAATTTGCACGTTGCTTGGAAAATATAATAATGTTTGACTCAACATATAACATATATGCTAATTAAAATGACTAGGTTGAAAAATCTAAAAAATGAGTACATTCAATGTCCCGCCCTTCTCGGGTGGGAGAAAGGAAGAGAATTGTCCTGGGTGAATTGACGGGGGATACAAATCATGTCAATTTGTTCCTCCTTTACGGCCAGTTTCACCCTTTGGACCCCGCAGCTCGGATTGATTACAACTTTTGACTCCCGAGTCGTTTGCACGTGCGAATCAAAATCATGGGATTCAAAAGTTGTTGACGACCGCAAGCCAGTGACATCGACAAGCACATTTTCGAGGATAGATTCTATCTTATGAGGCGTCGAAGTTTGGTTCTTTTGGGATTAACCAGTGCGGCCACGATAGATCAAGAGCCAAAAGAATGATATTCCCCGTCATTTATTTGCGAGAATGATCTCATCTTGTGTTGTATATGTCCCCTCTTCTATTTCATCTATTCGTTTTCATATCTTCGTGATGGATTAAGTTTCAATCAGAACATATTCGATCCAACGATGCTGGTTCTATTGTAGAAGATGCGCACTATGACTCCCAAAATGGGTGTTTAATTAGCTTAGATCAGCATCAAAAAGAGCTCTAGAACTTCTATCAGTTGCGAGTCGGATGGAAAATGACAAGGCGCGAAAGGCCTGTATAATAACCTGAAAGTCAAGTTCCTTTTTTCTGCTTCGTGTTTACATTCGGAAGATATTAATTAAAAAAGTCCCCCCCACAGCTTCCGCCCTCCTTCCTCCTTCCTTCCCATCCCATCCCACCCTCCTTCTCCTTCCTCTCAAAACCCCCAGCCTCCTCTGCATTAATAAAAACCTAACCCGCGAAACGCAGCTAAACGCACCGCAGCTTCCTTCACTTTCTTTACCGCTCTCTGCTTTCTCGTCCCTAATAACCCTCTCGAGATTTCCCCCTCGCTTTCCTGGCAGAGAGAGGACCGCAGAAGATGTCCAATGCGTGCTTGCCCAAGAAGAGCTCGAAGAAGAATTCCAAGGCGAGGCTGCCTCCGAAGAGAGGACAGATCAAAGTCGGGATCTTCAGGTGGGTTGTGAAGAAAGCGGCCGGTATAGCATCGATGGCAGGTCTCGGGAAGAAGAGGAGCTGTGTCCCCGACAAGCCGGCCTCAGCCACACCGCTCCAGACCAGCACGTGCCCACCGGCCAAGCAAGAGTAGCTCTCACGTTTCTCTGACTCCATAGATTATATGCTTCCGCTCTCGAATGCCCTAGGAAATCTGATGTGGCAGAGAGAGACTATAATTACTGATGATAGTTTCTTCTTCCTGAGGATTATGTATTTTGCTACTTCTGTTGTGTAGCGTGCTTCGTGGGTTTAGAGAAGAAGAGGAGAAAAGAGAAACGATGATTACGTGCTCTCTGATACGAGCATAGACTTCATGACCTTTCTTGGGTGGGTCTGTCCACGTTTACGTTTGTGCATATCAAAACGATAGTGGCACGAATGAAGATCTTACGATGTTTGGTCCCATCATATGAAAAGGTTAGAGAAATTATCCCGTGGGTTTCCTTCATTTATAAGTATGTTCTCTATCAGGCTATATCTTCCCCGACCCAGGTTATATGAAAAACGATAATTCTCAATATACTTCAACAGAAAGTGACCGAAAGTTGCAAATTTGGTGGGGGTATGGAATCATTTTTCTTGGTCCTTGGATCGAAGGAAAACGAGGATGTTTGTACATGAGATGGGAAACCCATCATCATTGATCTTGCACGATGTACGTGGATGTGTTCTTTATTTCCTATTATAGTCACATCACAAAAGTTCTGAGCGTGCCACTTTTCACTTCCATGCAACTTCAAAATGGGCAGGTGGGAATGGTGAGAGAAGAGAACCGATCGATCGATGGGGACGACCGGCTGGATTTTATTAATGCCGTGGACCAAGATGAATTTGATAGGCTGAGAGTTTAGCCCTGGTAGGGGCATCATCAAAATGATTATGTAGTTTAATTTAATCACATTTTCAGTGTATCATAATAAATTAGGTTTTTGCCCTTTCAATTCTAGAAAAAACAAAAAGAAGAAGCATCGACTTGTTTTCATTTGTTTACATAATTCGAGAATACCGGAATTAAATTAGATGAGCATGTGGATCTACCTTGTTCTCAAATTAATAAAAAATTTCTATTTTTATTTTTATTTTTATTTTTATATATATATATATATATAGATATATATAAAATTATATCCTATAAAATGCCGGCGTGGAGGCGCTAATGAGATCGATAAAGCTCATGTACATATGTTTTTGAACGCATATGTGTTTAATGGCTGCAAAAAATTCCACGAATATATACGAGCAAATATTGACGATTTCATGACATCGGTACTAATTGCCCCATAAAAATATTAGTAAATCGGAGATCCGTCTTGATTACTGGCGAACCTACTGAGCAAGTTTCACTTGCACGCACAATAGTCAAAGATGAAATAACAAGACATGGCACTTTCCCGCATGGCCCCATGTATTATTTTATTTTATTTTCAATTTTTCATCTGCTGAAAAGAACTATTGTCGAACCATACCCGTCTATCATTCGACAACGATATGAAAAAAATTTAGCAAAAAAAGAAAAAAAGACAACAATATGAAGAATGAAAGCCCCACCACTTAATTCGTGTGGTAGAGAGAGAGATTGCAATGCCCACATGAAGAGCATACTTTAAGTCCAATCATTTGGGTAATAAGCATTTTATTTAAAAGTTAGGTAAGATCAACGAACCTCCTCCCCTTGAAAGATCGAGATAATCTCTTTATATATTCAACCCTTGTCAAGAATAACTCATAGTACATATTAAACAATCCCATTCCAAAATATGTAACTTATGGTGCATATCAAGCGATATGATTCCAAAATACGTAACATATAGTGCATATCGAACGATCCCATTCCAAAATATGTACTTTTGTCATATGTCCAACGGTCTAAGTAATTTGATTGTACTTTCTGAATAAAATTTAAGACTAAATTACATCAATCAACAAGGTCACAACTCGATCGCATCGTGCATGAAATAAAGGACCTTCAATGCACTATTTTGTCAAGAGATATTGAGCCGCGTCTCATTTAGATTAATCCTGACTGAATCTATACTATCAACAATTAATTTTGCGACGAAGGATGCGTGGCATCTGGGTTCCACGCGGAACGACATTGACTCGTGTCAACGATTTCTGTTGGTGGTTCATGTTGGAAAGGGACTTGCTGATATAGATAGCTAGTGCAAGCATTAAAGGGGAAGAACAAAATCAATGCATATGCGTGCCTCCAATCTTCCTCATGATAATGCGCGTCTCCAATCTTCCTCATGATAATGCGCGTCTCCAATCTTCCTCATGATAATGCGCGTCTCCAATCTTCCTCATGATAATGCGCGTCTTTTCACCTTGACTTATTCGACATTTTGCACGGCAACGTTACAAAACGAAAACCTCCCCCCATCGAATCGTCTGCATCACTTCAAATGTTTCGGTCGTCGGTGGGCCAATGGCTCGGTTGAACCATTTTCTTCGTCATTGGCTCGTACGGGAAATTGCAAAACCCATTTTTTTCAAAGAGGGAGAGAGAAGACAAACGAAAGATAAGAACATGCAATCTTTTTTCTTTTCTTTGAAGGACAAGAGAGAGTAGCGTATGTTTACATTATGGAACAAAATGAGAATTTGATAGGCTTACAATTGAGACCCCCAATTTGGGCATGATCAAATTGTTCCATGTAGTTATGTACAATCGGAATAAATTAGGTCTTTTCACCCGATAAATTACTTATGTCCAAGTCTTAAAATCAATGTGGAGAGGTCTTCGCCCTAGTATTAAATTAGAAAAGCATATGGGTCTACTTAGAGAAGCTAATTCAAAGTTTCCTCTTTTTTTCTTCTTTTTCTTTTTTTGTACCCTAAGTGATATATATCGTAGAAATACCAATGTGGAGGACTGATGTGATCGAATGGAGCTCGCGTACATAAGTACTTTTTCATGAACATGGACGGGGCAGGTGTTTTTAGTTTCATGACCCCCGGACAAGAGCACCCGGACAAAAGCCTCCACAAATAAAATATTCGTGAATAAAACAGGTCGATGATGAGCGCTGTTTTCAACGGCGGGACCTATGTATTTTATTATTTTATTTTCACCTTTTGCAGTCTTTCTCTCTGCTGAAAATGATTCTTGCCGTCAAGATACCGACCCCTACTTGCATTAAAGTGATGCAATGCCCATGTGAAAGACATTTTATATATTTTTTTAATCATTTTGGTTGAACAAAGAACAAGATTAGCGACCGCAACCATGATCCTAATGGTGACTTTGTTTATCCCTACGAACGAAGGTAAGATAGGCAAATGTATAATCTCTTTCAAATATATGAATCATGATGGATAATAATGATAATGAGACTAGTTAAGATTAATAAACAAACTTATATAATGTGAGACATTTCCCCAAACATTTTGCTTGAAAAATGGTCAAGACCAATGGAGCTCCGCACCTTAACAGATCAATATATTCTCTTTATGGATTCGAGCCTTATTTGGAGTTCACCAATAATACATATTGTGTGATCTCATTCCAAAGTATGTACTAGTGGTATTTGTTCAATGGTTTACACCATCTAACTATTTTTTTTTTAAAATAAGATTTAAAACTAGCTTATATCAATTGAGAAGCTTATGACTTGATTACATTATGCATGCAATAGTTTGGGTTTTCGGTGCAGTTCCTATTAAAAACTAATGAGTCGTGTCTCATTTAAATTACTCTTGAAACTATGTTGGCTCACTATGATGCATTTAAGTCAAGTTTTTTTTTTTTTTTTTTTTTTTTTGGTGATACCAAAGATCCTAAATTTATACATATGTGACACATTTACTCTCTAGCTAGATTCCATCAATAAACATTGTTAAAAATCTCATATGGTTGTCTACATGGACGACAAAAGGAAAATAATGCCGACATTGTGCCCACGTAACAAAATATGCCGATTCATTGAAAGTTTTTTCTTTTATCTTTATTGATTTCGTTTCTCTTTTTTTTCCTTCCTCTTTCGTCTTCTTTCTTTTAACAACTAGGTGCAGACCAAGAAAGAATACGATTAATCGTGCTCTTTGAATTGTTTTCTTGAAAACAGTACAATTAACTGTATTATGGCTTCATAAATGACCCTATTGACAATATTTTTTGTTTACTAAATCTTCTTTACTTGGAATTAAATAGCCTTCAGTTAATTAATTAGGACATCTTTCAAAAGTAAGTCAAAGATTTTGTTTGATTTATTAACGTCAAACGATTAAACTTGAGTGTCTTTAGTCCTAATCATAATTTTTCCTTTAATTTGATAGATTTTAAGGATCAGCATAAGATTTTCGAGCATCATATTTCCAAATTTTCAATCTTTTCATTTAGGTCAGATTCATAATCTGACTCTGACTCATAATTTTCCATCAAAGCCGTGTAGTTATGTATAATTATAGAAAGATCAATGTTCGCTTTTCCATCGTATCAAAATAAATTAGGTCATTGCCTCCATAGATCACTTACATGCAACTCTTCAAAAAAAAAAAAATTAGACAAAAGAAGAATTTTGATTTTTTCTTTAAAATTGTTGACATAATTCGGTAGTGCCGATATTAAATTAGAGGAGCGTGTGGGTTACCCTCCTTTCGGAAATTACTTAAAAGTTCCTTTTTTTTTTTCTCTTTTTTTGGAGGGGGTTATTAGCGATATATATTCTAGAAAGTACCAATGTGGAGGGAGTGATGAGGTAGAATCAATCTCATGTGCGTACGTACTTGAACATATACGTGTTTAATTATTGCAAAGCAAAATTTAATGAACGTATCCGGGCAGAGACTTTTGATTTCATGACAGAGTAAAAAGAAGTTCGTCAATAGCACAAGATGAACTAGCAACACATGGCACTTTTCGGACTAGTTAACATGTAATCATCGAATGTATTTACTGTGAGAAAATTCCTTAAATATTGTGCTTGAAAATGAGGTAAATACATCGAAATTCGAAGCCTCAAAAGATCAAGACATTCTTTCCTTAAATTTGACCCTTGTTAAGGGCTACCCATAATTTATATCTCACGGTCTCGTTATATTAATATATTTTTGGTATCTGTTCATCGATCTAAATAATTCAGTTGTACTTTCTGATGAGATTTAAGAATTCATTATATTATATGAGAAGTTGATGACTCGATCACATTATGTACTTGATATTTGGAACTTTCGGTGTGCTTTTTTTATTATAAATTAACGAGTCGTGTCTCATTCAAATTAATGAGGACTAATCAGTACTATCATCAATATTTTTGGTGATAAAAATTGCACACGTGTTCCGTACGAAACCATATCGACTCTTGCCAAAAATTTCGCTTGGCGGATCATGTTTGATAGGGGATTGGTTATAAAGCTAGTACAAGTATTAAAAGGGGAATAGCAGAATAAATGCTTTGCCTGCCTCCAAAAAGAAGAGGATGCTTCAAATATATAATTTATAGGTGTATAGGCATATAGATGTAGGTGTGTCCAACTATAATTCAGTTTATATAATTTGTTGTCGGGACGAGCTTCCAAAAATGACTAAAAAATTAATAGTTGCCCAACAACTGTCAACTGTCAACCGACAGGTAGTGTCATCTTTGGACTCTTAGGCGTGCGCAGTGCTTCTGTGTTACAATCAAAGCATGTTCTTATAGGCCGAATCAAGAAATATTTGTTCGAGAATAGGCTTCGGTAGAGTGCAAGGCTAGGTTACCCGCCGTGCGAGGTAGAGTCAAATAATTGGTCACGAAGATATCCACCGCCGTGCAGTTGACGTGTCGGTTACTCGTCTGATCTAGCCTTTGCCCTTGAAATCATTTGGAGAGGTGGCGATCGAGATGCACGAAAACTAGTTCGGATACCACGTGATCCCGCTACACTAGAAAAAAGGGATAAAAAAGAAGAAAAGAGGGACGCATGATTTACATCCTTTTGTCGTGTGCAAATTTGATATTTTGGTCCAACCCTTTCTTTTTATTTGCAAAGGTAACACAAAACAAGGATTAATATCATGAAAAATTCTAAATGAATGTATTTGTGATAAATTTATTTTGAACTAATTTTTTAATCATTAAAAATCTCAAATTTGTACATATGTGTCAAATTTACTTTTCCTTAGTTTTTGTAAAACTATATCATTAAAATGTTGAGATGAATGTTATGTGATAGTTGACGGCCATGTATTAGTTAGGAGTTTTATACTCCGTTAATCACATATGTACTAGTGTGTAGTTATTTTATTCATGATGCTAATTTAATTTAATGAAAAATAATGGAAGGAAAATTTATCACAAATGTATCAGTTTGGAGTATTTGATTATCAAAAAATTCATTTAGGATGAATTTTTTTATATATATACCATTTAAAATTCATAGTGATTAAAAAATTAATTTGAAGTAAATTTATCATTAATATATCAGTTTGAGATATTTCGTGATATTAATCCTATAAAAGAAAAAAAGAAGAAAGCAAAACCCCAATGGAAATATACAAGATTCGGTGTCGTTCATGTCTCATGCGAATGGTGGCGATTGTCTATTATCCTTCTCCCTCTTTTCATCTCTTTATTTTTAGCCAACTTGACTCTCGGTATCGTACTCCGACTTTGTTCGATGATTACACGGCTTCAATGGCTCGAGTTTGGTACATGAGAGTGACTTAATCATAAAACTATTGCAAATTAAAAGAATCTGATTAGAATAAATACAAATTTAAGAACCACATTGTTTTTAAATATAATTTGAATAAGTTTTGTATTAGAAGATAAGATTTGGACTAAAACGATGATCTCAGCCTTATAGTTCATGTTTAGACCACTTTAAAATAAGTCTAAAATTGAGGCTCAACCAAAAAGTTAGTACCTTTTAAGGAAATTGGGCGTGGTTAAATATGGTACATCATCGCCAATTATTTAAGTACATCCGCAACAACCAAAAGAGATCATATTGGAAAGTTTTTGCGTCGAGAAAGGCGGATGAAGGCGTCATCATCGTCATCATCCGCATGCATTCCGCAGGCAGATGGAAAATGACAAGCTGAAAAGGGATTTTGCAATTTCCTGGGAAGATAGTATATACATAGAAGTCTTCCCAACAGCTTCCCCCCCTCCTTCCTCTCGAACGCCCAACGCTTTCTCGCTCTCTCTATATAATGATCAACCACAGACGTGTCAGCACCAGAACACAGCAAAAACACAGTCCTTCTCTGCCTCTCTCTGCTTGCAGACAGAGGATCACGGAAAATGTCCAACCCGCGCGCGGCGAGGAAGAGCCCTGAGAAGAGTTCGAAAGCGAGGCTGCCTCCGAGGAGAGGACGGATCAAAGTTGGGATCTTCAGGATAATCGCGAAGAAAGTTGCCGATGTGGCATCGTCGATGGCGGGGCTCAAGAGGAAGGGAAGCCAGGTCGCCGATGAGCCAAGCACGCCGTCACCGCCACTGCCGCCGCCTGTTGTTTAAGGTCAGCTCGTGCTGACCAGCCAAGCAGGAGTAGCCCTCGGTTTTCTCTGTAAAGATTGCTTCGCCTCTGCAATTGTACTACCGATGATTGTTTGTGTTCTCAAGTATGTGCTTTTGCTTCTTTTGTAGTGATTCTTCCGAGGGTGTAAGTGTAAGATAAGAAGGAAAAGGAGCTAATTTCCTAAAAAGACCAAAATTTTAGGTCTAATCTTAAATCCTCTCCAAATTTTTTTGTCTAAGAAAAAATCTCAAATTTTACGTTTAGTCCCAAATCTACCCCAAACATTCTTTTTTCTAAAAAAAAAACCCAAAATTTTAAGTCTAATCCCAAATCTACCCCCAAATTTTTTTTGATTGAAAAGAAAATCATCAATTTTTACTTTAGTCATAAATTTGTCCTCGTTAACCCTCTGTCCAAAAGTTGCGGTTAGTTGTCCCTAATTTTTATATCTTAGAGCGGTTTTGTTTCAAAAATAATTTTTCATGTCGCTTTGCCGATGTGTATTTATTATCTATATGAAAATGCCATGTTAAGTTGAGACTAGAATATTAGGTAGATTTGAGAATAGATTAAAAGTTGATGATTTTTTTAGATAAAATAAAATTTGGGGTAAATTTGGGACTGAAACTAAAATTTAGGGTTTTTCTTGAAGAAAAAATTTAGGAATTGATCCAAGGAAAATAAATAAATAACAAAAAGGATGGTTATGTAACAACAAAATTTTTTGACAATAGGACGATGGATGGATGATGGATGTGTTGTATGCGACAACGGAGATGGGAACAAAATGGAGGTTTGAAATTCGTGACCATTTCTCGTACGACGCTACATGTTCTTTTGCTTCCCTGTCCTTTCCTTTCTTCCACGAGCCGCGCATATTAAAGAAGAGTTGTAAGTGGGCCACTCGTCACTTGCATGCCACTTTCTTCTAACGACACCAAATCCATGTCGCTGTCCCACGCCTTCATCGGTTCTTGCTTCTCTCACCCGTCGCCATCCCGCTTGCCTATCTTGACCGATTCTCGAAGAGGGACAAGGAGAGACAAAAGAATCCTTGCGGTCCTTTTCTCACTTCTAGTTAAGGACGAGGCCAAGGTCTACATTTCCCATGTACACGATAGAACCGATCTTTGCTAAATCGAGAGAGGCGCACGTTTATGGTATGGACCTAAATGAGACTTTGATAGGCTGAGATTTGAGATCAAATTTGGGCATGATTGAAAAGTTCATGCAGTTACGTATAACGATAGAAAGAATGTCGTTTGTTATTCTGTTACATGAATATAACTAAGTCTTTATCATTATCAGACCTTTCATATTAATCATAATTTCGGAAAATAGAGGTTTCAATTTGTTTTTATTTATTAATATAATATGTTAACACATGAATTTTTGTCGGCAAGTCAAACGTGCATTTATTTCTGTACTAAAAGTATAAAAAGTTAAAAATAATGAAACGATAAAACGATAAAAAATAACCAATGAAAAAAAAAAAAAAGAGCATAGCGGCTCCGTCTCATGAGCATCCACCACGCGCAGCCCAGACCTCCAGTCAAGCCCACCAAGCACGCTGTCCAATTTGCACCAACCCATCAGCCCATTTCGCTTCAGTTCAAATTGGGCTCGGCTAGCTAGGCCCAAGTTCTGTTCGGTTCAGCCCAGCCCAACCGTTACTCCAGATCCCCACGCGAAAAAACCCTCCACGTATGCTCTGTTTGCCTCTGTTCTGGTCACGATCATAGTTGAATCGGATTGTCTGACCTTTTATTTCATTTTAACGTAATCCTGAACTTTAATTTAATATACATCGTAATTCCTGAAATTTTATTTTGTTCAATGTCACTGGACTTTGGGTACATATTTAATTTAGTCTTTGGACTATATAGAAATGTTTAATGTTATTCTTGAACTTAAATTAATAAAATGACAACATTGAATATCTTCACATGGTTTAGGGACTACATTAAATACGTATCAAAAGTTCATATATTACTTTAAACAAATTAAAAGTTCAAGGACCACAATTTCAGAGATTTTATTGAATAAATTAAACTATATTGCACATTAAATTAAAATTTATGGACCATTTGTGTCATTTTCCTAAAAATAAGAGAAGCTTATGAATGGCTAATTGTTGAAAACATTGTTATGTTCATAAAATTGTCGTCGATAAGTTACCAGCAAGTAATTGGGAAGTTAGGTATTTGATTGTTTTTTATTTTTATTTTTACCTTCACTACCCACATTATGAAACTTGTCAATTCTTTGAAAAATCTACGAGCATGAATAAATAAATAAATTATTTTTCAAAAAATGAAATGGTAGAGTCATCCACTTGTCTCATCTTTTGAAAGCGAAGTAGTAAAATCGTCCGTACCGTTCTTACCTATTACTTTGGCAATTTTTACTTAGTTTGTAGTAGCCAACACAAATTTATATACTTAAACTTAGGCTGTCAGAATATGTCACAAAAACCACATTAAATGAATCATATATGAGTCACTTTAACTTGAAATTTGGATCATAAATGGATTTTGAAAAGTAAAATAGAAAAACAAAGGTTAATTTCGAGTAAAGTTTTGTCGTTTCCTGATTGACATAATCTCTTTTAGCATCGAAATGGATTCCTTGGCATTACTATTTCGTAGATATACGCTCGTGTAAAATTTTTGATCAAATAGCAGTTCATATGTGCCTGGATTATATTTCTCATTCTTAATTATCGAAGTTGTCAAACTCTATCATCACCAAAAGATTTTCGATGAGTAGTCTCCTATTGTCAACTTTCAAGACTATTTGCATTGTTTAGGATACCATTTCTTCTCCAAAATTTAGAACAAAAATACCCGAACACATGAACATCAATCTTTAGGTTATTTGGCATTTTTTAATTTATTTATCAGCATCTTTTTATTTTTGTTATTTTTTTAAAAATTTGATAAGAAATTTCATGCAAGTAATGAAGAGCTATAGATGATTTAAATGAGTGGACATAGCTTTTTATAAGTTGGACTAAATATAGATGTGATTTGGTAAAATGGGCCGGGTTTTGTATATGTTGGGCTTGGATCGCAAAAATTGTATTGTACATAAATTGATCGATTTGGATTGAATCATTTTTTATCCGATCTACCCAATCAACCGGACTCAACTAAAAGGTTGGAATACTTAAATAACAAGAAAGTTGACGACTACTTTGGTTTTTTGGGGAGACTTTGGACCTAAGAAAGTGGCGAGATTTTTTTGGCTGGTGGCCCACTAGACCTCTATTTGACAGACTTTTACACCGCTCATGGGCATTGCCATGTATGGCCCGAAAAAAGGGTGTCCTACTAGTTATAATTCGTGCCAATTTTTATCGGTTTCAAATGTATTGATTTTAAGTTTAGTTATTAAATAATTAAATCACAATGAAAATGTGTCAATTCATGCAAAATAGTTAGTCATGCCGTGTATTGTGATATTGAGATTTTTGCTCTGTAATTCACATTTAATCTAATGTCATGTAAACCAATCACACATAGTATTCATTCTTTCCTCTTTTTTGGGAGATCATGCCCTGGAAGAATAAATCCTCTACTAGGAAGCGATCCTATCAATCACTCCTGCGTCGTTAATACATCTGAACTTGGTGATTTATGTGAAAATCAAAGGAGTCCAGACTCTGCCAAGTACTCGAGTGACTAAAACCCCAAATGAGTATGTCCAATGTCCCCCACTCCGGTCGGGTTGGAAAAGAGAGGCGAATCGTATCTGGCAAATCTTGTCTATTTTATTCTGTCCTGTATTCCTTCGTCTCCTTTTTGAATTCCGCAGCTTTATGATATACCTTTTGACTTCGAGTCGTCGCACCTCCTAATCAAATCACGAGGCAAAAGGTGTCGTCGTGGAATTGTCTCGTCATGACAAAAATGACTTCGAAAATGGGTGTTTAATTTACCTTATACCTATACCGAGAGGACTGCGGAAACTCTTGTCAATGGCGAGCTAGCTAGAGAATGACGAGGTGAAAAGGCTTGTATAATGATGTTAATTTCGAGTTCCTTTCTCTGCTTATGTGCTTGCCTTCGGATAAAATAGAAGATATGTCGTTCTTTTTAACTGCTTATCATGATGGCTTTTAGCTTTCCATTGTAAACAGTATCTTGAAGAGATCCTAAAACTTGCATGGAAACAACACTAGAAAAATTGTTTAAAAAGTTTCATGCTTATCATACAACGGTCAATTTAATTTTAAATTATACTTTTCAATTTAACCAATCCTTATTCTTTTGACGATTTTCAATGTAATTTTTTTCAGGCCAATTTTGACATAAAATCATTGACATTGATAACTTTTGCAATTTTTCAAAAAAATTCTGTTTTTATTATTAATTTCTTGATTTCTTTTCTTTTCTTTTTTTCATTATGGGCCGGCGAGGGTCACCAGGGCCTTGGCGATGGCCAAGGACTCTCAACAACCACAAGCGAGGGCGTGCAGGCCCTCACCGGCCACTGGGTGAAGGCTTCATGGCTCATGCCCGTAGCTAGTGAGGGATTTAGAGTCCTCACTTGTGGCTAGTGAGGGTCGATAAGGCCCTAGCAACCCTCAACGACCATTTGGAGAAGGTAATCAGTGGAAAAAAGAACTGAAAAGAATAAATAGTAATAAAAAAATTCAAAAAAATCATTAAAGAAAACAAAAATTGTACATTCTAGCGGTTTCCAACAAACATTGGCGGGAACACTATATCGAAAAATGTATTATTGAATTGATTGCCATAATAAATTTGGTACCTTTTGAACAATTATTCCTAATATTATATGTTCCATCATACCTTGTACCTCACATCATTTTCTTCCGCAATTGTCATCTAATTCCAACCCCCCTCTCTCTCTCTCTCTCTCTCACTTGTGGCTAGCGAGGGTCGATAAGGCCCTGATGACCATTTCAAGAAGGTGATCAATGGAAAAAAAGAATAGGAAAAAAAAATTATAGAAAAAAATCATAAAAATCATTAAAAAAGAGCAAAATTTGTACATGTTGGCAGTTGGACATTGGCCGAAAACACTACATTAAAAATTTTATAGCTAAATTGATCACCATAATAAATTAAGCACCTTTTGAACAATTATTCCAAACATCATATGTTCCATCATGCCATAATTTTCTTTCGCAATTGTCATCTAATTCAAACCCTCGTGTTCTCTCTCTCTCTGTCTCTGTCTCTAAGGTTTATGTTCACACCTGACGTGAAGTCCATTCTGACTCTACATACATAAACCAAACCCACATCCGTCTCCACCGCAACACAGCGAGAGCACACCCCCACTTCCTCCGATTTCTTTACCTCTCTCCCTGCCCGCCTATCTCTAATAACCCTCTTGAGCTTTCTCTTTCCTTCTTCTTGCGGAGAAAGCGTCGCAGAAAATGTCCAATGCTTGTGTGACGAAGAAGAGCTCGAAGAGGAATCCGAAAGCAAGGCTGCCTCCCAAGAGAGGACAGGTCAAAGTTGGGATCTTCAGGTGGGTCGTGAAGAAAGTGGCCGATATAGCATCCATGGCAGGGCTCGGGAGGAAGAGAAGCTGTGTGCAGAACGAGCAGGCCTCAGCCAAACCACACAAGATCGGCGCGTGCTCATTGGCCAAGCAAGAGTAGTCCTCACGTTGTCCTGGAGGATTTGATGAGGTAGAGAGAGACTGTGTTTTCTTCCCAAGGTTGTGTTTTCGCTTCTTCTGTTGTAGTGCTTCATGGGTTTAGGGAAGAAAAAGGCAAAGGAAGAGAAGGTGATTGTGTACTAATCATTTTTAAGGGAGGTTGGCTTCATGGCATATCTAAGGTGTATCTATCTAAAAATATCCATGCATGTTTGTGACTGTCAAACAATAGCGTGTGGCTTTACCTTTACAAAGGAAGGCATTTTGTATTTCTCTCATTTTACTGCAACGGTAGTTAGAGAAAATAATTGATATTACATAAATTGAAATTGATACAAATGTGATAAATTTGATTTCAATTAATCTCTTGATCACCAAAATTCCAAAAATCGGTATACATATGATAAATTTCAGAACTAATTTTTTAATCACAAAAAATCGCAAAATTGATACATCTGCGACACATTTATCTTTCGTCAGCTTTTGATAAATTAGATTAATATTACAAAAAATTTCAAATTAATACATCTATGATAAATCAAGGATCCTCAATGGATATACCCGTTAATTGTCACATGTCATCCAACTCAACAATTCATGAAAACTGATAAAAGATAAATTTGTTACAGCTGTGCCGGATTGAGATTTCTTCATAATATTAATACTAGAGAAAATGCCCATATAGTTTTACTTCATTTATAAATATGCCCTCTGTCAAGGTATAAGTAGCCTATACCTAGCCCAAAGATGCATATTCGATGGAATACGTATCATTCTTCTTGGTCATCCGCTCGAAGGGGAATTTAGACACTCATACACGAAACTGCAAAACCATTTTGTTCCTTTATCCCTTTTCGCCAAAGAATGGATGCCGATTTTGCCATCAAACGCGAAAAGAGGAAGAGTCACATCCTTGGCTCGTTTGGTGTGAATGCGCTTTTTTTTTCTTTTTTCTTTTTTAACTCTTATCAATCACATCACAGAAGTTCCAAGTGCGCCCCTTCTTCTGGCAAAACGCAATCCACTTTGAAGTCACCCCCCGCATGATGGATCGTCTATTTTCTGTCCCATTCCCACTTCCCTTTCTTGAGCCACTTTCGAGGAGGCGACCAGAAACGGGAAAAAAAAACGAAGGAAAAGAGCATGCACACTTTCACTTCTTTGAACGACAAGACAAATATCGTATCATGGACGAAATCAAAAAATTGATTGGCTGAGAATTGCCCCCAAATTTGGGCAATGATCATAATGTTTGTGTTGTTGCGCATAACAATGAAAAGAAACAAAAATATTTGCTTTTCCATTGTATTAAAAGAAATCAGGTCTTTGCCCTCACTAAGTCACTTACACGCAAGTCTTAAAATCACAATTTCAGAGAAAATTTTTTAATTGAGTGTCGGTCATGAATGAGAGGAGCATGTGGTCTACCCGAAGCTAATCAAAAGTTCCATTCTTTTTGTGTGTGTTTTCTAAGTGATATTATATATATATAGACACACACACACACATATACATATATGTATATGTATCCTAGAAAATACAAACTCGGAGGCGCTAGTGAGATCAAATAAACCTCACGTGCATATATCCTAAATATATATGTGTGTGTTTAATGACTGCGACAATTAGGAAAGGAACTAGACCAACTTTGGTTTTATAGGGATAAAAATGCACTTGAGGCCAAATTAAGAAAATGCATCAATTCTTTTAATTTATTTATTTATTTTAACCTTATCTTGAAGTGGAGTTCATTTGCTTGTTGTCTTAAAAATAAAACAAAAGGTAAGGCCGGGGCGATAGCAATTTCCCATTGTTTCCCACTTCCCTAGCATTAGTTTGATGGAAAATTGTTCATAAAGACTTAAATTTATTGTACAGTGTTAATTCAATTGAAAAAATTTCAATTTGATCAATTTAGTCATAATTTTTTTTTTTACGATTGTCTAATCTAGTCATTCTGGTCAATTTTAACTAAAAATTGCTGACGTGGTGTGGGCCTGTGTGGCACGGTTGAACGGCATCAGGTAAGCCTACTAGCACTGACTTATGGGATTTTTTTTTTTTTTTTTGTAATTTCTTTTCTTTTCTTTTCCCATCCTCTTGGGTTGGTATTGACGATGGTTGTCGATTGGCCACAGGCAAGGGCCACACTTGGGCATTGTGGCCCTCCCTCGCCAAATTTGGAGGTAGCTACCGAGGGCCATGACTTTCTTGTTGGCCATCGTTGAGATCAACCACAGGCGAAAAGAAAATTTTTAAAAAAAAAAAGAAAAGAAGGAAAAAAAAAGAAAAAAAAAGGAAAAACTAGTAAATTTTATTTTAAAAAATCGTCTATTACCTGATTCGCTATACGAAAAAGAAAAAGAAAAAAGGACCATATGGTTCAATTCATAAGTTTCCAACAGCCTTTCCTTATCGGCCAAGAAATGGTAAGCCTTTTGCACTCTACCTTTGCTCGTCATCCATGCATCATGCACCTTTTGTTGAGTGCAAATTCACTATTTCTGTTCCAATTCTTTCCTTATTGGCCAATAAATGCTAAAGAAAACAAGAAGCAAACCCGAACGGAAACCCTTATCCTACGTGAAAGCACTCAAAAAAAAAGCTGTGGTGTTCACATCGCATGCGATCGCCAGCGAGTTGGTTCAACCGTCACATCCTATTGTCCCATGAAAAGGAAAATCAAGAAAAGTTTGTGGCGATGTAACTTTGCATTGACCCACCCCTCCACTCTGTCTCGCACTCGCCTTCTCTTTCCATCTCTATAACCCACATCGAAACAAATTCAAATGAATTCAATTGTCTTCATCGTGTAATTCATCAACCCATTAAGCTTTTAATCAACATGTGATTCAATGGACCTTTTTCTATTTTGACAATACGTTGGTCTACATTTACATCAGATTGATGGGTGACACAGGGACTAGATGCTTAAATGGCCTCAATTTTAATCGAGTTTAATCTATTCAACTTTGATAAACATAGAACCTTGCATTCCAAGAGAATGACACTTCGAGAGTTACTTTGCTGGGATATCACTAATTGGCTACCTAATTCTTCGTTTATGTTAGAGTAATTAAATATTAAACCACGCCTTTATCAAACAGTTTAAGCTTTTAGAATAGTCGACGGTGGTTCCATAAAATTTCACATAGTATTAGAGCCGTAGGTTTTGAGTTTGAATTTTTTTAGGCTCCATTTGCCTCACTAATTAAATTTTCACGCTTAATACTAGGTAAAAAAGACCAAACTAAATGTGAGGGGGAGTGTTGGAATAATAAAATATTAAACTATGCCTTATGACAGCTTAATCTTTTAGAACAGTCGACGGTAGTTCTACAAAATCTCACAGTTTGCTTTTGACAACTTTGATCTTCATGTCAACAAACTCTTTCAATTGTCAAACCGTGTTTTTGCGTGCTTATAAGAGGAGCAATATGAGATTTAGAGTCTTTGACTAACAAATGTCGTAGGTATTTTTTGCACACCGTCATGTCACGAAACTGCTAGTTTTGTGGACGATTACAATTAACAAATGTCTTGCTCAATTCAAGTCGACAAATTCATATTTATTATCAATGTGGAAATGCCATGTTAAATAGGGATTGGACTACTGAGTAAATTTGAGAATAGAATAAAAGTTGGTGAATTTTTTTATACAAAACAAAAGTCGGAGTAGATTTAAGGTTGGATCTAAAGTTTATGATTTTCTATTTCAAGACAAAAAAAGTTCAGAGCAAATTTGGGACTTGGCCTAGAATTTAACATTTTTAGGAAATTGGCCCAAGAAAAAGAAAGAAATAAATAAGGGATGATTACGTTACAACAAAGTTCTGATGACCATATATGACAATGGATGATGGATTTTTCGGCGTCTCTGATGCGACAAAGGAGACAGGGAACAAAATGTAGATTTGAAATTCATGACCATTTCTCGGACGATCCATGTTCTTTTGCTTTTCATTCTCACCTGTCGTCATCCCACTTGCCTATCTTGACCGATTCTCGAAGATGGACAAGGAGAGACAAAAGAAGAATCCTTGCGGGTCCTTTTTTCACTTCTTGTCAAGGACAAGACCGAAGTCCACGCTTCCCACGTATACGATAGAGCTGATCCTTGCCAAATCGAGAGCAGCATACGTTTATGGTATGGACCTAAACGAGAATTGGATAGGCCGAGATTCGAGATCCCAATTTGGGCATGATCGAATCATTTGTGCAGTTACGTATAATAATAGAAAGATTAATGTTTGCTTTTCTGTTGCATGAATATAAATAAAGTCTTTGCCCTCATTAGATCGCTTATAGAATTAGAATTCCAGATATAGAAGTTTTAATTTGTTTTTACTTATCAGCGTAGCCAGAGAGTGCCGACACCACATGAATTTTTGTCGACAAGTCAAACATGCATTTCTATAGTAAAAATTAAAAATAATTAAAAATAATGAAACAATAGAACAATAAAAAATAACCAACGAAAAAAATAAAAATAATAACGCGGCTCCATCTGATAAGGATCCAACCAACTGCAGCCTAGACCGCCGCTCAAGCCCATCAAGCACATGGTCCAATTCGCAGCAACCCATCAGCCCGTTTCGCTTCAGTTCAAATTGGGCTCGGCTCCCTCGGCCCAAGTTCTGTTCGCTTCAGCCCAGCCCGACAGTTACTCCAGATGCGAAAAAACCCTCCATGTATGCTCTGTTTGCCTCTGTTCTGGTCACGACTGACGATCATAGTTGAATTGGATTCCGGTGCTTTCTTCAGTCGCCGGTTCCAGTTCTCAGATCATAAATGAGTTTTTAAAAAGTACGGGAAAAGTACCAAAAAATCTTCAAACTATTGTATTAGTACTAATTTAGTTTTAAATATTTCAATTAGACCAATTTTGTTCTCAACCATATCAATTTAGTTTATCCGCCCAATTTAGACCGGAAATTATTGAGGTAGATGTTTGCCGTGCCACATAGAATGGTTGATATTGACATGGACTTTTTAAAATAAATTTTAATAAATTTTATATTTTTATTATGTATATATTTTAAAATATTTTGTCATTTTTCATTTTTTCCCCCTTTCTTTTACCTTTGGATTGTGGCCGATACTGGCCACAGGCAAGGGTCACCTTAACCGGATGTGGATTGTACCCTTTTCCTTCTGGTTTGTGGCCGGTATTGGCCATGGTTGAGGATGGCCATAGGTGCGGGTAGCCCTTGCCAGACCCTTATTGCATCTAGCAAGGGCTTGACCCTCTCGCCACTTGGCCAAGGGCCGCTCTCGCTAGACTAAAGTTAAAAGGTTGGAATATTTAACTAACAAGAAAGTCAACAGTTTCTTTGATTTTTTTTTTTTTTTGGAGATTTTGGTTGCTTTTGGTAATAGGCCAAACAATAAAGAATTTTATTCTATTTTTTCCTGGAATAGAATTAAAGAGTAGAAAAAGTTAATTCTTTGTTCCTAAAAATAATTCCATAATCAAAGCTAATTTTTTTTTCTCTTCTATTCTTATTTTTTGTTCTTCTTCTCTTTCTCTCTTTTTCTTTTCGCGATCTAGCCGCCACCATTCACCGCCGCGAATTGCCGGCAACCGATTGGGTGAGATCCGGTGAGCTCATTGGAGGCTCGCCTAGCCGTCGTGGGGTTCGACCTCATTAGATCTGGGCGAGGCCACTTGCCTAGTCAAGGCTTGGCTGAGCCTTGCCTAGTTGCCAACAAGGCTTAGCCGACAAGATACAGCCTTGATGACTCTCATTTAGCCGGTTGCTGGTCATCCCCTGGCAGGCAACCAACCAAAGCTTGAAGAAGAAAAATAAGAGAAAGAAAAAAAAGAAGAAAAAAATAATAAAATTATTTAAAAATTAAAAGAAAATGATTTGGATTAGAAATTTTGAGAACGATACCAAACATAATTCTATCTCGGAAGTAGAAATTTTGAATAGTTACCAAATACCATAAAATCTTATAAATTTTTCTCATGAACAAAATAACAAAAAAATCATTTTTGATAAAAAAATTATTTTCGAGGATATAATGATTACCAAACGCACTTTTTGGAGCCAAGAAGGTGGCGAGGCTTTTTCTGACTAGCGCCCTACTGGACCTTGATTTGACACGACCTACACGACTCATGGGGGTTGCCATATATGGCCGAAAAAAAGGGGTGCCCCACCTATTATAATTCTTGTTGATTTTTATTGGTTTCAAATATCTTGATTTTAATTTTGGTTGTTAAATAATTGAATCATGATGGAAATATGTTAATTTGTGCAAAATAGTTAGTCATGCTGTGTATATTAATATAGAGATTGTCACACAATAATTCATTTTTCATCTAATATCGTACAAACTATTTGTATGTGGTAATCATACTTTCGTTTTCTTGGGAGATCATGCCGTGGATATCACATGAGTCGTAAAATTTGGTTGGTTGGGCATGCATCAATTGAGTTTAGGTAGAAGACTTCCTTTGCAACGAAACGATCCTATCAATCACTCTTGCGTTGTTAATACATCGATCCGGTCCATATACATACTTTTCCCCTTGATTTACGTGGATATAAGGATTAAAACCTCTAATGTGTATGTCTAATGTCCCCCACTCCGGTCGAATTGGAAAAGAGAAGAGAATCATCTCGTGCACTGCATCAATTGAATCATTAGGGGACAAGATCGGTTATCGCAAGTGTCTTCTAAAAGTGCGTTTGGTTCAAAGATTTTGAAAGCTCTTGGGAGAATGCAAAGTAGTTTAGCCCAAAGGACTTTAGGCAAATGCAAAAATCGTTTGGTAACTATGTTTTGAGAAGCAACTTTGAGAAAAAATGCCGTTTGGTAAAAAACACATTTGAAAAGCCCTTTGGTAGATTAATATTAGTTTTTTTAATTTCATTTGTTTAAAATCGAAAAAAATAATGTATACAACTTTTTATATATAAATTTTGACAATTATACTAAAAAAATCATATACATATATAATTTTCTTTTTTAAAAAGACCAAACCTTTTATTGGAATTTTTTAATTTTTATTTGCTTAAAATTGAAAAAAATAATGTATACAACTTTTTAAATATAAATTTTGACAATAATACTAAAAATCAAATACATATATAATTTTCTTTTTAAAAAGACCAAACCCTTTATTGGAATTTTTTAATTTTTATTTGCTTAAAATTGAAAAAAAAATAATGTATACAACTTTTTAAATATAAATTTTGACAATAATGCTAAAAGAAAAAAATCAAATACATATATGTAATATTTAAAAAAAAAAAAACAAAATCCTTCGTTGAATTTTTTTAATTTTTATTTATTTAAATATGAAAAAATAATGTATGGAACTTTTTAAATATTTTAAATTTGAAAATAATGCTAAAAATCAAATACATATATATTTAAAAAAAAAAAAAAAAAGACCAAGCCCTTCGTTGGATTTTTTTAAAAAAATGTTTGAAATTGAAAAAAAAAATAATGTATGCAAATTTTTAAATATATATTTTGACAATAATGCTAAAAAAATTAAATATATATGCTAAAAATCAAATATATAAATATTTTTTTGAAAGGACCAAAAATATATATTTTTTAGCATTTCTATAAAATTGATTTTTTTAGCATTATTTTGGCATTTAAAAAATAATAATGAGGGCAAAATAAGAAATTTGAAGAATAAGTGGTGATAATTTTGGAAAAAAAAGATTCAAAGATTTGGCCAAATGCTTGAAAGCTCCAAACTAGTTTCTACGTTGACGCTTTCGGCCTTTTCCAACGTCGACTTTCACTGAAAGCTATTTCAAATGGTTGTCAAACGATCCAATATTTCCCAGAAGAACTTTGGAGGTGGCGAAAGTTCTAAAATACTTTTGAACCAAACGCACCATAATTCATGTTTATAATACACATTTATAATAGTCAACAAAATAGACAATATCTGCCTATTATAAACGTGTATCATTCCTTGTACCCCACATCAATTACTATCGCAAGTGTCTTCTAATTCAAACCCTCGTGCTCTCTCTCTCCCTCTCTCTGTCTCCCTGTAAGGTTTCTTTTCACACCTGACATGAGGTCCATTCAAACTCTATACATACACAAGCCAAACCCACATCCGTCTCCACCGCAACACAGCAAAACACACCCCTAATTCTCCGATTTTCTTACCTCTCTCTGCTCGCCTATCTCTAACAATCCTCTTGAGGTTTCTCCTTCCTTCTCCTTGCGGAGAGAGCATCACAGAAAATGTCCAATGCGTGCGCAACGAAGAAGAATCCGAAAGCGAGGCTGCCTCCGAAGAGAGGACAGGTCAAAGTTGGGATCTTCAAGCGGGTTGTGAAGAAAGTGGCCGATATAGCATCGATGGCGGGGCTCGGGAGGAAGAGAAGCTGGGTCCGGAATGAGCCGTCCTCGGCCACACCATTCAAGATCAGCGCGTGCTCACTGGCCAAGCAAGAGTAGTCCCCACGTTGTCCTGACCCCATAAACGTACGATTCAACTCCGCAATTGTCCTAGAGGATTCGATGAGGTAGAGAGAGACTATGTATAACTGATGATCGTTTTTCTTCCCAAGGATATGTTTCGCTTCTTCTGTTGTAGTTCTTCATAGGTTTAGGGAAGAAAAAGGCAGCGAAAGAAAAGGTGATTTTTATGTACTAATCATTTTTAATGACTATATGTCGATGGATGATAGATTTTCAGAGTGTCTCGGTTACAAGCAAAGAGAGGGGACAAAATGGAGGTTGGCTTCATGACATTTCTTGGGTGTATCTGTCTATTCTTGTGCGTGTTTGTGCCCGTCATACAATAGCGCGCGGCTTAACCTTTACAAAGGAAGGCATTTTGTATTTGTCGCAATTCACTCCAATAATAGTTAAATAAATTAGTTAATATCACGAAAAATCTCAAATTGATATAAATATAATAAATTTACTCAAAATTAATTTTTTGACAACTAAAAAATCCAAACTAATACACCTATGACAAATTTATCCCAAACTAATTTTTTGACCACTAATATATTTGTGACAGATTTACTCTGTGTTAGTTTTCGATAAATTGAATTAATATGACGAAGAATCACAAACAAATACACATGTGACAAATGGAGGGTAAAATCGTAAATTGATATATCCATTAACTGAAATTTAACGGTAAAATTTAATGAAAACTAATGAGAGCCAAATTTATCACGGTTTGAAATTTTTTTCAGTATTAACCCTAGATAAAATGCCAATGTAGTTTTACTTCATTTATAAGTATGCCTTCTATCAAGGTATATGTAGCCTATACCTGCCCAAAGTTGAAAATCCGATGGAATATGAATCGTTTTTCTTGCTCATTCGATCGAAGGGGAATTTAGGCACTCGTACACGAAATTGCAAAACCATTTTGTTCCGTAAATTCCTTTTGGCCGAGAGAATAGATGCCAATCGTTTGCCATAAAAAATCTGAATGTGGGTCTTTTACTCTTATCCGTCGCATCACAGAGAGTTCTAAGTGGGCCATCTCGTCACTTCCAGGCAACGCCCCATCCTTTCTGGCAAAATGCAGTCCACTTTGAAGTCCCCCTCCCATAGGATGGATCGGCTTTTATTACTGTTGCATTCCCACTTCCCTATCTTGACCCACTTTCGTAGGAGGGAACGAAAAGAGGGAAAAGCAAGGGAAAAGAGCATGCGCCTTTTCACTTCTTTGAACGAGAAGACAAAATTTCATCCGATTCTCGACATATATATACATAGAGCCGACCCTAGCCGAACGAGAGGGGCATGTCGTTTCATGGACCCAAACGCAAAATTGATGGGCTGAGCATTGCCCCCGATTTGGGCAATGATCACAATGTTTGTGTAGTTGCGCATAATAATGAAAAGAAAAACGTTTACTTTTCCATTGTAACAAACATAAGGAGGGAACGAAAAGAGGGAAAAGCAAGGGAAAAGAGCATGCACCTTTTCACTTCTTTGAACGAGAAGACAAAATTTCATTCGATTCTCAACATATATATATATAGAGCCGACCCTAGCCGAACTAGAGGGGCATGTCGTTTCATGGACCAAAACGCAAAATTGATAGGCTGAGCATTGCCCCCGATTTGGGCAATGATCATAATGTTTGTGTAGTTGCGCGTAATAATGAAAAGAAAAACGTTTACTTTTCCATTATAACAAACATAAGGAGGGAACGAAAAGAGGGAAAAGCAAGGGAAAAGAGCATGCACCTTTTCACTTCTTTGAACGAGAAGACAAAATTCCATCCGATTCTCGACATATATATATACATAGAGTTGACCCTAGCCGAACGAGAGGGGCATGTTGTTTCATGGACCAAAACGCAAAATTGATAAGCTGAGCATTGCCCCCGATTTGGGCAATGATCACAATGTTTGTGTAGTTGCGCATAATAATGAAAAGAAAAAGGTTTACTTTTCCATTGTAACAAACATAAGGAGGGAACGAAAAGAGGGAAAAGCAAGGGAAAAGAGCATGCACCTTTTCACTTCTTTGAACGAGAAGACAAAATTTCATCCGATTCTCGACATATATATACATAGAGCCGACCCTAGCCGAACTAGAGGGGCATGTCGTTTCATGGACCCAAACGCAAAATTGATTGGCTGAGCATTGCCCCCGATTTGAGCAATGATCACAATGTTTGTGTAGTTGCGCATAATAATGAAAAGAAAAACGTTTACTTTTTCATTGTAACAAACATAAGGAGGGAACGAGAAAAGGAAAAAGTAAGGGAAAAGAGCATGCACCTTTTCACTTCTTTGAACGAGAAGACAAAATTCCATTCGATTCTCGACATATATATACATAGAGCCGACCCTAGCCGAACGAGAGGGGCATGTCGTTTCATGGACCAAAACGCAAAATTGATAGGCTGAGCATTGCTCCCGATTTGGGCAATGGTCATTATGTTTGTGTAGTTGTGCATAATAATGAAAAGAAAAACATTTACTTTTCCATTGTAACAAAAATTAAAAATAGGTCTTTGCCCTCATTAAGTCACTTACATGCAAGTCCTAAAATCACAGCTTCGGAGAAGAATTTCAGTTTGTTTTCGTTTGTTAACATAATTTAAGAGTGCTGGTTATGAATAAGAGGAACATGTGGGTCTAACTTATCCCCGAAGCTAATCAAAAGTTCTAACTTTTTTTTCCTTTTTTGTGTCTTAATAGTGACATATATTTTAGAAGATACGAATGTGAAGGCGCTCATATCAAATAAAGCTCATGTGCATATGTCTTGAATATATATGTGTTTAATGACCACAACAATTAGGAAAGGAAATAGGCCAACTTTAGTTTTATAGGGATAAAATTGCAATTGAGCCCAAATTTAGAAAATGCGTCTATTCTTTTTAATTCCTCTTTTACCTTATTTTGAAGTGGAGATAATTTGCTTGCAGTTTTAAAAATGGAACAAGAAGTAGGGCCATGGCGATAGCAGTTGCCCATTGCTTCCCACTTCCTCAGCATTAATTTGATTGGAAAATTGTTCAAAAACTATTAATCTATTGTAGGTGGTCAATTCAATCTTAATTTTTTTAAATTCTAAACATTTTTGACTTTTTCAATTAAGTTATTCTGGCAATTTTTTTTACCAAAAATCACTAACGTGGTATCAATGGGCCTACGTGGCACAATTGGACAGTGTTGAAGTGGATGGATTTTTGCAATTTTTTTTATTTTTTTATTTTTTTACTTTTCATTTTCTCCTGTGGTTGGTTGGTAATCAGCCACAGGCAAGGGCCACACTAGGCCATTGTGGCCCTCCCTCTCTAAATCTAGGCGGGGGTGGCTGCAACTCCCTCGTCGACCATCGTTAAGACAATCACATGTGAAAAGGAAAAGAAAAGTTTAAAAAAGAAGAAAAGGAAGAAAAGGAAAGGAAAAAAGAGGAAGAAAAACTCAGAAAATTACAAAAAATCATCTATTACCTCGTTGAAGAAGAAAAAGAAAAAGAAAAAAGGATCACATGGTTCAGTTCATAAAATTCTAAGGTAAGCCTTTGCATTCTACCCTCACTCGTCATCCACGCATCATGCCCCTTTGTCGAGTGCAAATTCACTATTTGGGTCCAACCCCTTTCCTCATTGGCCAAGAAATGGATTAAAAAACAAGAAGCAAACCCAAATGGAAACCCTTGTCGCGCGTGAAAGCACTCAAAAAATCGCTGTGATGTTCACATTGCATGTAAGCGCCAGCGAATTGGTTCGACCGTCACATCCTGTTATCCCATGAAAAGGAAAATGAAGAAAAGTCCGTGGCGATATAACTTTGCATTGACCCACCCCTCCGCTCTGTCTCCCACTCGCCTTCTCTTTCCATCTCTATATAACCCATATTGAAACCAAATTATATAAGTTAACATCAACCCATTAAAAAGAAAAAAAAAAATCAGCATGTGATTCGATGGACCTTTTTCTATTTTGACGGTATGTTCGTCTAGATTTACATTGAATGATGTGTACTGAAAGGACGAGATGCTCAAATGGTCTTGATTATTATCGAGTTTGATCCATTCAACTTTGATAAACCGTACATCCTAAGAGAACGATCCTCCAAGAATTACTTTGTTGGGATACCGTTCTCTTTCAACAACTTCAATCTCCATGTTGACACACTTTTTCAATTGTAAAATCGTGTTTTTGCGTACTTATAAGAAGGGTAATATGAGACTCAGAGTCTCTAACAGACCACAATGTTATAGATATTTTTTACACCACCATCATGTCACGAAATTTCTACTTTTGTGGACGATTCAAGTCAACAAATGTCTTGCTAAAAAAAAGAAGTCAACAAACGTCTTGCTCCATTCAGGTCTTCAGTTGAATTGAATTGATTGAATTGAAACCATCCCATTGCTGAGTCATTCCCGGTCATGAAACAGCTGCATCCCACGTCCCTGATCTCAGCTTAGACTTGACCAATGTGAACACAGAATTCCCCATGATTCCTCCGCCATGTTTTTTGGATTCTTCTCTATTCTTTTCTTTTTTTGTTTGGTAGTTGAAGAAAATAAAAGCGAAGAACATCGTATCTCTTGTGCCAATTTAAAAATGATCAATATTATGAAAAACTCTAAATTGATACATTTATAATAAATTTATCTCAAATTAATTTTTTGACTATTGAAAATTCTAACTAGTACACCCGTAATAAATTCATCTAAAATTAATTTTTTTAGATTATTAAAAATCCTAAACTGATATATTTGCGATTAATTTACTCCAAACTAATTTTTGACTACCTAGACTCTTAAATTGGTTCATTCATGATTTACTTTTCGTTAATTTCCATTATTTTGGATTAATGCCACGAAAAATCATAAACCTGGTATATTTGTGATAAATGGAGAATAAAATCCCAAATCGGTACACTTATTAACCGCTACGTGCCATCCAACTCAGTAGTTTGACGGTAAAATTTAATGGAAACTAATAAGGGGTAAATTTGTCACAAGTGTACTAATTTAGAGTTTATGATGATAACAAAAATTAGTTTTGAGTAAATTTTTCAGTGGTGTGTCAGTTTAGAACTTTTCATGGTATTAATCCATTGAAAATTACAAAGAGTAAAAATGAAGGAA
The DNA here is from genome assembly GCA_014182375.1 of Eucalyptus virginea. Taxonomy (NCBI): domain Eukaryota; kingdom Viridiplantae; phylum Streptophyta; class Magnoliopsida; order Myrtales; family Myrtaceae; genus Eucalyptus; species Eucalyptus virginea. The sequence goes on from CM024520.1 coordinate 50,526,858, forward strand.
ATATGGAAAAGATTCATCTGTGATGTCTTTTATTTACGAACATCGTCTTCGAGGGTTTGTCCGTCGCGGATTTAAAGAAAAAGTCAAGGCTGAGCCGAGTAAAAAGTGGCGACAAGAGACGTTTCTATTTCATTTTCATCATAGTTTATCTTAAAGATGGATTCAAATTAAATCCGTTTAGATCCATTCGTTATTCTTTATTCCTTATAACTCATTTTTAATCTACACAACAAATGGGAAAGCTCCATTTATACCCAGCCGCAATCGTGCGTGGAAAAATAAATTTAAGGATCCATTTTACCACTTCTGCTAGTGCGATGCCGGACTTCGATTTCGACTCAAGTCGCCGGCTTTGCCGAGTATGGCCGAGAGAAGGCTGCCATGTATTGGTTTTATAGCCGCAAAAGGGTATGCTCACGTGCAACTGCTATGCAAGAAAAGCGACGAAAACTTTTGCGGGATGGATTTTGTGTTGGAATCAGAAGAGCCCAGATTCTGCTATGTACTCGAGAGGGACTGAGGCCCCACCTTTTTAAATTTGTTCGTTGCTTGTAAATATAATAAAAACGAGTCCATATGTGCACATATCTAATTGAAATGAGTAGGTCGAAAAAGTTTTAAACATATTATATTTTAACAAATTAAGTTATAAATCTTTTTAGCTTTACCAATTAAGTCAATTCGATTAATTTTATCTAGAGATTATTGACATAGATGTTGACTATCCTACGTAAGACATCCGGCGCCGATGAGGATAATTTTCAATAATATTTTATTTTATTTTATTTATTTTATTTTATTTTTCCTTTTTTTGGTTACAACTCTAGCCAGCAAAGGCCGCTGGGCCCTCGCCTAGACCATTACAACCATGGGCGAGGCTGCTTCTCTAGATCTAGGCAAGGCTACCATGCTTGCACTGTGATGGCCTCGCTTGTGGCCGATGAGGGGCTCGCGACCCTTGCTCGCATTCAGCAAGGGCTTAGTGACTCTTGCCGGCTAGAGTTGTAAAAAAAAAGAAAACAAAGAAATAAAAGAAAAATATAAAAAAAAAAAAAAAATAATTGAAAAAAATAATAAAATATTATTAAAAATTGTTTATGTCAACATTAATTATGCCACGTAAGATAACCAATGTCTATGTCAACGATTTTCGACCAAAAATGGTCAAATAAACTCAATTGACAAAATGTAAAAAGATTTATGATTCAATTGACAAAATTAAAAGACTTATACTGAATTGGTAAAAATATAATAGGCTGAGGATTTTGGGGACAATTTTTCCAAGTACAATGTCCCACCCTTGCCGGCTTGGGAAAAAGAGAGGATCATATTGGCAAAGGGGCTTCAACTCTCATCCGTCTGTTCATCCTTTATTTCCTTCGACTCCTTTTAAACTGAAGTGTATGGCTTTATTATAACCTAGGAAGCACTAACACTCTTTGAGAGCTTTTGTGTCATGTCAGTTGTGTAAGACATTCTAACATTTTCGAACACTTGATCAACACGTATCGAAAAATCCGACACTTGGTCAACTTTCTTCTTGACACTCTCCAACATTCGAGTTGAAATTTTGACATACGAGTTTTTGACACGTGATTTCGACGGGCGAGATCAATTTTAAATTTTCAATAAATGAATGGTCAAAATGTATATATATGTGAAAAAATAAAAATAAAAAAATAAATGGGGAATAAAAAAAACTTAGTATTCTCTTCTCTTTCGACTCTCAGTTCCCGTGATATATAATTCACCCCTAAATTTTTTTCTCTTCTCTTCCGACACGTTTGACATGCGAGTCGAGAGTGTGAATTACTTCTCTTTTTTTTTCTCAAGTTTTATGAATTATTGGAATGGAGTTGAATTTGTAAAATTGAAACAATGAATGATATTAACAAATCATGAATTAATGTTTTTAGTGTAAATTCATTTTAGAATTTTTTATTATTTATTTGTTTTTGAATTTGAATCAAATTATTAAAAATAATAATTTGCTCCGTATTTACAAAAATATACATTTAATATACAACATATTAAAATTCTCTTCTTCTTTTAAAAAAAAAAAGAAGACGTATCAGCATATCGTGTCATGTCATGTTGTTTCGCCTGCTGATATCAGTGTTACTTAGATTACAATTTTTGACTTCAAGTCATTTGCACCTTCGAATCAATGGACCCGACTAAAGGGTGGTATCATCATGGGAATCTCTCGTCAATCAGTTAAAAGAATCTTTGATTCGATTCTCAAAAGAGATCATTAAAAAGATCTACTTGGAGACCACTGTTGTTGTTGATGAACCCACGTTATTTACATCGACAGGCATTCCGCAGACAGCTTATCTATAAGGTGTTGCATTTTGGGCTCTTTAGGATTTAGCTAGCATGGCTACAATCAACCAAGGGCCCAATAAACAAAACAAAAAAATTCCATGTTACTTATTTACTAGACTTATCGCTCCTTGTGTACCTGCGCCCGTCTTTTACTTCATTGCTTTGTCTCTATATTTCGAGCCGGATTAAATTTGACCGAGACCCCATTTGACTGAAGTGACAGCGGATCCAATTATGCAAAACACCCGCCGTAAATTTCGATAGGTGTTTAATTAGCTTATATCAATACCGAAAATAGCGCTAAAGCTCTCGTCAATCGGGAGGTAGGGGAAACTGACAAGCTCAATCGTTGCTTATGCGTTTATCATGGTATCTTATAATTTTCCGTCCCTCGCACCTCAAAAACTAGCTCAAAAGATAAGACTTTCATTTACACTTTTAAATCACTATATGGGACAATCTCAACAATCTCTCATTTACACATCGCGCTTTGAGTCAAAGGCACAACAACCTGTAACTTTTTCGTACAACTCTTGGCTTTAGACTTGTTAGCAAACTTGAGCTTTTTGACACCAGTGACCCAAGAACTTGTAAGTGGTAACTTTCATGTGTGACTTTTGGGTTAAGATATGTCGTTCTTCCCGTTTTCTTCTTCGGGTGTTTTTCTTTTGCATCAGCACCCCTCCTCTCATCCTGACTTGTCGTCTCTTTGAGTGGTTGTTTTTGGTGCCGATTCTTTGTACATCTGGTTTAAGCTTTTCATATTATACTTACCTTTACCAAAAAAAAAAAAAAACTTGAGTTTATTGATATCACTGATCCAACAACCTATAACTCTCTCGTGTGACTCTTGAATCTAGATTTGTTGGCAAACTTGAACTTTGATACCACTGTTGGCTATTATATCCAGACTTACTGGCAACTTGAGCTTTGATAGCTATGTTGAGTGGTTTTGAAGCTCTTTCACCCTAAAAGTTAGCTTATTTAATAAGATTTTTCCTCATACTTACATGACTACCAGCTCCTTCCATAATCAATGTGGGATAGCGTCAATTAGCTCATTCCATATATAGAGATCTAGTAATTGTATGAAAACAGACAAAGCTCCCCTTCGTACATCGTACCTCCACATCACTTAAATGCCTCCCAACTAGATATGCTTAACTGCTTATCATGCCGGCCTTTAGTTTTTGTTAGATGGTACTTGGGGAAGTGATTGATGTGGTGGCACGAGATGCGAAGGGAAGCTGTTTGTTTCCATGCAATTTCTAGGATCATTTTAGGCTGCTTTTGATGACGAGATGTATGTGCAAGTAGGCCGCGTGTCACCTCCATGCAGCTTTCTTGTAGTAAAACAGAATCCACTTTGTAGTCGAACAGAATGGCTTCTGTTTGACCCACTTTCAAGGACGAACAGAAACCGACCGAAAAAAGAAAGGACGGACAGAAAGAGAGAGAAAAAAGAAAAGCAGATAATCAGAATTTGCACTTCTTTTCACTTCCTTGAATGACAAGACAGAGATCACTGCATTTCCGACATCCGAATTATGGACCGAAACAAGAATTTGATCGGCTGAGAATCGAGAATGAGACCCCAATTTGGGCAAGAGTCCTGCCAGGAGGACGGCGCAGTCATAGTGAATTTTCTAATGGTGGCGTGTATTGACCACAAGTTTCGATTTAGGAGAGGTGGGCAATCAGATGATGTGAGAAAGTGTGGAATAAAGGTTTTGTCTCTTTATTTTATTAAAGGATTAATATTACCGGTCGTGCATCTATCTTTCTCCAAAATAAAAATCATCCCTCTATCTTTTTTATGTTAAGAAATGCCCAAAACGTTGGTCCTTCTATTACACATTCTCTTTTTGCCAGTCAACTTTTTTTAATATAAATTGCAAAATCGCTTTCACTGACTGAAATACACATACCGCACTATGATTTGCTCCACATTATAATGTGTCGCCAAATAGATGCCACATCAAACAATATAAAAAAAAAACAAAATAAAGAGAGATAGAGGTTGCAGACGACAATGAATGTACAAGTTCATGGGCGCAAGCTCGACTGCATTGGTCATGTCCACCATATCTTTTTAGGCCACGAAGCTCGAGGCTACTATGGCCGCTCAATTTGAACCTGCGGTCATGATTGCTCAATTGGTGGTGATGAATTAGGTACTAATCATAAGTTACATTTAATTTTTGTGGGTGTTTTGTGGGTTTTCTTCATATTGACATTTTCCTTAATTTTTACTTTGGCAAAACTTTCGTTTATTTATGGAAATCCCACCAAAGAAACTGGACAAAGAAGTCGTCTGTTTCCTTGAAAAAATATGGGGTCAAGATTGCACCACTTCTCTTGGAGAAGTCATCCAAGCTTTTTCCCCTTGGGCAATGATATTAAAAAAAAAAAAAAAAATTGTTCCGATAGTTATGTCTAATAATAGAAAGAAAAAGTTCACTTTTCCATTGTGTCAGAATAAATTAGGTATTTGCCCTCGATAGATTACTTCCATGCAATTTGGAAATGATGCAAGTATTAAAATCAAAATTCCAGGAAAAAAAGGGATTCCACTTGTTTTCATCTATTAACATAATTCGAGAGTGCCGGTATTAAATAGAAAAGGACATGGGGTCTACATCATTCCCGAATCTATTTGAAAATTCCTTTTTCTTTCTAATTGTTTATTCCATTAGTAATATACGTTCTAGAAAACATCAATGTGAAGCGTGACGACAAGATCAAATAAAGCTCACGTAAATATATGCCTATAGTGACTGCAACAAACTATGGAAGGATATAGGCCGACCTTAATTTATATATGGATATCCGACTCGAGGCCAAATAAAGAAAATGCACCTATTACTTTTCTTATTTGTCTTCTGTTATTCTGAAGGGGAGATGGTTTGCTTGTTGTCTCCAAATTGGAATGACAAGTAGGGTCAGGACGATAGCAACTGTTTCCCACTTACCCAGCATTAATTTGACTTGTGTTTTGGTCAGATCAATGTGACTTGATATATAGTTTTGATTAAGGCATTGGAAAATTCCATGACATCAACTGGAGACGATGCTTGTTGTTCAAGAAGACAAAAACATTAGCCGAGTTAGGTGGGCAAAAGAGGAGAAAGATATTAACCAGTGGATGGGACAGAATTTCGCTCGATCATGTCTAACATCTTTCTTTATGGTAAAAATATTCCTTTTAATTGTGTTGTTAGCTTTTAGTGAAAATCAATTACTTAGTGCCAGTATTAAATTAGAGGAGCATGTGGGTTTACCATATCCCCCTAAACTAATTTATTTCTTCTTCTTTTTCTTTTTCTTCTTTTTCATTTACTTTGTTCTGTTGGTGAAAGTACACTAGAAATTACGTACGCGGGGGCACCAATGATATCAAATAAAGCTAATGTACATATGTTCTTGAACATGTGCTTATATAATGACTGCCAAACATTGCATGAACGTATAAGGGCAAATGTTTTTAATTTCGTGACATGGGTTCAAAAGGCCCCATAAGGTTTTTCGTAAATAGGAGATTCCTCTTGATTAGAACGAATGAACCAATTGGGCAAGTTTCTCTCGCTCGATCATTAGTCAAAGATGTAGTAACAAGACGTTACCGTTTTCAACGTGGTCGTTTGTTTTCTTCCGGGAAATTTTTTTTTTCTGAAAAGAATTATTGCAGCAAAGATACCGAATCATGCCCAACTTGCCTCCGACAAGAATTTGTGTGTTAGAGAGAGAGAGAGAGAGAGAGAGAGAGAGAGAGAATGTCGTTTGATGCGATGCCCACGTGAAGAGCATTTTTTTCCCCAATCATTTGGGGTAAACAATAAACAAGATTAGCAACCGTAACACGATCCTGTAGTGACTTCGTTTATCCCTATGAAGGAAGGTAAGATGGGCAAATGTATAATTTCTTTCAAATACATGAATCATGATGGATAATAATAATAATAATAATAATAATAATAATAATAATAATAATAATGGGACTAGTTAAGATTTAATGGTCAAATTCACATTAAAGTGAGAAGATGACTTGGGATATTTCGCTTGAAAAATGGTAAGACCAACGAAACCCCACCCCTGAAAAAATGGAGATATTCTATTTGTAGATTCGACCCTTGTTAGGAGGAACCCGTAACGCATATTGCACAATTCCCCTAAGAGTATACTTTTGGTATTTGTTTAAGGTTAGATTACATCAATCGAGAAGGTTATCACTTGATTGCACAATGCACATAATATTAAAACTTTCATTGCATTTTTTTGAGTCGCGTCTAGTTTAAATGAATCACGACTAATCTCACTATCGACAATTTATTTTTAATGATGATAAATGCATGACATTTGTGTTCTGCGCTAAATTTTATTGACTTTCGTCAACAATTTCTCTTGATGGATCATATTTATAAAGCTAGTACAAGTACTGAGGGGGAATAACGACATTGCACATTCACATTACAAAATGAAGGACAAATGGTGTTAGAAGGGATCCCATAGAGCAAAGAGACCTCGCAATTTTGGGTCTCCTAAGAGTCGTCCGCATCACTTCAAAAAGAAGAGGATCTATCAACTTCATAAATCAAATCTCTCTCTCTCTTTCTCACGACTCAAACGTTTAAGTGGTTGGTTGGTCAATGGCTTGGGTTGAACCGTAGGTGAGCTGATGAGCCACCAGGTTGATGCTCACAATTCGCTCATCAGCTCACGACCATTCGAGTTATAGAGCACACGGTCACAACTACGAGTTGAGCTCGAGCAAACATGGGCAAGGCGCCCTCGCACGTTCCTGCAATGGCCTCTCCTACGGACGATGAGCTCGCCAGCCACTTGTAAAATAAAATAAAATAAAATAAAATAAAATATTGGAAAAAAAAAAAGAGGAAAGAGAGAAGAAAAGAAAAGAAAAATAAATTAAAAAATATCTTTGTTGGTCTTTGGCCGTGCCACATAAGACGGCCGCCATCCAAAACAATGATTTCCATTAAAATTAATTGGATTGACTTAATGGAAAAATGCGAAAATGTCTAGGATTTAATTAATAAAATTGAAAAGTTTAGAACTAAATTAACAAAAATATAAATTTAGAGCCTTTTGGATAATTCTCTAATCCACTTGAGGTCTAATAATGAAAAAACGCATCTGCTCTTTTTTATTTTTCGTATTTATTCTGCTCGTTTCTTCTCTCTGGTCCTTTCTAGAGACCTTGGACCAAAGAAAGAGGCGAAACTTCTCTGCTGGACTTCTTCGGTTTGAATCCAATCTTGGTCATGCAATCGAAGGCCAGCACGAATCCTCTAAGGCGTCCATTTTGTGTTTGCAATCCGTATCGATCTTTTTGTTGATCTAAAACATCTTGATCTTGATTTCATTTGTCAAATAATTGAATTACGATAAAACTGAATTAATGCGTGTCAATATATAAAGTTAAGTGTGTTGGGTCGTGTAATATTGAGATTTTCTTTTTGTAATTAACGTTTTACTCTGTGTCAAACAAATGGATCTTTTTATATATTTTCATGCACAACACTCATAAATGGAAACCTCAATTGACTAAAGCGGTGCTAGATCTATATGTGCAAAGTACCCCCACCGAAACTTCGAAAATGAGTGCTGAATTACCTTTAAACCAACACCAAAAGGAGCGGTAAATACTCTTTTCGACTGTGAAGATGGAAAACGACAAGTTGAAAAGGGTTTGTGTAATGACATCAAAATTTCAAGCCCCTTTCCTTGCTTATAAGAGAAAGTTCTCTTACTTTTAACCCCCACTTGACTGTAGATGTTGAATTGCTTATTCTGCTGCCTTTTTGAATTCTCATCATCGAACATGAAGGATTTATTAGTCATTGGGCTTAAGGCCCGTCTGGCTAAGTTGGGCCCAGGAAGCCCGGCCCACGAGAATAAGGCCCGTGGAAAGAAGGGGGTATAAAAGAGAGGAGAGAGAGAGAAAAGACCACCGTTTTGACGTACGTTGTTTTCTCTCCCGCGCGTTCTCTCTCCCGTTTTTCCTTCAAAGCACGAACAGTGAATCGCTCGAAGGATTTTTGCTTCCTCGGATCGAATTGCTCGGTTTCTCTTCCTCCATCAACATCGGTGTTTAATCTGTGGCAAAAAGGTACGCTCGAATTTGTGGTGTGCTTTAGGATCGGTGATGCGTGTGATTTCCCGGGCTTCGTCTTCCGCTTGCGTTTAGGGGTTTGATTTGGTGTCGAATCCGTGTTTTCCGGGGATCAGTCATTCCCTTCATTGGTATCAGAGCCCGCTTTCACGTTTTCCCGATCCCTTTCGTGCTGTTTTTGATTGAATTTCGCAAAAAGAGTTTCGGCCGTACGGATCGGGGCAGAAATCCCGACACCCGAGCGCTTTACGGCCTTTTTTCCGAGTTTTCGTAATTTGAAATCAAAATCTAATGGCATAGGAAGAAAGGCGACGTCGAGACGATTCTGGAGATACCTCGAGCGTCACCGGGCGACGCCGCACGCGCCTACACGCGCGGCCAGAAGTGGCTGCGCGTGGGCGCGACGCGCCCGGAGACGCTCGGTTGCCAGGCGCGTGCGGCACACGCGCCGGTCGACGGACCGGCGTGTGCGCGCCGCCGGCCGGCGAACCGGCGCGCGCCGGTCCACGGACCGACGCGACGCTGACGTCAGCATGACGTCACCCAACGGTCAGTAACCGCTGGGGTGACGTCATCGATGACGTCAGCGACGTCGGTTGGCCGGTCGGTCACCGGCCGGCGACCCGACCGGAGACCCGACCCGCGGGCGATGGCACGCGCAAGGCATGTGCCGCTGACGTCTGCGAGACGTCATCGAGGCACGCGCACGGCACGTGCGTCGGTTCGACCGACGCGGTTCGACCGGCTGACCGGTTCGACCGGTCCGACCGGTCTGACCGGTCCGACGACCGGCGACCGCGACCGTTGACCGTTGACCGACCGTTGACCGTTGACCGACGACCGTTGACTTTGACCGTTGACCCAAAAAAAAATAAAAAATAAAAAAAAAAAAAAGGGAAAAGAATGTGTTTCTTTTTCAATTAAGTCTATGTAGGTTATAAGTAATCCCTAATTTTTTGTTCTGCATTTGTTGCGGGAACAATGCCTCCCCTGAGGTTGCGCACACTTTATTCGCGCGATTCTGATGAACAAAGGATAGTACATCTAGGCGATAGCCGGCGGCCCGTCATCGATGGGAGAGAGGTGACTTAATTGATCACGTCCTTGAAGTCAACGGGAAAATTCAACAGGTCATATGGAATGGTCGTCCCATGTCACAGTCAGAGATGGTGCGATTCTTCATAACCACTCTTCCGCTTGAGTGGCAAGACGTGTTGAATCGCATATGGGATGTCAACGGTGGTGCTTCCTATAAGAAAATTGTGAAGGATTTTGTAAACGAATATTTCTGTATTGTTTCAAGGGAAAAGATCAAGATATTAAACAAAAGAGGATCTTTCCCAGTTCGTATCTTTGATTAGGTGTTAGTTAAATTGATTTTTTGTTAAGTGTGCTTTGTGGACATATTTTGTAATGAATACTACCTGTTTGTTGTTGATGAAGCAACTTATATGTATTGTTTGTATTAATTGAAAGCTTTATTGTTTTTATTTGACGTATTATCAATTGCTTTCAATGATTTGGGTTCTTTGTGGGTAATTAGGCGTGGGTAGTTTTAGAAGTTTTTGTAGCTTCATAAAAAATTGATTTTGCATATGACAATTATATTAATAATAATTTTAAGTTAGGATTTTTTGGAGGATGATTGGAAACGTAGTGACCTTTTGATTCTCAAGCCTTACTTGAAATTATTCATTAATATGATGGGTCTATGCAAATAGGGATGCATAAATGATAGGCATTAATAATTCGTGCATATTTGTCGATGTGTTCGGATCAATGGCTTCAGCCACAAAAGCATAGTTGCCGAGCTGAACAAAGGTGAAAAGCTCAATGGTGACAACTATGAGATATGGCACATAAAAATCCAATATGTGCTGGAAGAGCAAGAGGCACTTGAGGCTCTTGTCATGACCATGGTAGAACCTGAAGAGGGAACCACTGCACAGCACAAAAGAGACAAAGAAGCTTTTTCTGCGTGGAAAAGAATGAACTCTCTAGCTCGCATCACGTTGCGAGCGGCATGGAAAATGACGTCATGCGAGAGTTTCGGCGTTTCGACAATGCTAAGGAAATGTGGGAGGCATTGGCAGCTAGATTTGGTCATACTTCGGTGACTAGATTGAGGCAGCTCACTATCAGGTTTGACTCTTATAAGAAACCCCATGGTCAGACCATGAAGCAACATCTTAGAAAGATGTCAAACATGATAACCGAGGGCGAGAGATGCCGGCCATGTCCTCACGGATGAGCGACGAGTGCAAGCGGTGATTCGTTCCTTGCCTCGAGTTGGGAGCATATGAAGGTGCACCTGACCCATAATGAGTCTATCAAAACCTTTGAGGATGCTATGCGCCATCTTGAGCTGGAAGAGGACCGCCTCTTGGCGTCTAAGCCGGATGCTGAACTATACCATGCTAGTTCTAGCTCAAGTGGAGCTTCGGGCTCCAAGCGCAAGCGCCCTAGCTGGTTTGATAAGGGGAAAGGCAAGGAAGAAGCTGGCCCTTCAGGGAAGAAACCCAAGTTTAACCAACATGATCGAGGAAAGCGTCCTCGCATGAAGAAGTTGGCAAGGGTGAAATGCTACAACCGTGACAAGAAGGGTCACTATGCTCGCGACTCGTGAGCCAAAGAAGGTATGCACCCCTTGTACTTATCGAACTTTACTCTTGTGTCGAGTTCTCGTGTTTTTAAGCGAGTCTAATCCTTTGTGGACTGTGGATTCGGGAGCGACGGACCATGTAGCGAAGGATAGAGGATCCTTCGTGGAATTCCGACGAGTACCTACTGAACTAAGTGGATCTACGTGGGAAACAACTCCAGCTGAAGTGAAAGGAATTGGCACCCTAACCGAACATGCGTGGTGGACGCACTTTGTTCCTTCATGATGTGCTATATGCTCCGGAGATTCGTCGGAATTTAGTGTCTGTTTTAATGTTGGTTAGACTAGGTTTTGATGTGAACTTCTGTAATAGAGGTGTGAGTTTGTTTTTGAAAACAAATTACTATGGTTGTGGTTATTTTCTTGATGGTTTCATTGTATTAGATATTGATTATGTTAATACTAATGTTTGTTATTCCCTTATCACGTCTTCTAATACATATGATAGTGATGTAAATGTGTGGCATGCTAGGCTTGGTCACATTGGCCAACAACGTATGAATAGATTAGCCAAAGAGGGCTTGTTGGGCAACATTGAAAAAGTCGATTTGCCTATATGTAAGCATTGCCTAGAAGGGAAAACAACACGGAAACCATTTGGGAAAGGGAAAAGAGCTGAATTTCCTCTCGCATTTAATCCATACTTTTGATGTCTGTGGTCCAATGAATGTGAGAGGAAGGCATGGGGCTGTTTATTTCATCACGTTTATTGATGATTATACTCGATTCGGATATGTCTATTTGATTTCTCACAAATCTGAAGCAATAAGTTGTTTCAAAAGGTTTATGACCTTGGTAGAAAATCAATTAGACAAGAAAATAAAAGCATTGAGATCCGATCGAGGTCGAGAATATTTATCGATGAGTTCGAAAATTATGTGATGAAAAGGGAATAGAAAGACAGCTTGTCTATTCCATATACTCCTCAACAAAATGGTGTTGCGAGAGAGAAGAAACGAACCCTCTTTTGGAAATGGTTAGGTCCATGATGGCGCATGCTAACTTACCTATCGCCTTTTGAGTGATGCGTTGTTAATGCTTTGCCTATATACTTAACCGTGTGCCTTCCAAATCCGTTGCTTCCACTCCATATGAGTTATGGACAGGTAGAAAACCGGACTTAAGTTTCCTTAAGCCATGGGGTTGTCTTCCCTACACACATGAGTCCTCTCACAAGTTTGGGAAATTGGGTCCCGTAGGAAAGAAGAGTATTTTCATAAGGTACTCGGAACACTCAAAAGGGTATGTGTTCATAGGTGAGCAGGAAAGTGGGAGTATAACTGAGTTTGAATCACGGGATGTCACATTCTTAGAGGATGAATTTCCTAAGAAGGGCGAAATAGGGGAAGATTGTTCCCTATTTGAGACATTGGATCAGGAGAATGATGTTGGTGGAGTTCATCTGAGTGGGAGTAATATGAAAAGTGATGAATAAAATTCAACTCATTCTCAATTGCAACCACATGATGAGATGACATCATCACTACCTAATCCAAGTGGGAGCATGATGGGGACTGATGTGCAAAGTGTACAATCTCCCATACGGCGAACAAGTCGCCAAAGTATTCCCCGTCGACGTTTTGGCATTGAAGGGAAACTTTTTATGGTTGCTCCACAAGATGAGGATGAGCCAAAAATATTAATGAGGCTCAATTGCCCTAGCAAGGAAAAATGGATTAATGCAATGGAAGAGGAAATGGAGTCAATGAAATCAAACCAAGTTTGGGAACCGGTTGATCTTCCGAAAGGACGCTTGAGAGCTATTGGGAACAAATGGGTTCTCAAAATAAAGCGAAAGGCTGATGGCTCGATAGAAAGGCATAAGGCTCGCCTTGAAGCGAAGGGGTATAATCAACAGGAAGTAATTGATTATGAAGATACGTTTTCTCCTGTAGTAAGATTTACTTCAATTCGCATTATTCTGGCAATTGTGGCTAGTCTGGATCTTGAGTTACATCAAATGGATGTAAAGACTGCTTTCCTCAATGGAGAATTAGAGGAAGAAATTTACATGGAACAACCTGCTAGTTTCATAGTGAAAGGCCAAGAAGAAAAGGTATGTCGACTTTTGAGGTCGATATATGGCCTTAAGCAGTCTTCGAGGCAATGGTATATACGTTTTCATAATGCCATAAGGGCATATGATTTTGCAATGATTGATGAGGATCATTGTGTATATATCAAAAGATCCAAGGATCAATTTGTGATCATATCATTATATGTTGATGATATACTAATTGCCGGAAGCAATATGGAGTTTGTTAAGACTCACAAGAGTTGGTTGTCTTCCAACTTTGAGATGAAAGATATGGGTGAGGCTGCATACATTCTTGGAGTTAAGATTTCAAGAGATCGTTCGAAGAGATCGTTGTCTCTTTCGCAAGAAACTTATATAAACAAAGTTCTTGAACGGTTCCGTATGCATGATTGTAAACCCATAGACACTCCTATTGCAAAGGGTGAAGGGTTGAGCCATAGATCGTGTCCAAGGACTCCACAAGAGAAGGAACAAATGAAACATGTTCCTTATGCAAGTGCATTGGGAGCTTGATGTATGCTATGATGTGTACAAGACCCGACATATGTTTTGCGGTTGGAATGGTGAGTAGATACCAATCCAATCCGGGTCCAAGACATTGGAAAGCCGTGAAGAGAATACCGAGGTATCGAAGGGAACCGCTGATTTCAAGTTGAATTACCAAGGAAAGGATCTGCGACTTGAAGGCTATTCGATGCGATTGGGGAGGAGATTTAGATGAAAGAAAATCTACCTCGGGATATGCTTTCTTGCGAGCAATGGCGCCATATCATGGAGTAGTAAGAAGCAACGTGCATAGCCTTGTCCACGATGGAAGCTGAGTTCGTGGCATTATCAGCAGCGGTACAAGAAGGAGTTTGGCTTAAGAGATTCTTGGATCATTTAGGTGTTATTGAGAAAGCTGCAAATCAATTATTGGTTAATTGTGATAGCCAAGCAGCTATAGCGTATACCAAAGATCCAAAGTATCATGGCAAGACCAAACATATAGATACCAAGTATAACTTTGTAAAAGATATGGTTGCACGAAAGGATGTGAACTTGCAGTACATATCTACGCATAGAATGGTAGCAGATCCTATGACAAAGCCAATACCTAGAGATGTGTTTTGTGGTCATGTAAAATCTCTAGGATTGCGTAGAGTCTAATGTCTTGAATTGTAATTTCCCGAGTTGTTCACATTTATGAAATTTTGTTTTTCATTGATTAATGCCTATGAATCTTTATGTGATCTTTATGCATCTTAATGCTTAGTGCATTACTTTAAGTTAAGAGGAGTATGTCGGACAGATATAAGATTAGCCCACTCACACGGGTAATCGCCTCTGTTTACTGTGTGATAAATAGGGATGAGACTGTATTTAAGCTTATTATCTAGGTGATAATCGAGAGCTCAAGCTTAAAATACACATGTCGCCTTAACTAAGTGTTAAGATGAGGACATAATACTTATGATGTCCGAAAGTAAAATACCCCACATATTTTACTTTATCCGTCTAAGATGCCAGATGTGAGTTACGATGAATTTAGTGAATGAGTAGATAGGTGAACTCAAGTTAGACATTGGGTATGTCTGAACTATCATCTGTACGGTATTGAAAAGAGTAGACATACGCTCCATGGGAAAGGAGTTAATACCGTAATACGTATTTCATACTACGTATGCATAAGACGACCAATAAGAGTGGTAAAAAGTTTGATCTCAACTTTTATGACGTGTGAGATTCTTGAGGAAAATAGTTCCTCAATTATGTGTCCCCTCATGACTCTTACTTATTCTCAAGATTTCTATTTAGTGTTTGCTATCTTAGGATGTTGCCAATGGTCATGGTTGTGATTCGATCTAATGGGACATTTCTAGAAAAGCAAGCTGAACTGAAATTGAGAGTTTGAAGGAAAGAGGAAGATCGATTTTGGAGAATCACATTATAGTTTTGTGTTCACTGGTCGACCAATTATGATTGTCTTTGTGATAATTGTAATTGTGAATACAATGTATATATCATGTTTTAAAGAGATCAAGAGAGATATAAATGTGATCGATCGATCTAGGGTACTGCATACTAAATCTACTCGGAGTGTGACGCCCATTATTGAGCTGCTATATATTCCTAACGGATGTATAGCAACGAGCTCTCAAAGTATGCTGGTCGCACGGATTATTCACCGTATGAATGTTGAAGAGAGGTAAAAGAAATTACATTCGGCCCACCATGTTAAGAGAGAGTCTATAATGGATTATTCTCGATGGGCTTGAGTAGGCCATGTCCGCCCATGTTGGTTTTGGACCACCATGTGCGAGTGGGAGATGAAGGATTTATTAGTCATTGGGCTTAAGGCCCGTCTGCAGCTAAGTTGGGCCCAGGAAGCCCGGCCCACGAGAATAAGGCCCGTGGAAAGAAGGGGGTATAAAGAGAGGAGAGAGAAAACCACCGTTTTGACGTACGTTGTTTTCTCTCCCGCGCGTTCTCTCTCCCGTTTTTCCTTCAAAGCACGAAGTGAATCGCTCGAAGGATTTTTGCTTCCTCGGATCGAATTGCTCGGTTTCTCTTCCTCCATCAACATCGGTGTTTAATGTGGCAAAAAGGTACGCTCGAATTTGTGGTGTGCTTTAGGATCGGTGATGCGTGTGATTTCCCGGGCTTCGTCTTCCGCTTGCGTTTAGGGGTTTGATTTGGTGTCGAATCCGTGTTTTCCGGGGATCAGTCATTCCCTTCAGAACAGTATCCTAAGAAGATCCCAGCAATTGGGCGGAAGCAACAGCTGTTCCTTCGTACCTCGTCCCTCCACATCACTCACTGCCACAAGCATCATCTGATTCAATCTCTGTCTGTCTGTCTGTTTGTCTGTCTCTCGCTCTCTCTCTGAGATCTCTTTCACACTTCTCTAACTCTGTATATATGTCAACCAAACCCACATATGTCTCCGCCAAAACGCAGTAAAACACACCTCCCCCTCCTCTGCTTCCTTCACCTCTCTCTCCTTCCTCATCTCTGATAACCCTCTTGAGATTTCTGCCTCCTTTTCCTTGCAGAGAGAGGATCACTGAAAATGGTCGGCGCGTGCTTGACGAGGAAGAGCCCCGAGAAGAACTCAAAGGCGAGGCTGCCCCCGAAGAGAGGGCAGGTCAAAGTCGGGATTTTCAGGTGGGTTGCGAAGAAAGTGGCCTGTATAGCATCGATGGCGAGGCTTGGGAGGAAGAGAAGCTCCGTCCCTGGGGAACCGGCCTCTGCGACGCTGCTTGAGACCAGCACGTGCTCGCTGGCCAAGCAAGACTCGCTCTCACGTTCTTCTGAACCCATGAATGAATGATTGCACTCTCGAACGCCCTGAAAAAATTGATAGAAGCGGAGGGAGACTATGAATGCTGATGATACTTATTTCTTCCCAAGGATTATTATTATTGTTATTTTCTTGCTTCTTCTGTTGTGTAGTGCTTCGTGGGTTTGCAGAAGAAAAAGAGAAAAAAAGAAACACGATGATTATGTAGTAAATAATTCATTATGACCATATCAGTGGGCGGATGATAGATTTTCAGCATCTCTCTCTGATACAAGCACAG
This sequence comes from Eucalyptus virginea, assembly GCA_014182375.1. NCBI lineage: Eukaryota > Viridiplantae > Streptophyta > Magnoliopsida > Myrtales > Myrtaceae > Eucalyptus > Eucalyptus virginea. The sequence continues at coordinate 50,543,579 of CM024520.1, forward strand.
GAAAGAAGGTATCGAAATGCAGGTCGAGTTCATGACCTCGTTTTGATTGTGCATGTCAAGCAATAGTGGCTGGCGAGGACTTTTATTGTTTTCATTTTTCCAAAGGAAGGCATTTTGTATCTCTTTTTGTTAAAAAAATAAAAAAATACAAATGATTCTTGGACTTAGGTTCAATGTGCAAGGTGATCCCTAAATTTTAATTCAATATGCAATGTTGTCCTCAAACATTCAATTTGTTCAATTTAATCCTTAAACTTATAATAAATGTTCAATTTAATCCATAGATTATTATATCCTTGAATTCAATTTAATCCCTAGATTATCTACTTCAATAATTAAATTAAACATTTACTATAAGTTCGAAAACCATATTGAATAAATGAAAAATTCAAGAATGATATTATGTAATAAGTGAAAATCTAGGGACCATATTAAATAAATTAAAAATCTAAATATCATATTATATATTAGATTTAATTTCATAAATCATTTGTATCATTTTCTCTTTTCTTTTTATTTTGTTTTTCCACTTCGTTTTCTGTGGTTGGAGATTATATGAAGGTCCTACGAACAAACGCGTGTGGCGACGTGTCTTTTTATCATTCTTCTTTTTTCTTTTTATAAGTCACATTATGGTAAGAACTCTAAGTGGTCCTACGAACAAACTCGCAATCTCGTCCAGAAAAATGAAAAAAAAAAAGGTCTTCGCAATCTATGGGTTCTCTTATTCCCACTTGCCTTTCTTGACTAAATTTTCAAGGAGGGACAGAAAGAAAAGTAAAAGAATATGCACTTCACGTCTTTGACGAACAAGACAAAAAGTCCACCCATTTCCGACGGAGGGGCATATCCTAATGTCGGGGAACAAAACAAGAATTTGATAGGCTGAGAATAGACCCCAATTAGGGCATGATCAAAATGTTTGTGTAGGCATGAATAACATTAGAAAGAAAAACTTATAGTGAAGTCTTTATCCTCAATGGATCACTTACATGTAACTCTTAAAATCATAATTCCAAAAAATCAAATTTCAATTTGACTTCGTCTATCAACATAATTTGAAAGTGTTGGTCTCAAACTAGAGGAACATGTGGGTCTACCTTGTCTATAAAGCTAACTAAAAGTTTTTTTCTTAGGAAATACTAATGTGGAGGCACTTATGAGATCAAATAAAGCGCATGTATAAATGTTCCCAACCTATATGTTTTTAATGATTTCAACAACTTAAAAAGGATATAGGCCAACTTTAATTTTGTAGGGTTAAAACCCACTTGAGGCCAATTGAAAAATGCATCTCCTCTTTTTTATCTCGTCTTTTCTTATTCTGAAGAGTAGAGGGTTCGCTTGTTGTCTTAAAATGAAGTAACAAGTGGGGTCAGGTCAATGGCAATTGTCTCCCACTTCCCCAGCATTGACTTGACTAAGGTTGGGAAGACATCAATTTGACTGATACATAGTTTCGATAAAGGCTTGGAAAATTTGATGACATCAACTCTGGCTGATGCTTCAGTTTGGTAGAATAAAATAGCCGAGGTAGCTAGGCCAGAGGAGTAAAAATGTTCGCTAATGGATGGGAGAAAATCTTGTTAGATCACGTGAACACCTTTCCTTATGCTAAAAGTTTTCGTTTTTGTTGTTAGCTTCTTAGCAAAAATCGATTGTTGCATGACTAAATACCGCTGAGGATATGATAGAAAAAAGAATTTTTGATAGGATTCGGTGCATTACCATTAATCGCTCCCTCGAATAATCACCTAACCAAGACTAATTGCTTAGTGCTTAACAAGTTCACATGCAACAAAGTTGAGACCCATCAAGATTTACTTTTTGTGAATACGAAACATTATATCACCATCTACCCAATCAATAATCGATCACCCTATTGCACAACCTTTCATAGCTTTTCTTTAACTAAAAATTGGTCCGTACTTTTAGGGTTTTTTTTTTTTTTAACTAATTGAGTGAATGGCCAAGTGATCAATGATGCAGAGCACCTAAGAGTTTCGCCATTTTGGAAATATCCGAGACAATGGTACTTACAAAAGGAACACATTCTCTATTACATTTGTCTAAATATGTGACTTGATTAGTTCTATTGTTTAAAAAAAGTTACTCCACATTATTTTCTAGTTGAATTTATGCATGGACAACTTAAAATATAATCCTAGGCCACACTTTAATTAGTGGTTTTCTTTTTTAATTTTGGGTTAACTTTTAATCAAGAGTATTGAGTTTCACGAGGACCGACTTCTTCTGCACTCTCTTTTCCGTGCTAATCGTGATCTCTCCCTCGATTCAACAAATCTCGAATCCAATCTAATTTACGTGATTCCGCTGGCCTACTCAGATCGTCGGTCATTTTCATCATCTGCCGTCCAAGCTTTATGAGAAGAAAAATCATGGAGAATCATAGCCAGATGGAGGTGTCCCCTACTGTGAATGGCATAACACTATGCGTCGTCGAGATAATCTCCCAAAAAATGACTTAAAAAAAGAATATTTTGCCCAACAATTGTCAACTTTTACTATTTCTTGTCGAGATAAAGTCCCAAAAATGACTTAAAAAATAATATTTGCCCAATAATTGTCAAATTTTACTATTTCTTGTGGAGATTAAAAAGAAATCCCGAAAATGACTTAAAATAAATGATATTTGCCCACCAATTGTCAACTCTCATGCTTCTTCGTCCCATGAGAACATCTCTTTGGGAATCTCTTGTTGACTATGCACATTTCATACTTCGGTGTCACAATCAAAAAGCGTGTTCTTTGAGGTTTGATTAAGGTTAGATAGATCGTGGAAAATTTGTTCGATAAGTCCTTTCGAGATTGGGGAAAGAGGGGCCAAGAATCAAGTTAAGATCTCCAAAGAGGGCAAGTGGTCATGATTTTTTTAAGCTTCTAAACATGTGATTACTTTTAAGACCATGATTGTAAAAGACTCCCCCCATTCAGTTTAGGCAGACCTATCTCCCTAAAATGAAGGTAACCCCATTATGGGAACATCACTATTAAAAGCTCAAACTAGGGAAAATTATCTACTTGGTCCTAAATTTATTATATGGATAATAATTCAATCTTAGACTTTTTGATTTTGCCAATTTAAACCTAAAATTTTGAGCAAAATCTCAATAATTGTCGGAAATCGCCAATGTGACGGCCTAGTTATGGCAACCCATCCTTTGTGGCACCCATCAGTAATTTTAGGTGAAAATTGGATGGAAAGCTACGTTGGTTTTTCACATAAATGTTTCGAGCTAAATTGGTAAAATTAAAAAAATTTAGAATTGAATCAAGATTTGTACAATAGGTTTAGGATTGATTAGACGATTTTAAATGAACTATCGTCGAAAGATATTATACTTGAGATCTCATAATTTCCGCCAAGTATATTGAGAAGAGACTTCCGCGCCAATATCATGTTAGTGATGTAAAGTCCCTCAATATAGACCCACCAACAAGACTTACCAAACAAATCCCCTGAATTATTACTAATTAATTAAGACATTGAAGCAAGTAACATTCTCATCATCTTTGCGGAGAAAGAGTTCCACGATTCTGTTGCATGTGCTTTCATATCCTCTCGCAACATTTTAAAGTTGAATCTGCGTAACGTATAAATGACGACATACAGAAGATCATCCTAAAATCGTAAATTCACCATGTTGAAATGGGGAATTGTGAGTTTTTAAAGTAGTTTCGAAAAGTGAATCAATTGATATGCATGGAAATTACGCTATTATCATAAGCGGAAACTTACAAAAATCTGTGCTATTCACATTGCATGCGAATGATTGCCATTGGTTCAATTGTCACGTCTTGTTTACTCCATAAAAAAGGAAAAAAGAAAAAGAAAAAGAAATAAAAATCGTAGCAATGGAACTTTGCATTGACCCACCTCTCCTCTCTCTTTCCCAGTCGCCTTCTCTTTTCGTCTCTTTGGTCCATATTGCAACCAACTAATCAATTGTCTTCTTCCTGTGAACACAACAATTATTTAATATAATTCAAAACGCGATCTCCGGCAAAAAATTTCGATTGAATTAAAAATGTGAAAGGTAAGATTATATTCAGACATGATTCCTCATTATTGTACAATTCAATGGACCTTTTTCTATTAAACTTCGATTTTGCATTCGTCTAGACTAACATAGATCAATGGTTAACAACAGGACAAAATGTTCTTGTGGCCTCAGATATAATCGGCCATAATTTCTTTGACTTTGATAAATACAAACTTTATATCCCAAGAGAATGATACCTCGAAAATAATTTCGCTAAATAATCAATAGTTGGCTAGCTAATTTTTCATTACTTGCAGCAAATTCGATCTCCATTTAAAACTTTTTATCGACATTCAATTAAATTGAAATCGAAACCATCTATAGCCAAGTCATTTGACAATCATGAAACAGCTGCGTTTCACATCTCTGATCTCAACTTAAAATTGACCTATGTCAACAAAGAATTCTGCTTGGTCCTACGTTGTTGTCAGAAGATCTTTATTAATGTCGGTGAAGGAAATAAAACTGAAGAAAATTATTTTTCTTGGGTTATTTGAAAATTGTACAAGGTAACGATGAAGGAAATATGGGTGATTTTATTACAATTTTTTGGGGGTAAAAAAGGGGAAGTGGCAGGGGAAGAAGAGCATGCCAGATTACCATTCCATCTTTTACGATTTTATATTTTGGTTTTACATTGAGGGCATATTTGGAACAAATGTGAAATGTTCAATTTTTCTCTCCATTTTTTATTACCTAATCCTAATAATTGAGAACTGTGATCCCGACTGGTTTCGTTTTCTCAAAATCAACACTCACACTCTTTACTTCTCCCAAACGGTAAAATCCAAATTTCCTTTTCTAAAGAAATATGTGAAGGATAATATAAACGCCTAATGATAAAACTCCACCTTTCATCTACGAACGTATTCACTTTTTCCTGTTAAATTTTCAAGCTTTTAATTTGTCTATTCAAATCTTAAATTTTTATTAATTTTATAATCAATTCTCTCATGTACCAATTTCATTTCTGTTAATTACAGCTAACATGCCTGTCGAAAATGCTAAAATATGGCACGAGAAAATTTTTGTCTCCGTGAACACGCCACAGTGGAAAGATCTTGCCTCCATGAATTTGCATAAATTTTCTTTTCGGTTCCGCGTCGTTTCCCACTATGGCTTGGTCCCCGGTATCAGGGGTGAGCACGGTTCTCGGGTAGAACCGGGAACCGGAGAACCGCACCTGAGGGTCCGGTTCGGTTCCCGGTTCCAAAGGGACTGGTTCGGTTCCCGGTTCCCCTTTTCGGGAACCGCCATAAAATTCAAAAAAAAAAAAAAAACCCTGACTTCCCCCACAGATTTCCCCCTCTCTGCGGATTCTTCCCCCCTTCCCCTTTCTTTTTCTCTCTCTTTCTTTTCTCCCCTTTTCCCTCCTCACGTCACTTCTTGCCCCCCAACTTTTTTCTTTTCTTCTCTCTCCCTCTCTTCTCTTTCCGGTTCCGGTTCCGAATCGCCTAGGGTTTCTGGATTGCTCTCTCTCTCTCTCTAGAATCCTCTGTTTCTTTCTCAACGAGCGCCTCCTCCCGGCGCCGTCTCCGATCTCCCGCTTTGCGGGACCTGATCCGCGCGACGCCCTCCGTTCCGCGGCCACTCCGATTCGGAGCTTTGATCGAGCGCTCGTCGCCATCGATTAGTTTCCGCTCTTCTTCTTCTGATCTCTTTCTTGTTTTTTGTGGCTTGAGAGAGCGAGAGAGAGAGAGAGAGGGAGGGGGGAAATGGTGAGGGGGAAGACGCAGATGAAGAGGATAGAGAACGACACGAGAAGGCAGGTGACGTTCTCGAAGCGCAAGAACGGGCTGCTGAAGAAGGCCTTCGAGCTCTCCGTCCTCTGCGACGCCGGGGTTGCACTCATCATCTTCTCCCCGAGGGGCAAGCTCTACGAGTTCTCGAGCTCGACGAGATGGTAGGTTTTCCTCCGCATTTTTGCTCGTCTTCGCTCGCGACCCACCGCCTCTGCTCAGCGCCAGAAGCCCCGACGCCCCTGCTGCTGGGTCCTCCTCTGCTCCACCGCCGCTGCAACCAGACGCCAGAAGCCACCATTCCTGCCGCTGCTGTCTCCGCCTCTGCTCCGACGACCCGATGCCAGCAGTCACGACGCCTAATGCCGTTGCCCCGAAGACCAGCGACCAACGTCCCTGCTCGGCGCTAGAAGCCCCGACGCCCCGCTGCTGGGTCCTCCTCTGCTCCCCGACGCCCCTGCAAGTGCATGCTGCTTTATTCTTGGTTGTGAATGCTGGTAGAGCTAAGTTGCAGTGTGTCTGACTTCCTCTTTGTGTCAGTTTCCACATTTGAGTTGACCCTCCGCGGATGATTTCTGACTTTTAATATGGTTGCACTTATGCTTGCTTTTCATGCAAAACTCTGTTTCTGCGATGATAATATATTAAAGGTCTTACTATGGCAAGTCTGTTGGTGCCATGCCATTTTCAGGAGCGAAATTGGGTATGATGGATGGAGGCTCAATTTTGTTAGAGGCTTTTGGGGTGGCTATGTCAAAGACTACTTGGATGCTAGTGAACCTTACTTTGTTGTTGGTGAGTCCTGGGATTCCCTTAGCTATACATATGGAGAAATGGATCACAATCAAGATGCACACAGCGAGAATTATCGACTGGATAAACGCTACAAATGGCACAAAATGGAGCATTTGATGTCACCACAAAAGGAATTCTTCATGCCGTAAGCACTATCACTGATAGATAGGCACTTTTTTAGATGTTCTGGAAGCATAGACACTTTGATTAAGTGCACTGACTCTAGATAGAGGAAATTCATTCGGTGTTTTGTTTTTCTTTTTGGATGAGTATGCATACCATGTCAATTAATTTGTTCACGTTATGCTTAAATTAGAGATGTACAGCTATTACACTGCTGGACCCGCTGTTATTCAAGTAGTTATGCTCTTGGATGTTGCCGGTGAAGGAGAACTGTAGACTAAAACTCAGGCTCTAACCCTTGAATTATGTACTGATCTGCACTTGATGAATCTCACTAATTAGGTTGCTGAAGGACAGGCTTTTATAGATTACTTGTATGAGCATTAGCGTACCGTTGATTATCTTGAAGCAAAAGCTCTTGATTCCTGATTCTCTCTTTGTGCTTTCTAACCGAATTAAAGGATTTAACTTGGCATAAAGTGCCATTACCTCAACCAACAAATTTATAGAATCTGTAGAGTTTGTTACCCTTCTTCAAGTTTCAATTATGTGTGCCGATGTTTCAACAAATCATCCATTAGCCAACATCGGCATTATGGATAACTGTAATTTTTAATTTGTTAACAGGTTAAGCGTAGCAAAACTTCTTCACGAACTTACAAAAAAGATTTCTATGTTTTGATAAAAACATATGGTTTGAGAAGAAAGATCGGTGACAACCAGCATCTCGACAGTGCTGAAGATTCCGATAATATGCGCGTACGTTATAATTCAACTCTGAAAATGAACTAAAAAAAAACCTGTTGGAACCTGGAACAGACCCTAGAACTTGTGACCAGGTAGGTTCCAGGGTTCTTGGTTCCCAGACGGGTAGGTTCCGGGTTCCAAATTTTTTGGAACTCCGTACCGAGGGTAGGTTCCGAGTTTCCGGACGGAACCGAACCGGAACCTGGAACCGCTCACCCCTACCCGGTATCATACCATGACATCGTTTGATGACTACGTGGCTTGAATTAATAGGGATTGTTGTGGGAACGAGTTGATTAGAAAATTAATTCAATCAAAGGCGACTTCGCACTGGTTCATTGGTTAAATTATTTTCTCCCTCGGCTGGTGAGTAAAGGATGCAATGCTTTCCAATCTTGATCTCCGCTAAAACAATGAAAACTCGACCACGGCAGAAAATATAGTCAGGTCAAGCTTCTTTCGTTCCTTTTTGTTCTACGAAAATTAAAAATAATTCAAATTTTCCAACATTTAAATTGTTTTAAAAAAATAAATCAACGAAAAAATCTAAATTTAAATTTAGAAAAATGACTTTCTCTTTTTAGAATTAAAAATCATTTTCCAAATATTCAATCGAGCCTTGATGTTTTTTTTTTTGGTCAGAAACTGGTGATATATTAGATAAAGGTAGCATTACATCCAGGATGCAAAACATCAAAGGCTAAAATATCGAGCAAAGGAGACGGGGGAAAGGAAGCCCAAGAAGGCATCAAAAGACCATTGTCATGGGCCTTAGCAGCCCAATCAGCAGCAGCATTGGCTGTTCTGCGGCAAAACCTAATCCGCGACTTGACGAGACGAGGGAGAAGGATAGCAGCTTCGGCGATCAAGGGGCAAACCTCCCATGGCGACAGATGGGGATCTTTGACCGCTTCCACCAAAACAAGGCAGTCGGATTCGATGATAATGGGATTGGAGGTCCGGTTTGAGTTGATCAAATGGTTGAGGGCGAAACACAGTGCTTGAGCCTCCACCTGCAAAGCAGAAGACGCAGGTACGGTCTTTGTAATTCCTTCAACTATATATCCTTTATGATCTCGACAAATGAAGGCGACTGATCCTTGATCACTGCCTGGCTTGAAAGCCCCATCAACATTCATCTTCAGAACTTCGGGATCAGGAGGACGCCATAAGCTATCCAGATCTGGGCGATGTCGATCTACAGAAGCAGAAGATATGACAGCAGGGCGGGCCTGACTTCGAGCTTCAGCGATGACATAGGCTGGAGCGGGAGTCTGATGGCGAAAGATAAACCTATTGCGGGACTTCCAGATATTCCACAGTAGTGTGGCGATGAGCTCAGATCCAGGTAACTGTTGTTTATTAGCAAGTATGGTAGCTAGCCAGTCTTCGATGCGTGTAATTTCTGCTGTTGGAATGGGATAGCTGATCTGGGGATGGGACCAGACCTGGGAAGTCCAAGGGCATAATAAAAACAAGTGCTCTGAGGTTTCGGGTTGATGGGTTGAACATAGGGTGCATATGGGATCGGGGCAGAGTTTTCGTCGAAAAAGGTTATCCCTAGTGGGGGGGCATTTTGGCATAACGACCAAATGAAAAGTTTAACTTTGGGAGGTATTTGGAGATTCCATATTTTCCTCCATAAGAGGTCAGGTGGCTGATAAGAGGGAGATGGTTTAGATATAGGATTGCAGGGACTAACCTGGCTGAGAACAGAATAAGCACTTTTAACAGTATAATTTCCTTGAGATGTACATGGCCAAATGATCTTGTCAGATGCAAAGGTAGGTCTAATAGGAATCTTGATAATTTCTGCGATGGTATTACTATCAAACAAACGATTCAGTAAACTCAGATTCCATAGGTGAGTATTAGAATCAATCAGCTCAGATACCTTTTTAGGTTCCTGTTCAGCAGCAGAGCCTCCTATTCTGCCTTTAGGTAGCCACTGGTCTTCTCTAATTCGGATGCTAGAGCCATCACCCACAGACCATCGAGTTGAAGGTAAGATAGACTCCCTGCCAATAAGGATACTCTGCCAACCCCAGGAAGAACGAGTCCCTTTTGAGGCTGATAGAAAATCTCCTGAATGAAAATACAGCCCTTTGAACAGATTCGCCCATAATGAAGTAGGCTGATTTAGGAGTCGCCAAGCCTGTTTACCTAACATGGCTTTATTAAAAGCCACAAGGTCACAAAACCCCAGACCACCCATCTGTTTTCCAGTCTTTAAAACTTCCCAACTTTTCCAATGGATTCCAGATTTTCTGCTATCATTTTGCCACCAAAATCTTGCTATCTTTTTTTCAATGGATTTACAGAGCGAGACAGGGAGCTTAAAAATAGACATAGCAAATTGAGGTATCGCCTGCACGACACTTTTAATAAGAACTTCTTTACCACCCTTAGAAATTATACTCTCTTTCCATCCATCTAACTTAGCATTGACTTTCCCTAGTATCCAAGCAAACATATCTCGTTTAGATTTGCCCCAATCCGACGGGATCCCAAGGTATTTTCCTGTTTTAGCTAAGACCGAGATTCGAAGTTCATGTGCTAAGTTATCCTGTAGTTGGGAGGGGCACCCTTTGCTACAGAAAATACCTGATTTGTTTCGGTTGATTGCCTGTCCCGTAGCCATACAGTACTGATTGAGAAAAGAGGCTAGCTCGTGACATTCTTGTCTGGATCCATCTAAAAAGAATATAGCATCGTCGGCAAAGAACAAGTGAGTCAACGTAGGGCACCATCTGTTAAATTGGATACCTTTCAGATTACCCATATTGAGAGCTTGATGGATGAGAGTACTTAACATGTTTGCCATTAGAATAAAGAGATAAGGTGATAAAGGATCTCCCCGTCGAATCCCCTTGATGGTTGGAAGTATTGTAGCTGATTGCCATTGAATTTGACACTAAAGGAAACAAGAGTAATGCATTGCATAGTCCATTGAACCCAAATGGGATGAAAACCTAACTGGATAGGTAGTCTTTGAGAAAGTCCCACTCAACACGGTCGTAGGCTTTTGACATGTCCATCTTAACCACAGCCTGGAATTTTTTCTTTCTAGTTCGTGTCTTAAGCTGATGAAGAGTCTCCTGCACGATTAAAATGTTGTCTTGTATTTGACGGCCACTAACAAATGCACTTTGTTCCATAGAAATGATGTCAGGCAGGAAAGGCTTTAGTCTGTTGGCTAACACCTTGGAAATAATCTTATAGGCGAAATTACAAAGGCTAATGGGTCGGTATTGATCCAGACATTCTGGATTAGGGACTTTCGGTATGAGAGTGATGATAGTCTTGTTGAGATCAGGGGGTAATAAACCAGATTGAAAAAACTGCTTCACCGAGGAAAATATGTCTTCTTTTAAGATTTCCCAATACTGCTGGTAAAATAAGCCATTAAAACCGTCGGGACCGGGGGTCCGGGATTTCCCTAGCTGAAAAATAGCGGTACGAATTTCCTCTTGAGTAACATCATAAATAAGTTGCTGGTTCATAGCCTCTGTCACAACACACTCACATTGTTGTAGGATGGGCCCATAATCACGAGTGCCTTCAGATTTGTATATCTTAGAAAAAAATTCCAGAGTCATGTCTTTAAGAAGCTGATCATCTCGAACCCATCTTTGTTGTGCATCCATTAGCATTCTGATTCGATTTCTGTTTCGCCTTTGAATGGTAGTGGCATGAAAAAACTTTGTGTTTTTATCACCCCACCGAAGCCATTTAATCCATGATCTCATTGCCCAATACTGTTCTTCCTGCTGCCATGCACTATGGATTAAACCTTTCAGCTCAGAGATTTTCTGGTGATCTATTGTAGTGGTAGTCTGATTAGTTAACATCTGGATTTGCTGCTGTAAGGAGTTAATCTGCTCGCTTGCTTTTGAAAAAGTGGTTTTACTCCACCTCATAAGAGCCCCACTGACTTGTTGTAGCATTTTTGGCAGGTTATAGCCCTTTGCACCAACTAAAGCCCAAGCTGTGTCAATGACTCCTTGACATTCCGGATGCTGCAACCAATATGCTTCAAAGTAAAAAGTCTTCCCTTTTCTGTGTTTGGTAGCTTCGGTTGAAAGAATCAACGGACTGTGATCCAAACCCACTGCTGGTAAAGCACATACTTCTGCCTCAGAAAAAGCAATCCTCTAGGTCCAATTACAAAGAACCCTGTCCAGTCTCTCTTTAACCAACTCATTCCCCTCACGGTAATTCATCCAGGTAAAGGCGCATCCCTTGCTGTCGATATCCATTAATGCACAGTCATGAAGTACCTCTCTAAAGGTTTGCATTCGACCAAAATCAAGGGGGCGTTTACCTACTTTCTCCCAAGGATAGGCTATTTCGTTGAAGTCCCCGGCGCAGATCCAAGGTAATGAGTTGATGGAAGCAATTCGACGGAGAGCTGTCCAAAAGGGCTGACGAGATTGAGGAGTTGCTGGAGCATGTACACAGGTGAGTCTCATTGTAGTTCCTTTCCCATATTCAATGCATATAGAATCGATAAAGTCTGCTGTAGAGAGTTCCACCTGAAGAGAAATGTGAGTATGCCAAAAGATAGCCAATCCACCTGCGATGCCTACTGGGTTAACTATATGAGAAAAAAGGAACTGAAGTTGACGCTGCATTTTAGAAAGAAACGAATCTCGGTTCTTGGTTTCCATTAAAAAAATTACATCTGGCCTGTCTTTGGCCACTAGGGCCTTTAGTGCATGAACTGTCAGGGAAGAGGCCAATCCCTGACAGTTCCAACATATAAGCTTCATTGTTCTACCGGTGGCTTTTTAGGGCAAGCCACCTCAGCCCGGTTCTGAACTTCGTCTTCCATTAAAACAGGAGTATCCAATAACTTGCTGTCATCAATTGAATCCAATCCATGGGTACCAGCATCATATGGATTATATCGTTTCAATTTCTTAGATGACCCTGTTTTGGTTGCAACACGAGATGGTTTAGTCTTCTTGGCATTCACAGGCCGTTGAAACATGTCCTGTTGGACATTGCACAGCACAGATGGTAGAGCAGGGGTCGTGATCACAACACCTCTGGTGGACTCCGTCAAGGGAGGAGGGATGGCAGAAGAATCCTGATAAGTTTTCACAACGTGCCTTGTGTCTACAATCGGTAAGTCCTGGTGCCTAGTCTCAATTCTGTCCTTAGGAAAATGTGGAATACTTAAGTCGTTCTTGTGATATACTGGTAGGATGCCTTTCTGTTTGGATGAGCCTGGAATCAGATCAGTAGTGAGTTGCTTTCGGCTTTCAGTAACTACCTAATAGTCGACCTTAGATGTAATGATTTCCGGTGGGGGTAGAGCAGGTACTTGTGATGTTATGACCGGAGGAGTTTCTGGCACAACATCATGTGTGTCGTCAGAGAGAGGGCTGCCTTCATAGAACGTGTTCCAGTACGGACTATGCTGATTAACTTCAGCTCGCAACCAGTGACCGAAGGCCATCTTCTCTTTACCTTCCATCTTGGCTTCGGTAAAAGGTATTGTCGGACAGTACATGGCATAATGTCCCATGATTCCACATGAATAACAAAAGTGGGGGAGCCGTTCGTAACGAAAATCTAGCTAGAGTGCTTTGCCTACAATCCGAATCAATTGGCCAGGTTTTAAAGGTTCACTTAAGGTAAGTTCTACTCTAACCCGACCAACTTTTGAAGTGGTTCCATCTTTGGTATCAAACTGACCTTCCAGCATTCTTCCAATACTCCTAAGCGCTTCGCTTAACATCTGGGTTGTGCACCATTCCAGGGGAAGGCCAAGTACTTGGACCCAAAATGCACATTTCGAAAAATCGTAACAGCGAAGAGGGGTGTTCGGCTGCCAGGGTTGAAAAAGCGCCAAATTGTTAGAGAAATGCCAAGGTCCTCCCGCTTCTATTCTCTTTTTATCACTTTCGAACTTGAATTTCGCAATATAGATATCCATTTCCTGTTGAGTTATTTGCACATAATCTGTGCGCCATGCACGCTGCATTGCACTTTGAAATGCTGGTAGATGAATAGATGAGTTTGATAAAACCTTACCGACTAAGATCCGTCGACATTCGTCAAGTTTTTCCAGGGGAGGCGACTCATCCCAAGTGTCGATGTCCTGCTCAGACCATAGTTGACCCAATCTGTTACAAAGGGCAGCAATACGAGCTCGCTCTTCCTTTTCGGGAAATTCCATGAGGTAAGTCGTAATTCAGAATTCTGAGGAGGTAGTAGCATCATCTTCAACTTGCCAAAGAAGAATCGGCGACATGCAAGTCGGTAGGGAGATTGGGAGGGGTCCAAGAATTCATGGCTGGGTAGAGAAGAATCCTCAAACGAGGTCCGACCAGAAAACTGAAAGACAAGAGCAAGAAAATGAAGGTTCAAAGGAAAAGGTAGGCGAAGACCTTCGAGGTGGCACAGATTAGAGGTGAAAAGTGGAATTGAAAATTAGGGTTTTGAAGTAAATTGAGGGAGAACTACCATTAATGGTAGAGGGAAACTCTGCATATCGAGAGAGAAAACTCGCGGATGCAAATTCAAGCCTTGATGTTTGAATGCAACATTTGTGGTGCTTGAGCCTAAGGTCCCCCAAGATCAAGCCAATTCCCTTGATTCTAGGCTAGGATCCTTGAAGCCTTAAGCTTGGGACCACAACGCTTGTGCCAGAGTCCTTAGCAGCGAGGCTTGATTCCCAAGCGACCGGGCTAGGGACCTCGATCATGGGGCTAGAGACCCCTAGGGTTGGGTCCCCTAAGGCAAGGGTTGAGTCCCTAATGCCCAAGCCGTGGTTCTGGTCCCTCAGGGCATGAGCCTACAATCCCCAAGTCCCTAATCCTTTTAAGATTTTTTAAGGATGCGCATAACAAAATTTCTAAAATAGAAGTAAACTTTTTGCCACAAATTGATTTTTCAATTTCTATTCCTTAAATGAGTTTCTGAGCAAAGAAACACATTTAATAACGACTCAAAATTTTTGTTTTCAGAATAGAAATTCGTTTAATAACTGAATAAAATTTATATTTCTAGGGAGAGTGGCGGTCGACGACCGATGGCAGCAGCTAGCGACAAGCGTCTGGCGTTCCACAGGCAATGGGTGGACGGTGACAAGAGTGAACGATAAGAATAATTTTCATTTCTCACTTTTGTCCTAGAAATAAATAAAAAAAGTTTTAAAAATTTAGCTTTTAATTTCTACTCCAAATCTATTTCTAAAATAGAAATCTATTCCAGAATTTGAAAAAAAAATTGCATTACCAAACAGATTCTATTATAAACTTGTTACGGGAATAGAAAAACCAAGAAATAGAGAAATGTAAATTTTGTTATGCGCGCCCTAAGTAATTGGGTGAACAATCAAGTGATTGATGATGTGGAGCACCAAATAATTTCACCATTTTGTAAATCTTCAGGACGATACTACTTACACAGAGAACATATTCTCCATTATCTTTGTCTAAGCATGTGACTTAATTAGTTCTTTTGCTTAAATTATTTTCTAGTCGAATTCTTGCATAAACTGCTAAAAAATTAGTCCCACGCCATCTCTTTTTTGGAACCCCCAAGCCATACCTTAATTAGTGTTTTTTCTTGTCTGTAAACTTGAATCGAGAATTGACTTTTACGTGGGTCCACTTCTTCTGCTCTCTCTTTTCCATGCCATCGTGATTTCTCTCTCGATTCTACAATCTCGAATCTAATCCTGTTTGCGTGATTCTGTCGGCCTACCCAAATCGTCCGCCATTATCGTATGATCAAATCATCATCTACAATCCAACTTTATGAAGAGAATATCTTGGAGAATGATAGCCAGTCCTAGGTGGCCCCAACCATGAATGGAGTTATCCTGTCTGCTGTCGAGATGAACTTACAAATCATACTTCTTCGTCCTATGAAAAATCATCTCTTTTGGACTATTTTTGTTTCCCTATGCACCCGTTCTACTACAATGTCGCAATCAAAAGGGTGTTCTTTAAGGTCAGATTAAGGTTAATAGATGGTGGAAATCTGTTCGATAAGCCTTTCGAGTGAGGGAAAAGACAGACCAAAAATCAAATTAAGATCTCCAAAGAGGGCAAGTGATCATGAATTTTTTTGCACGTAAAGCTTCTAATGATTATTTTTGGGAGCATGATTGTAAAAGACTTCCCATTCAGTTTAGGCAGACCTACCTCCCTAAAACGAGGGCAACCTTTTGGGGTTGGTCTCTCTCGTCCATTATGGCAACGCGACTTATCAATAGCTCAAAATATTTACACTATGTTAAATTTGGTGTGACGTTCCCATTGTATGCGAGTGCCAGCGAATTGGTTCGACCACTCACATCCTATTGTCCCGTGAAAAGGAAAATGAAGAAAAGTCTATAGCGATGTAACTTTGCATTGACCCACCCCTTCGCTCTGTCTTTTACTCGCCTTCTCTTTCCATCTCTATAACCCATATTGAAACCAAACCATATAAGTTCATTGTCTTCATTGTGTGAGTTCATCAACCCATTAAAAAAAAACAGAATGTGATTCGATGGACCTTCTTCTATTTTTACAATATGTTGGTCTAGATTTACATTGATCGATGCGTATTGAAAGAACCAGATACTCAAATCACCCTGATTTTTATCGAGTTTGATCCATTCCATTTTGGTAAACACAAACTGTGCATCCCAAGAGAACAACACTTCAAGAATTACTTTGTTGGGATACCGTTCACTTTCGACAGGTTCAATCTCCATGTCAGCAAACTCTTTCAATTGTAAAATCGTGTTTTTGGATTCAGAGTCTCTTACGGACAGCAATGTCATAGATAATTTTTGCACCACCATCATGTCACAAAATTGCTACTTAGTGGACGATTCAAGTCACCAAATGTCTTGCTAAAAAAAAATGAAGTCAATAAACGTCTTGCTCAATTCAAATCTTCAATTGAATTGAATTGAAACCATCTCACTGCTGAGTCATTCGTGGTCATGAAACGGCCACATCCCACATCCCTAATATCAGCTCAGAGTTGACCAATGTGAACACAGAATCCCCTTTCGTTCCTCCGCCATGGTTTTAGGATTCTTTTCTATTCTTTTCTTTTTTTGTTTGGTCGTTGAAGAAAATGAAAGCGAAGAATATTGTGTCTCTTGTGCCAATTTAAAAATGATTAATATCACGAAAAATTCTAAACTTGTACACTTATCATAAATTCATCTTAAATTAATTTTTTGACTATTAAAAACTCTAAACTAGTACA
Source organism: Eucalyptus virginea (assembly GCA_014182375.1). Taxonomy (NCBI): domain Eukaryota; kingdom Viridiplantae; phylum Streptophyta; class Magnoliopsida; order Myrtales; family Myrtaceae; genus Eucalyptus; species Eucalyptus virginea. The sequence continues at coordinate 50,560,272 of CM024520.1, forward strand.
CTTATGATAAATTCATTCCAAATTAATTTTTCAACTATTAATAACCCCAAATTGATACATTTGTATTTAATTCACTCCAAACTAATTTTTTGACTACCTAAACTCATAAATTGGTATATTTATGATAAATTTACTCTTTGTTAATTTTCGTTATTTTGGATTAATGTCATGAAAAATCATAAATTGGTATACCTCTGACAAAAGGAGAGTAAAATTCCAAATCAGTATACCCGTCAACTGTCACGTATCATCCAGTTCAGCAGTTTAATGGTAAAATTTAACGGAAAAATGAAGGAAATATGGGAAAGATTCATTTGTGATGTCATTTATTTACGAATGTCAGTCTTCAAGTGCTTGTCCGTCGCCGATTTGAAGAACAAAGTCTAGGCTGAGCTGAGTAAAAAGTGGCGACAAGGAACGTTTCTATTTCATTTTAATCACAGTTTATCGACTTAAATTAAATCCGTTTAGATCTATTCGTTATTCTTTATTCTTGTAACTCATTTTTAATCTATATGACAAATGGGAGTGCTCCATTTTATACCCACCCACAATCGTGCGTGGAAAAATAGATTGAAGGATCCATTTTACCACCTTCGCGACCTTATGTCGGTGTATCATCTATGGTTTGATTTATATATTATTAAGTCTAAACTTAGTTTAGGCTCTCCCCGGCCCATACCATTGCAACTTAGGTTCAAGTTTTTAACAACAAATGAATTTTATCTGGAAGTTACCACTAAATAGTTTATGGTAGATTAATTAAACATCTAAGTAAAATAATTACAGACTAGAGAATTTGGGTACACCGACTTGATCACACCAGATTTCTCTAATACCCTTTCGGTATTTGTTCTTTTCATGAAAAAATATTTATCAGACAGCTTGAATTCATTTTATTACTCCCTAACATGTGAGATGACTGTGCAGTGTGCAATTCACCAATTTAACAGCCAATAAAATAATAAATAAATTGCGGAACTTATCTCATAGCAACAAACGCTCCTGCAATGTTAGTTCAGAATTCACATCAATAACTCTAGATATAATTTCTAATTAGCATGCAGTCACTCAATCTTTTAAGATTTTTTCTTATTTAATGAAACCTAGTCTACGTGTCTATACTAACGTGACACGTAACATGCAACCTGACATGACTATATGTCATGCGACATTAATTATATAACCTAATTTAATGATGGGTAAATGTTAAATGAATCGCCGACAGCCACCTATTCTTAGTCTATTAGGGCCAACTATTTTTTCTTTTTCTTTTCTTTTTTAAATAATTGAAGTCATTTGTAAATATAATTTTCCCAAACACTATTTTACTAAAAGATACTTCACAATGGACTTTTAGATTACAATTTAATAAATACAATTTGCATTTCGGAAAACTCCTTTAACTTAAAGTCCTTTACCTTTTCCCAAAAGCTTTCCCCTAAAGTCCAACAAAACGAACTCTCATTGCTCCTTGTGTATGTGTACCGGTCTTTTTATTTTATTGCCTTGTTTCTATATTTTCGAGCTGGATTAAATTCCGACCGAAATTCCATTTGACTAAAGAGATGTCGGATCAATTTATGCTAAACGCCCGCCGTAAATTTTCCATAGGTGTTTAATCACCTTATGTCAACACCGAAAAAGAGCGCTATAACTCTTATCAGTTGGGAGTTAGATGGAAAATGACGAGCTCAATCGTTGCTTATGCGTTTATCATGGTGTCTTATAATTTCCCATTATCAGAAGTCCCCTATAGAGATCCTAGAAATTGCATGGAAACAGACACAGCTCTCCTTCGTACGTCGCACCTCCACATTGCTTAAACACCTCTCAACCGAATATGCTTAACTGCTTATCATGCTGGCCTTCAGTTTCTCATTATCAAAGGCAACCTAAAAAGATCCTAGAAATTGCATGGAAACAAACAGCTTGCCTTCGCATCTTGTGCCACCACATCAATCACTTCCCCAAGTACCACCTAGTACAAACCCGAACCCTCTCTTCCTCTCTCTTTTTCTTTGAAGAAGGATGAATCATTTTTCTCGGTCGGTGGCTCCTAGATGAATTTAGATGCTCGTTCACGAAATTGGAAACCCACTTTTTTCTTTTCCTTTGCCTTTTCGCTGAGAAAAGATGTTAATAGTTTACCGTCAGTAGAAAGAAAAGAGGAACCGCATCGTGGATCTCGCGCGATGTATGTGTAAGTGGGCCGCGTGTCACTTCCATGCAACTTTCTTGTAGTAAAATAGAATCCATTTTGTAGTCGAACAGAATGGATTCTGTTTGACCCACTTTTAAGGACGAACGGAAACAGACCGAAAAAAGAATAGGACGGACACAAAGAGAGGGAAAAAAAGAAATGAAAACAATAAGAACGCGCACTCCTTTTCACTTCCTTGAAGGACAAGACAGAGTTCACTCAATTTCCGACATCTATATTATGGACCAAGGCAAGAATTTGACCGGCTGAGAATCGAGAATGAGAAAGGTTGGAATAAAAGTTTTGTCTCTTTATTTTATTAAAGGATTAATATTACCAGCGACGCTTCTATTTCTGTCTGAAAATAAAAAAAATCATCCCTTATGTTAAAAAATGCCCCGCAATAGTCCTTCTGTTATACTTTTTCTTTGCTAGTGGATTTTTGTTGATATGAATTGCAAAGTTGATTACACGGATAAATACATGTGTCATACTATGATTTGCTCCACATTATAATCTCCGGCCAAATAGGCGCTGCATCAAACAAAATAAAGAGAGATAGAGGTCTGTCATGGCTGCCATAGCCGCAAGCTCAAGCTCTAAGCTTGCGAGTAACCTTGAATGTACAAGTTCACGGGCACGAGCTCAACCTGCATTGGTCATGTCTGCCGAATCTTTTCAGGCCGCAAAGCTTGAGGCCGCCGTGGCCACTCGACTTAAGCTCGCGGTCATGGTCACTCGATTGGTGGTGATGAATAGGTCCTAATCAATTTTTTTTTTTTTTTTATTGTTGTGGGTGTTTTATGGGTTTTCTTCAAATTGATCATTTTCCTAGTTTTTACTTTGACAAAAAAAAATTATTTATGGAAATCCCACCAAAGAAACTAGACAAAGAAGTCGTCCGTTTCCTTGAAAAAAAAAATATGGGGTCAAGATTGCACCATTACTCTTGGCGGAGTAAAGGTGGAGTCATCCAAGCCTTTTCCCTTTGGGCAATGAAAAAAAAAAAAAAACTTTAGTTATGTCCAATAATAGAAAGCAAAAAGTTCAATTTTCCATTGTATCAGAATATATTAGGTAGTTGCCCTCAATAGATCACTTCCATGCGACTTGGAAGTGACGCAAGTATTAAAATCAGAATTCCGGGAAAAAAAAGGATTCAACTCGTTTTCATATATTAACATAATTCGAGAGTGTCGGTATTAAATTAGAAGAGCATGTGGGTCTATTTTGTCCCCGAATATATTCGAAAATTCTATTCTTTCTTTCTAGTTGTTTATTCTATTGGTGATATATGTTCTAGAAAATATCAATGTGGAGCATAACGATGAGATCAAATAAAGCTCATGTATATATATGTGTATAGTGATTGCAACAAACTATGGAAGGATATAGGCCAACCTTAATTTTTCTATGGATAAAAACCGACTTGAGGCCAATAAAGAAGATGCATCTATTATTTTAGGGGAGATGGTTTGCTTGTTGTCTCAAAATTGGAATGACAAGTAGGGTCAGGACGATAGCAACTGTTTCCCACTTCCCCAGCATTAGTTTGACTTGAGTTTTGATTAGAGCAATGTGACTTGATATATAGTTTTAATTAAGGCATTGGAAAATTTCATGTCATTAGCAGAGTTAGGTGGGCAAAATAGGAGAAAAATATTAACCAATGGACGGGACAGATTTTCGCTGGATCTTGTGTAACATCTTTCTTTAAGGTGAAAATATTCTTTTTACTTTTGTTGTTAGCTTTCAGAGAAAATCAATTGCTTAGTGTCAATATTAAATTAGAGGAGCATGTGGTCTACCATATCCCCCAAAACTAATTTATTTCTTCTTCTTCTTCTTCTTTCATTTTCTTTGTTCTGTAGGTGAAAGTATACTAGAAAATACATATGCAGGGGCACCGATGAGATTGAATAAAGCTCATGTACGTATGTTCTTGAACATGTATGTATATAATGATTGCCAAACATTGCATGAACGTATACGAGCAAATGTTTTTAATTTCATGACACGGGTTCAAAAGACCCCTTAAGATTATTCATAAAGAGGAGATTCGTCTTGATTAGAACGAGTGAATCAATTGGGCAAGCTGCTCTCGCACGATTATTAGTCAAATCTTACCAAAAAATAGATAATTAGTCAAAGATGTAGTAACAATACATAGCAGTTTTTCAACGTGGTCGTTTGTTTTTTTGGGACATTTTTTCCACTTCTGAAAAGAATTATTCCAGCAAAGATACCGAATCATACCCAACTTGCCTTCGACAAGAATTTGTTTTAGAGAGAGAGAGAGAGTAAAAAAATGTCGTTTGATGCAATGCCACGTGAACAGCATTTTTTCCCCCAATCATTTGGGGTAAACAAAGAACAAGATTAGCAACCGCAATCATGATCCTATAGTGACTTCGTTTATCCCTATGAAGGAAAGTAAGATAGGCAAATTTATAATCTCTTTCATATACATGAATCGGGAAAATTGTCAAAAAGTCATAAATCTATTACAGACTTTTTTGTCAATTCGGGCCTAAACCTTTTAATTTTGCCAATTTAGTCCTAAACATTTTTATTTCTTGCGATTCAGTCCATCTGACCAATTTTGGCCGGAAAATACTGACGTGGACGCCGTGGTCCACGTAGGACCGCCAGCGATGACTGGACAATTTTTTAAATAATATTTTAATATTTTTTGAATTTTTTTTTAATATTTATTATTTTTTCTGTTTTTTTCTTTTTTTTTTTTTTGGCTCTTGGCGTTTTTCGGTGGCCGGCCACAGGAAAAGGCAAAGAAAAAAGCCAAAAAGAAAAGAAAGAAAAAGGGAAAAAAACAGAAAAAATAATAAAAATAATAAAAATATCAAAAAAATATTAAAATATTATTAAAAATTGTCAACGCCAACGTCGGCGGTCCTACGTGGCATCGTCGGCGTCCACGTCGCATTTTCTGGCCAAAATTGGCCGGATGGACTGGATCGAATCAAAAAAAGTGAAAAGGTTTAGAACTAAATTGGCAAAGTTAAAAGGTTTAGAACCGAATTGGCAAAAGTGCAATAGGTTTATGACTTTTTGACAATTTTCCCCATGAATCATGGTGGATAATAATAAAATTGAAACTAGTTAAGATTTAATGATCAAATTCACATTAAATTGAGAAGATGGCTCGGATGTTATGCTTGAAAAATGGGTAAGACCAACGAAACCCCACCCTTAAAAAAATGGAGATATTCTATTTGTAGATTCGACCTCTGTTAGGAGGAGCCTATATATAACACATATTGCACGATTCCATTGAGAGTATACTTTTGGTATTTGTTTAAGGTCAGATTACATCAATCGTGAAGGTTATCACTTAACTGCACTATACACATAATATTAAACTTTCATTGCATTTTTTATTGAGTCGCATCTCGTTTAAATGTATCACGATTAATCTCAATATCAACAAATTATTTTCAATGACAATAAATGCATGACATTTATGCTCCGCACTAAATTTTATTGACCATGGAGCATATTTACCTAGCTAGTGCAAGTACTGAGGGGGAATAACGACATTAAAATGGTTTGCCTGCCTTCGATCTTTTTCTGATCCTTGGCTTCATCGGTATATTGCACATTCACATTACAAAATGAAGGACAAATGATGTGTGAAGGGATCCCAAAGAGCAAAGAGACACTCGCAATTTTGGGTCTCCTAATAATCGTCCGCATCACTTCAAAAAGGAGAGGATCTATTAACTTCATGAATCAAAAGGGACCCCAAAGAGCAAAGAGACTTCGCTATTTTGGGTCTCTCTCTCTCTCTCTCTCGCGCACGACTCGAACGTTTAAGTCGTCGATTGGTCAATGGCTTGGGCTGAACAATCACGACCATTCGAGTTTTAGAGCACATGGCCCTGACTGCGAGTTGAGCTCGAGCAACCACACAATTGAGATCTAATGATGAAAAAACGCATCTGCTCTTTTTTTATTTATTTTTTTTTTGTAGTTATTCCGCTCGTTTCTTCTCTCTTGTCCTTTCTGGAGACCTTGGACCAAAGAAAGAGGCGAAACTTCTCTGCTGCACTTCTTCGGTTTGAATCCAATCTTTGGTCATGCAATCCTGGGCCAGCGCGAATCCTTTAAGGCGTCCTTTTTCGTGTTTGCAATCCGTATCGATTTTTCGACCAAAAAAAAAAAAAAAAAATCCGTATCGATTTTTTTGGTCGGTCTAAAATATCTTGATCTTGAATTCATTTGTCAAATATTTGAATTACGATCAAACTGAATTAATGTGTGTCACTATATAAAATTAAGTTGTTGGGTCGTGTAATATTGAGATTCTCTCTCTGTAATTAACACTTTACTTTGTGTCAGACAAATATATATCTTGGCACACAATACTCATTTATATTTATTATTAAATTTTCAAGCTAGATAAATTCTAATGGAAACATCAATTGACTAAAGTGAAGCTCGATAAAGTAGCCCACTGTAACACTGAAAATGAGTGTTGAATAATTACCTTTACACCAACACCAAAAAGAGCGGTAAAAACTCATTTCGACCGTGAAGATGAATGACAAGCTAGAAAAGGCTTGTATGATGACATTAGATTTTCCAAGTCCCTTTCTTTGCTTATAAGATAAAGTTCTCTTCCTTTTAACCCCCATTTGACTGTAGATGCCGAATTGCTTATTCTGCTTGCTTTTTGAATTCTCATCAGTCATCATCGAACAGTATCCTAAGAAGATCCCAGCAATTGGGCGGAAGCAACAGCTGTTCCTTCGTACCTCGTCCCTCCACATAACTCACTGCCACAAGCATCATCTGATTCACCCTCTCTCTCTCTCTCTCCCTCTCTCTCCCTCTGAGATCTCTTTCACACTTTTCTGACTATGTATATATGTTAACCAAACCCACATGTCTCCGCCAAAACACGGTGAAACACACCTCCCCCTCCTCTGCTTTCCTTCACCTCTCTCTCCTTCCTCATCTCTGATAACCCTCTTGAGATTTCTGTCTCCTTTTCCTCACAGAGAGAGGATCACTGAAAATGGCCGGTGCGTGCTTGACGAAGAAGAGCCTCGAGAAGAACTCGAAGGCAAGGCTGCCCCCGAAGAGAGGGCAGCTCAAAGTCGGGATCTTCAGGTGGGTCGCGAAGAAAGCGGCCTGTATAGCATCGATGGCGAGGCTCGGGAGGAAGAGCAGCTCCGTCCTTGGGGAGCCGGCCTCTGCAACACCGCTCGATATCAGCACGTGCTCGTTGGCCAAGCAAGACTCGCTCTCACCTTCTTCTGACCCCATGAATGTATGATTCCACTCTCGAATGCACTGAAAAATTTGATAGAAGCAGAGAGAGACTATGGATACGGATGATAGTTATTTCTTCCCGGTGATTATTATTATTTTCTTGCTTCTTATGTTGTGTAGTGCTTCGTGGAAAAGAAACACGGTGATTATGTAGTAAATAATTCATTATGACCATATCAGTCGGTGGATGATAGATTTTCAGTGTCTCTCTCTGATACAAGCACAGGAAAGAAGGGATCGAAATGCAGGTCGAGTTCAGGACCCCGTTCTGATTGTGCATGTCAAGCAATAGTGGCTGGCGATAACTTTTATTGTTTTTATTTTTCCAAAGGAAGGCATCTTGTATCTCTCTTTCTTTTTAAAAAAAAAATAATAATAATACAAATGGTCTTTGGACTTAGACTCAATATGCAAGGTGATCCCTAAACTTTAATTCAATATGCAATGTTGTCCTCAAATTTTTAATTTGTTCAATTTAATCATTAAATTTATAGTAAATGTCTAATTTAATCTCTAGATTATTGTATCCTTGAATTTAATTTAGTCTCTAAATTATCTAATTCAATGATTAAATTGAACATTTACCATAAATTCAAGACCATATTGAATAAATGAAAAATTTAAAGACAATATTACATAATAAGTGAAAGTTTATATATCACATTAAATAAATTAAAAGTCTAAGAACCATATTATATATTAGATTTAATTTCATAAATCATTTGTATCATTTTCTCTTTTCTTTTTATTTTGTTTTTCCACTTTGTTTTCTGTTGTTGGAGATTATATGAAGGTCCTACGATCAAACGCGTGTGGTGACGTGTGTTTTTCTCATCCTTCTTTTTTCTTCTCATAAGTCACGTTATGGTGAGAACTCTAAGTGGGCCACTTGTCACTTCCGCGGCACTTTCTTCTAGTAAAACAAAATCCATTTTGAAGTCCTCGTAATCTCGTCCATAAATTAATTAAAAAAAAAAAAAGTTCGTAATCTATGGGTTCTCTCTTATCTCCATGCCCACTTGCCTTTCTTGACTAAATTTTCAAGGAGGGACAGAAAGAAAAGAAAAAGAATATGTTCCTCACGTCTATGATGAAAAGTCCACCCATTTCCGACAGAGTGGCATATCCTAATGTTGGGGAACAAAATAAGAATTTGATAGGCTGAGAATAGACCCCAATTAGGGCATGATCAAAATGTTTGTGTAGGCATGAATAACATTAGAAAGAAAAACTTACAATGAAGTCATTATCCTCAATGAATCACTTACATGCAATTCTTAAGATCATAATTCTAAAAAATAAGTTTCAATTTGACTTCGTTTATCAACATAATTCAAAACTGTCGATATTAAGCTCGATGAGCATATGGGTTAACCTTATCTTTAAAGCTAATCAAAAGTTCCTCTCTTAGAAAATACTAATGTGGAGGCGCTTATGAGATCAAATAAGGCGCATGTACATATGTTCTCGACCTATATGTTTTAATGATTTCAACAACTTAAAAAGGATATAGGCCAACTTTAATTTTGTAGGGTTAAAACCCACTTGAGGCCAAATGAGAAATGCATCTACTCTTTTTTATTTCTTTTGTCTTTTCTTATTCTGAAGAGTAGAGGGTTCGCTTGTTGTCTTAAAATGAAATAACAAGTGGGGTCAGGTCGATGGCAATTGTCTCCCACTTCCCCAGCATTGACCTGACTAAGGTTGGGAAGACATCAATTTGACTGATGCATAGTTTCGGTTAAGGCTTGAAAAATTTCATGACATCAACTCTAGTCATCAACTCTAGCTGATGCTTTAGTTTGGTAAAATCAAATAACCGAGGGAGCTAGGCCAGAGGAGAAAATGTGTTCACTAATGGATGGGAGAGAACCTTGTTAGATCACGTGAACACCTTTCCGTATGCTAAAAGTTTTGATTTCGTTGTTAGCTTTTTAGCAAAAATCGATTGCTGCATAAGTAAATAACGTAGTAGATATGATAGAAAAAAGAATTTTTGATAGGATTCGGTGCATTAGCATTGATCATACTCTCGAATGACCACTTAACCGAGACTAATTGCTTAGCGCTTAATAATTTCACATGCAAGTAAGTGGAGACCCATCAAGACTTGCTTTTTGAGAAAATATGCATATTTTACAAAACATCATATCACCATTTAACCAATCAATAATCGATCACCCTATTGCACGACCTCCCATAACTTTCCTTTAACTAAAAATTGGTCCATACATTTGGGGTTTTTTTCACCAATTGGGTGAATAGCCAAGTGATCAATGATGCGGAGCACCTAAGAGTTTCGCCATTTTTGAAATGTCCAAGACAATTGCTTACAAGTAGAACACATTCTCTATTACATTTGTCTAAATATGTGACTTGACTAGTTCTTTTGCTTGAAAAAGGTTACTCCACATTATTTTCTGGTTGAAATCTTGCATAAACTGCTAAAAACATAGTTCTACGCAATACCTTAATGAGTGTTTTTTTTTTTTTTTAAACTTTTTGGGCTAACTTTGAATCAACGATTGAGTTTTACGTGGACCGTCTTCTTCTGCTCTATCTTGTCCAAGCCAATTGCGATCTCTCCCTTGATTCAACAAATCTCGAATCCAATCTAATTTACAGGATTCCGCTGGCCTGCCCAAATCGGCTGTCATGATCGTGTGATCAAATCATAATCTGCCGTCCAAGCTTTATGAGAGGAAAAATCATGGAAAATGATAGCCAGTTGTAGGTGTCCTCAACTATAAAATGGCTTTAAAAAACAATATTTTGCCCAACAATTGTCAACTTTTACTATTTCTTGTCTAGATAAAGTCCCAAAAATGACTTAAAAATAATATCTGCCCGACAATTGTCAACCCTCATGCTCCTTCGTCCTGTAAGAATATCATCTCTTTTCATTTCACTAAGCACATTTTATACTCCAGTGTCGCAATCAAAAGCGTGTTCTTCGAAGCAAGATTAAGATTAAATAGATTGTGAAGAATCCGTTCCATCAGTCTTTTCGAGTTCGGGGAAGGCCGACCAAGAATCGAGTTAAGATCTTCAAAGAGGGCAAGTGATCCGGATTTGATCACTTTTGGGACGATGATTGTAAAAGACTAGCCACACAGTCCAGGCAAACTTATCTAATTACCTGCTTTGTCCTAAACTAGGGAACTTGACCATTAAGATCTCAAACGAAGGCAACCTTTTAGGATTGGTCTCTCTCGTCCACTATGGGAACATGACTATTAAGGCTCGGTTTGGCAACTTGCCAAACAGTAGTAATTTCTATTCTTTTATTCCGGAGTGGATTTGAAACAAAAATTCGTTTGGTAAAATTTTTGTTCACGAACAATTTTTTTTTTTCTAGAAGTAAATTTGGAATAGAATTAAGAAATAAAAAAAAAAAGTTGATTCTTTGTTCCCGAAAATCATTCTAAAATCAACCAACCTATTTTCTCTTTTATATTATTTTTTCTTTTTTTTTCTTCCCTCTTTCTTGTTCTCCAACTACTGCTGCCGCCGCCGTTGCCGTCCGCCGCCACCACCATTCGCCGTCCACCGACCCTCCTCCGGCGGTCACCGATCATCCCAAGGCCGGCAACCGACAACCTTGAAGAAGAAGAAGAAGAAGAAGAAGAAGAAGAAGAAGAAGAAGAGAAAGAAAGGGAAAAAAAAAAAAAAAAAAAAAAAAAGTAATAAAATTATTTTAAAAATTAAAAGAAAATAATTTGAAATAGAAATTTTGAGAACGGTGCCAAACACAATTCTATTTCGAGAATTGAAATTTTGGACAGTTATCAAATGATTTAAAATGCTTAAGAATTGTTCCTATGAACAGAATAAAAAATAATCATTTCTGATCAGAAATTGTTTCCAAGAACAGAAGCGTTACCAAATGCGTCCTAAGACTTCAAACTAGGGAAATTCACCTACTTTGTCCTAAACTTATTATATATGTGCCAATTTAGTCTTTAGTTTTTCGATTTTACTAATTTAGTTCTAAATTTTTGCATGAAATCTCAATATAGTCATTCCGATTAATTTTCGTTAGAATTCACCAACATGGCGGCCCCATTGTGGCCATCTATCCTTTATGGCAAAGGTTGGCGATTTTGGATGTAAATTGGATGGAGAGAGTACATTGCAATTTCATGCAAATGTTTTGGGACAAAATTGAAAAGTTTGATGCTAAATTGACATATATACAATAAGTTTATGATTAAAGTGATGATTTTTCCACTCAAACTATTTAAACTGTGTTAACTTGGTGCAATAATTGGCTTCCATGGCGTACTGGATTAGGTTATCGGTCACAAGTTTAATTTGGGTCTCTTGTATGATTTTTAATACACTATTGTTCCGCAAATGTCAAAAGATATTAAACTTGAGATCTCATAAAGAAGAGACTCCCAAACTAATCTGATGTTAGAGATATGAAGTTCCTATATATATAGACCCACCAATAAAACTTATCAAACAAATCCCATGAATTATTACTAATAAATTGAGACATAGATGCAAGTGACATTCTCATCATCCTTGAGGAGAAAGAATTTCGTGACTTCGTCGCACGTGCTTTCACATCATCTCGACGTGATCTATTTAGCATCCTAAAATTAAACCTACCCAACAAATAAATGATGAAGATTTAAATATAAATTGCATGCAATAAAAGTTGTCGGGAATAAAATCTTGAATACACCATGACGAAGTGGGAAAGTGCGCTCTTGAAGTGGCCTTGGGGTGCGCAAATATTATGTTATTGTCGTACGTGGAAACACACAAAACCCTGTGCTGTTCACAACGCATGCGAATGCCTGCCATTGGTCCAATTGTAAAGAAAGTAGAGAAAAATCGTAGCATTGTAACTTTGCATTGACCCACCTCTCCTCCCTCTCTTTCTCAGTCACCTTCTCTTTCCATCTCTCTGGCCCATATTGCAGCCAAGGAATCAATAAAAGATGTAAAGGATAAGAGTGTATCCAGACATGTCCGATCTTGTGATATAATTTAATAGACCCTTTTCTATTAAACTTCGACATTGTATTCGTCCGAATTAACATAGATTGACAGGTACTAATAGAAGGACAAAATGTTTGAGTGGCCCTGATTTTGATCGGGTAAAATCATTCAACTTTAATAAACACAAATCTTATATCCCAAGAGAATGATACCCCGAAAATAATTTCGTTAGGTAATCACTAATTGACTAGCTAAATTTTTCATTTACTTACAACAAATTCGATCTCCATTTCCAACTTCTTAAAGACATTCAATTGAATTGAAATTGAAACCATATGTCGCTAAATCATTTGATAATCAGGAAACAACTGCATCCCACATCTCTGGTCTCATCTTAAAAATGACCCATGTCAACAAAGAATTCTGCTTGGTCCTATATTGTTGTGAGAAGATCTTTGTTTACGTCCGTGAAGGAAATAAAACTAAAGAAAATTATTTTTCTTGTGTTATTTATAAATTATAGAAGGTGACAATGAAGGAAATAAGGTTAATTATATTACCATCTTCTGGGGGTTAAAAAAGGGGGAAATGACAGGTGAAGGAGAGAATGCCAGATTACCATTCCATCCTTTACAATATTATATTTTAGATTTACATTAAGAATAGATTTGGAACAAATGTAAAATTTTCAACTTTTCTCTCGGTTTTTTATCACCCAATCTTAATAATTGAGAATTGTAATCCCGAGTGGTTATGTTTTCTCAAAATCAATGCTCACGTTCTCTTTTCCCAAATAGAAAAATCCAAATTTCCTTTTTTTTTTTAAAAAATAAGTGAAGGATAATATATATGAGTAATGATAAATTGACCTTTCATCTCTGAATGTATTCACTTTTTCCTATTAAATTTTTGAACTTTTGATTTGTCTAATCAAGTCTTAGAATTTGCATAAAATTTATAATTAAGTCTCTCATGTACCAATTTCATTTCAATCAATTAGAGCCTAACATGACTGTCAAACCATGTAGAAATATGAGGCAAGAAAAATTTTGTCTCCACAGACAAGCCACCAAGGAAAGACCTTGGCTCCATGAAAATTCATAAATTTTCCTTTCGGTCCACATCATTTTTCACAAGAAAATTATCTAAAAAGTCATAAATCTATTGTACGAAAGACAATTCAATCCTAGACTTATCAATTATGTCAATTTAGTCTTAAACATGTTTTGCCAATTTAATTCTAAACATTTCAATTGTATTAATCTAATTCTAAACATTTTGATGATTTGCCAATTTAATTTTAACTTTTTGATCATTTATCAATATAGTCCTTCTAGCCAAATATCCAAGTAGTAGGTTTAAGACTAAATTAACAAATTTTTAAAAGGTTTACGACTAAATTAAGATAAAAAAATATGTATTACTAAATTGACACATTAAAAGGTTTAGGATTGGTTTGACTATTAAAGTTTAGGACTTTTTTGACAACTATCTCCATTTCCCACTATGGCTTGTTCGAGTATCATACTTTGACATTGTTTCAATGACTACACAGCTTAATCACTATGGCTCGAGCCTGAGCTTCCTCGAGATCAGGCTGGTTCCCTCGATTCTAGGCCAAGATCCCCGTAGCCCTAAGCCTAGTGCCTATGCTAGAGTCCTTGGTAGCCAAGCTCAATTCCTGAGCAACTAGGCTAGGGACCTCAATGGTATGGCCAAAGGCCCCTAGGGCCAAGTCCCCAAGGTCAGGCTTGGGTCCCTAATGCCCAGGCTTGAGTTTGAGTCCTGCAAGGCCAAGTGTGGGACCTCAAGGCATGAGCCTAGGACATTAGGGTCCCCAATGCTTTTAGGTTTTTTTAAGTAATTGGGTGAATAATCAAGTGTTCAATGATGCGGCCACCCAATAGTTTCACCATTTTGTAAATTTTTGGGACGATCCTACTTGCACAAAGAACACATTCTCCAATATGTTTGTCTAAGTATGTGACTGATTAGTTCTTTTGCTTAAATAAGTTACTCCACATTATTTTTCTAGTCGAATTCTTGCATAAACTGCTAAAAACATAGTCCTAGGCCGTACCTTAATTAGTGTTTTTTTCTAATATACTTTTTGGATTAACTTTGAACCAAGTATTGAGTTTACGCGGACCGACTTCTTCTGCTCTTTCTTTTCCATGAAAATCGTATCACTCCCTCGATTCAACAAATCTCGAATGCAATTTAATTTACTGATTCCACTGGCCTACCCAAATCGTTTGACATGATCGTATGATCAAATCATCATTTGCTTAGTGCTTAACAAGTTCACGTGCAACTAAGAGGAGACCCATCGAGACTTACTTTTCGAGAAAATATCCATTGTTTTTGAAACACTACGTCACCTTCTACCCAATTAATAATGGATCGCCCTATTATAGGACCTTTCATTGCTTTCCTTTAACGAGAAAAATCGGTCCCATACTTTTAGGGATTTTTTTTTTTTTTATTAATTGGGTGGTGAATAGTCAAGTGATCAATGATGAGGAGCACCCAAGAGTTTTGCCATTTTGGAAATGTGTGAGACAATTCTACTTACAAAAAGAACAAGTTCTCCATTTTGAATCTTCTTTCGCTTAAAAGAAGGTTACTGCACATTATTTTCTAGTTGAATTCTTGCATAAACTGCTAAAAACATTTTCCTAGGCCATACCTAACTAGTGCTTTATCTTTTCTGTGAACTTTGGATCAAGTATTGAGTTTTATGTGGACTGACTTCTTCTGCCTTCTTTTCCATGCCATCAGTGATTTCTGTCTCGATTCTACAATCTCAAAACTAACCTAGTTTACGTGATTCCGTTGGCCTGCCCGAATCACCTATCATTATCGTATGATCAAATCATCATCTACAGTCAAGCTTTATGAAGAGAAAATCTTGGAGATTGATATCCAGTTCTAGGTGGGCCAATCATGAATGGAATTATCCTATTCCTTGTCCACGTAAACTTCAATCATGCTCCTTCGTCCTAGGAAAAATCATCTATTTTGGACTCTTTTTGTTTCACTATGCACATGTTACACTTCAGTGTCACAATCGAAAGCTTGCTCTTTAAGGCCTGATTGAGATTAAATAGATCTTGGGGAATCTGTTCGATAAACCTTTCGAGTTCGGGGAAAGACGGACCAAGAATCGAATTAAGACCTCCAAAGAGGGCTGGTAATCAGGAATATTTTTGCACGTAAAGCTTCTTAAATGTGATTACTTTTTAGAGCATGATTGCAAAAGACTTCCCATTCAGTTTTGGCAGACCTATCTCCTAAAACGAAGGCAACCTTTTGGGATTGGTCTCCCTCGTCCGTTATCGGAACATGACTATTAAGAGCTCAAATTATTTAAACTATGCTAAGTAGGTGCAAGAACCGGCTTTCATGGCGTGCCAAGCTAGATTATCAATCACTTGTCTGAGTTGGGTCTCTTGCACAATTTTAAGGATGCAATGGTCTTGCATATGTCAAAAGATATTAAACTTCGAGAGATCTCATAATTTTCACCCTATATATCGAGAAAAGAGAGTTCCAAACTAATCAGATATTAGATGGATGCTTGAGAACTCTAACATAATTAAAGTGCGATTTCACACTACTTTTGAAGTTATGGCACGATAAAGGATTATGATCTTCAAAATAATGTCTCAATATTTAATGAAATTAAATTATCCCACTCATTAAAGGTGTAAACTCCCCATATATGTGTGTGTATAATCACTTATACGGCTTATCAAACTATTAACGCGAGGGATATAGTCATCATTTTTGTGGTGAAAGGGTTTCTTAATTGCGTCAAATGTACCCTTGTATCTATTTAATGTTTCAGAACTAGACCCACACAACAAATAAGTAAACATGAGTTTATACCCAAACCTCGTGTAATAAAATATTGTTCGGAAAGATAATTCAAGATAAACCAGGCCAATGTATGGGAGTACATTCTTAAGACAGCTCGAGATGGTGGACTAATCGAGCTGCGCGAAAACCAACGTTGACACGACTCGGCCAGCTGTATCCAGAAAATGAAATAAAAAATAAAAAAGACCACATATCTCAATTCATAAATTTCTATGTACTGTATTGACCAAAAAAAAAAAAAAAAATTTCTATGTACTGTAGACTAGAATGCGAATGCCAGCGATCGGCTCAATGGTCACATCCTGTTGTCCTTCTTTTAGTTGACCATGACCCACATAAAGAAAATGAAGAAAATTTGTAGCGATGTAACTTCGCATTGATCCACCCTCCTCTCTGTTTCCCCCTCATCTTCTCTTTCCATCTCTCTGACCAACAAAGAAATCAATTAATTATCCTCCTCGTCTAAATACACCAACAAAATTTTAAAAAAATCCAAATAGGTACCTTGCATAATTTCGATCAAACGAAAAATACGGTAAAATTTTATATGTATTTTAATATAATTCGATGGGAACTTTTTTCTATAAACTTCGACATTGCGTTGATCCGGATTAACATAGATTAACGAATAATAAAACAACAAGATGCTCAAATGGCCTTGATTTTAATTGGGTTCGCACACTCGGTTTTTATGGACACGGACCTTGTATCCCAAGAAAATGACACCTCATAAATCAATTTGCTAGGTAATCACTGATTAGCTATTTAATTCTTCACTTACTTCCAACAAATTTGATCTCGTGTACGATTGAATTGAAACTTTGTCTATTGCTAAGTCATTGATAATCAAGAAACAGCTGCATCCCACTTCTCTGATCTTAGCTTAAAATTGACCAATGTGAACATAGAATGCCCCTTTGTCCTACAATGTATTTTCAGAAGATGTTCTTTGAAGTCGGTGAAGTAAATTGAAAAGTCAAGAAAATTATTTCTCGTCTTATTAGAAATTTATAGAAAGTGAAAAAAGAAGGGAATATCAGTAATTTCATTACCTTTATAGGAGAGAAAAAAAGGAAAAAGGAAAGGGGAAAGAGCCATTACTTGCTTTACGATTTAATTTTTTGGTGTTATGTTAAGGATAAATTTGAGATAGACATACAATTCTGAACTTTTCTCTTCATTTGATCTCCTAATAAGAATGATTGAGAATTGTGATCTTGATTTTTCACTTTTTCCTAGAGTCAACACTCGCATTCTCTTTACTTATTCCAAATAATAAAAAAATTTGGATCTTATATGCTTATAAAGAAATACGTGAAAGCTGATATAAATGATCAACAGTAAAATCCGACTTTCCATCTTTGCATTTTATGCACTTTCTTCAATAAAATCCTCGAGCTTTTAATTTCTTTAGTCAAGTCTTTGAATTTTAATAATTTTATAATCAAGTCTTTCACATATTAGTTTCAGTCAATTCGAGCTAACAAGTCGTCGAATCATTCAACACGGGATAGATCGTCTCTATGAACAAGCTCATTGACGAAAGATGCCTCCGTTAGATTGCATAAATTTTCTTTTCTGTCCATGTCATTTCCCATTATTATCGACCAAAAAAAAAAAAAAAAAAAAAACCCTCTATGGCTTGTCCAGGGTATCTTACTCCTATATTTTTTAATGTAGAAAATTGCTTAATCAATCTGGTATGCCTGAGCTACAATCCCCAAAGGCCACGCCCGTATCCCAGAGACTGGGCCAGGACCTAAACACTTGGGATAAATTTAATTATCCTCCTCATGTTTATACACCAATCGAAACAGGTATACCTCCTAGAATTTCGATTAAACAAAAGATAAAGTATAAGTTATATGAATTTTTAAAAGAATTCAATAGCATTTTTTTCTAGGTTAATATTATAAAGAATCCAAATTGATATGTGATGGATTTAATGGTGATGGGCTTAAGGCCCGTCCGCCCTGCTGGGCCCAAAAAGCCCGGCCCACGGGAATAGGGCCCGTGGATGGGGGTAGGTATAAAAGGGAGGAGAGAGAGAGAGATGGTAACCGTTGGACAGAACAACGTACGTACGTTCCTTTTCCCGCGCTCTCTTTCTCTCAAAACGCTTAAGGCGACGCTCTACTCCTTTCAAGGCAAATTGACATCATCGGATCAGAATTTCTTCCTCGATCTTCGGCATTGGTGTTTAATCTGTGGCTAACAAGGTACGCTCGAATCCGTGGTGTGCTTTACGATCGGTGATACGTGTTTTCCCGGCTTCGTCTTCCGCATTGATTTAGGGGTTCGATTTGGTGTCGAATCCGGTTTTCGGGATCCGTTATTCCCAACATTGGTATCGAGCCCGAGTTCGCGTTTTCCCGATCTGTTTTGATGTTTTTGATTGAATTTTCGCAAAAGTGTTTTCGGCCGTACGGATCGGGCGACAAATCCCGACACCCGAGCGCTCTTCGGCCATTTTTCCGTGTTTTCGTAAGTCGAAATCAAAATATGATGGCATAGGAAGAAAGGTGGCGTCGAGACGAGTCTGGCGATATGCAGAGCGCCACCGGGCGACGCCGCACGCGCCCACACGCGCGGCCGGGCGCTGCGCGTGTGGCACACGCGCCGGTGGCGAACCGGCGCGCGCCGCCGACCGACGAATGCCGGCACGCGCCGGTCCGCGGACCGACGCGTGCTGACGCCACCCAACGGTCAATAACCGCTAGGGTGACGTCATATATGACGCCGCACGACGACGGTGGCCGGCGGTCACCGGCCGGCGACCCGACCGGCGACCACCCGCGGACCGGCACGCTACGCGCGCACGTGCCGGATGACGCCGCGTGACGTCGGCCAGCGCGCACGCGCGCGCACGTGCGGGCGGTCCTCGCGAACCGGCCAGCGGCCCGACCGGCTCGACCGGTTCGACCGGTCTTTCCGGTCCGACCGGTCCGATGTCCGACGACCGGCGACCGTTGACCGACCGTTGACCGACCGTTGACCGTTGACCCCAAAAAAAAAAAAGGAATTTGTTTCTTTTTTCATGTATGCCTATGTGGTATATGTAATCCATTTTTTTATTATGCATTTGTTGCATGAATTATGGAAAATTATGTATTTTCCTTATGTAAAATTATGGATTATAAGTAATCCATTTTTAGTTCTGCATTTGTTGCAGGAACTATGATGCGTCATGCACGGATACCTGCAATCCCGAGAACAGACGAGGGAAATGCAAGACTGAAAAGGCTAATGACAGAGTTAGCTGATTATCGGTGGCATGACGGTGATTTAGTATCACATGTGGTCAGGGTCAATGAGATGATACAGGAAATCATCTTGAATGGTTATCTTATGCCGGATTTTGAGAAGGTGCCGGCTTTGATGAACACTCTTCCACCCGAATGGCAAGCGGTGTTGGATCGGTTATGGGAGGTCAACGTGGTCCCGGGTTATAGGAGGCTAGTGGAACCTTTTGTAAGAGAGTACTATAGGATTGAGTTGGCCAAAACTTCAACCCTTAGATTGAGCGCCACATGGCGCAGAGTGAATGCGCCTTGGTGGCGACATGAAAGCTCTCCAAAAGTTTTTCCATGGTTGGCAAATGTGCTTTCAGTTTTCTCTGATTTTTTGACTGATAGATTAGAAGGGACATTCCCTAATTATTTCTTAGATTAATTATGAGATGTTTTATGGGTGTAAATATCTCTTTCCATGTTGATATTTCTCTGTATATATTACTTAGTGTAATGTATAGTTGTATTATGTGAAAGCATTGTTATTCTATTGGATGTTAGATATTGTTGCTTTCTGTTATTGCTGGTTGCTGTGGGTAATTAGCTATGGGTAGCTATAGAAGTTTTTGTAACTTCATAGAATATATTTGCATAAGACAATTATATTAATAATAATTTTGAGTTAGGATTTTGGAGGATGATTGGAAACGTAGTGACCTTTTGATTCTCAAACCTTACTTGAAATTATTCATTAATATGATGGGTCTGTGCAAATAGAGATGCATAAATGATAGGCATTAATTATTCGTGCATGTATGTCGATGTGTTCGGATCGATGTTTTCAGCAACTAAAAATGTGATTGCTGATATGAACGGCAACAATTGTGAAATATTGAATATGAAGATTCAATATGTGTTGGAAAAGCAAGAAGCACTAGAAGCTCTTGACCATGTTATGGAAGATCTAGAGGGTGCCATGCGCCACCTTGAGCTGGCTGAGGACCGCCTAACGGCATTTGAGCCGAAAATAGATAGTTTCTATGCTGGTTCTAGCTCAGAAAGGGCTTTGTGCTCTGAGCGCAAGCGTATTGATTCGTTCAATATGTGAGAATGCAAAGGATCAAGTCCTTATTATAAGAAATCAAGAGTTAACCAACACAAGAGAGGAAAACGTCCTCAAGTAAAGAAAATGTCAAGAGTGAGATATTACAATTATGACAAGAGAGGTCACTATGCTTGCGACTGTCGTGAGCCAAAGAATGTATACACCTCTTGTACATTTGAGAACTTTGCTTATGTGTTAAGTTCTGTATTATTGGCTGAATCCAATCCTTTGTGGACTGTAGATTCGAGATGCGACATGACCATATAGTGAAGGATAGAGAATTCTTCGTGGAATTTTGACGAGTACCAACTGGAACTAAGTGGACCTATGTAGGAAATAACTCCAGAGATGAAGTTAAAGGAATTGGCACCGCCAATTGAACATGCGTGGTGGACGCAACTTGTTCCTACATGATGATCTATATGCTCCGGAGATTCGTCGAAATTTAAGTGTCTGTTTTGATGTTGGTTAAACTTGGTTTTGGTATGAACTTCCATAATAAAGGTGTAGATTTGTGTTTAGATACAAACTACTATAGTTGTGGTCACTTACTTGAATGGTTTTATTGTACTAAATGTTGACTATGATGATGTCAATATGTTATTCCCTTGTTTCACATCTTCTACTTTATATGATAATGATGTGAATATGGTGGCATGCTAGACTTGGTCATATGGGCCAACAACATATGAAAAGACTAGCCAAAGAGGGCTTGTTGGGCAACATTGAAAAGTCGATTTGCTTATATGTGAGCATTGCCTAGAAGGGAAAACGACAAGGAAACCATTTGGAAAAGGTAAAAAGCTGAATTTCCTCTGCATTTAATCCATTTAGACGTCTCGTGGTTCAATGAATGTGAGAGGAAGGCATGGGGCTGTTTATTTCATCACTTTTAATAGATGATTATACTCGATTTGGATGTGTCTATTTGATTTCTCATAAATCTGAAGCGATAAGTTGTTTCAAAAGGTTTATGACCTTGGTAGAAAATCAATTAGACAAGAAAATAAAGGTATTTAGATCCGATCGAGGTTGAGAATATTCATCTGATAAGTTCAGAAAATTATGTGATGAAAAAGGAATAGAAAGATAGTTGTCTATTCCATATACTCCTCAACAAAATGGTGTTGCGGAGAGAAGAAACAGAACCCTACTGGAATGGTTAGGTCCATGATGGCGCATGCTAACTTACCTATCACTTTTTTGGAGTGATGTGTTGTTAACTGCTGCCTATATACTTAACCGGGTGCCTTCCAAAATCAGTTATTTCCACTTCATATGAGTTATGGACAGTTAGAAAACCAGACTTAAGTTTTCTTAAGCCATGGGGTTGTGCTGCCTATACTCATGAGTCCTCTCACAAGTTTGGGAAATTGGGTCCCAAAGAAAATAAGAGTATTTTCATGAGATACTGCGAACACTCAAAAGGGTATGTGTTCATAGGTGAGCAGGAAAATGGGAGTATAACTGAATTTGAATCACTGGGTGTCACATCCTTAGTGGATGAATTTCCTAATATGGGCGAAATAGGGAAAATTACTCCCTATTTGAAATCTTGGATCAAGATAATGATATTAATGAAGTTCATCCAAGTGGGAGTAATATGAGAAATGATGAATTGAATTCAACTCATTCTCAATTGCAAGCACTTGATGAGACAACATCATCATTACCTAATCCAAGTGGGAGCATGATGGGAAATGATGTGCAAAGTGTGCAATCTCCCATACGGCGAACAAGTCGCCAAAGTATTCACCGTCGACGTTTTGGCATTGAAGGGGAAACTTTTATGGTTGCTCCACAAGATGAGGATGAGCCTAGAAACATTAATGAGGCTCGAATTGCCCTAGTAGGGAAAAATGGATTAATGCAATGGAAGAGGAAATGGAGTCAATGAAATCAAACCAAGTCTCGGGAACTGGTTGATCTTCCAAAGGGACGCAGAGCTATTGGGAACAAATGGGTTCTCAAAATAAAGCGAAAGGCTGATGGCTCGATAGAAAGGCATAAGGCTCGCCTTGTGGCGAAGGGGTATAATTAACAGGAATGAATAGATTATAAGGAAACATTTTCTCCTGTAGTGAGATTTACCTCAATTCGCATTATTCTGGCAATAGTGGTTAGTCTGGATCTTGAGTTACATCGATGGATGTAAAGACCGCTTTCCTCAATGGAGAATTGGAGGAAGAAATATATATGGAACAACCTGTTGGTTTCATAGTGAAAGGCCAAGAAGAAAATGTATGTTGACTTTTGAGGTCGATATATGGCCTTAAGCAGTCATCGAGATAATGGTATATACATTTTCATAATGCCATAATGGCATATGACTTTACAATGATAGATGAGGGTCATTGTGTATATATCAAAAGATCCAAGGATCATTTTGTGATCATATCATTATATGTTGATGATATACTAATTGCCGGAAGCAATATGGAGTTTGTTAAGACTGTCAAGAGTTGGTTGTCTTCCAACTTTGAGATGAAAGACATGGGTGATGTAGCATACATTCTTGGAGTTAAGATTTCGAGATTGTAAACCCATAGACACTCCTATTGCAAAGGGTGAAGGATTGAGCCATAGACCGTGTCCAAGGACTCCACAAGAGAAGGAACAAATGAAATATGTTCATTATGTTAGTGCTGTTGGAATGCTTGATGTACGCTATGATGTATACAGACCCGACATATGTTTTGCAGTTGGAATGGTGAGTAGATACCAATCCAATCCAGGTCCAAAGACAATGGAAAGCCGTTAAGAGAATACTAAGGTATCTAAATGGGACTGCTGATTATATGCTTTGAGTCATTAAGAAAAGGATCTCGCGACTCGAGGCTATACTCGATGATGATTGAGGAGGAGATTTAGATGAAAGAAAATCTATCTCTCGAGTTTGTTTTCTTACCGAATAATGGCACCATATGTTGGAGCAAAGAAGAAACAAAAGTGTATAGCCTTGTCCACGATGGAAACTGAGTCCGTGGCATTATCAGCAGCAGTATATGAGGATGTTTGGCTTAAGAGATTATTGGATCATTTAGGTGTTATTGGAAGTGCTGCAGATTCGTTATTGGTTAACGATGATAGCCAAGTAGCAAAAGCGTACATCAAAGATCCAAAATATCAAGGCAAGACCAAACATGTAGATACCAAGAATAACTTTGTTTAAAATATAGTTGCACGAAATGATATGAACTAAGAGTACATACTACGCATAAGATTGGTAGCAGATCCTATGACAAAGCCAATACCTAGAGATGTGTTTTGTGGCTATGTGAAATCTCTAGGGTTGCGTAGAGGCTGATGTACTGAATATTGTTTTTTCCCTAAAGTGTTCACATATGATGAATTTGTGTTTTTCATCATTAATGTCTATGAATCTATGTGTGATCTTTGTGCATCTTAATGCTCAGTGCATTACTTTAAGTTGAGAAAGTATGTCGGACAGATATAAGATTAGCCCACTCACACGGTAATCGCCTCTATTTACCGTGTGATAAATAGAGATGAGACTGTTTTTAAGCTTATTATCTAAGTGATAATCGAGAGCTCAAGCTTAAAACACGTATGTCGCCTTAATCGGGTGTTAAGATGAGGACATAATATCTGTCTATGTCCGAAAGTAAAATACCCCACATATTTTACTTTATCCGTCTATGATGCCGATGTGAGTTCGATGAATTTTGTGAATGAGTAGATACGTGAACTCAAGTTAGACATTGGGTATGTCCGAACTATCATCTGTACGGTATTGAAGGTGTAGACATACGCTCCATGGGAAAGGAGTTAATACCGTAATACGTATTTCATACTACGTATGCATGAGACGACCAATAAGAGTGGCAAAAGTTTGATCTCAACTTTTATGTCGTGTGAGACTCTTGAGGAAAAGAGTTCCTCAATTCTTAGTCCCCTCATGACTCTTACTTATTCTCAAGATTTCTATTTAGTGTTTGCTATCTTAGGATGTTGCCAATGGTCATGAGTGATTCGATCTAATGGGGCATTTCTAGAAAAGCAAGCTGGACTGAAATTGAGAGTTTGAAGGAAAGAGGAAGATCGATTTTGGAGAATCACATTGTAGTTTTGTATTCACCGGTTAACCAATTATGACTGTCTTTGTGATAATCATAATTGTGAATACAATAAATATATCATTGTTTAAAAGAGATCAAGAGAGATATAAATGTGATCGATCGATCTAGGGTACCGCATACTAAATCTACTCGGAGTGTGATGCCCATTATGAGCTGCTATATATTCCTAACAGATGTATGGCAACGAGCTCTCTCAAAGTATGCTTGGTCGCACGGATTATTCACCGGTATGAATGTTGAAGAGAGGAAAAGAGGATTCTGTTCGGCCCACCATGTTAAGTGAGAGTCTATGATGGATTTTTCTCTGATGGGGATGAGTAGGGCCTGTCCGCCCATGTTGGTTTTGTACCACCATGTGCGAGTGGGAGATGATGGATTTAATGGTGATGGGCTTAAGGCCCGTCCGCCCGCGTTGGGCCCAAAAGCCCGGCCCACGGGAATAGGGCCCGTGGATGGGGGTAGGTATAAAAGGGAGAGAGAGAGAGAGAGATGGTAACCGTTGGACAAACAACGTACGTACGTTCCTTTTCCCGCGCTCTCTTCTCTCAAAACGCTTAAGGCGACGCTCTACTCCTTTCAAGGCAAATTGACATCATCGGATCGAATTTCTTCCTCGATCTTCGGCATTGGTGTTTAATCTGTGGCTAACAAGGTACGCTCGAATCCGTGGTGTGCTTTACGATCGGTGATACGTGTTTTCCCGGCTTCGTCTTCCGCATTGATTTAGGGGTTCGATTTAGTGTCGAATCCGGTTTTCGGGGATCCGTTATTCCCAACAATATGCATATGACAAATTTACCTTAAACTACATTTGTGACTACCAAAAATCTCAAACCGGTATATTCGTAACAAATTTACTTTCAGTAAGTTTTCACTAAATTTTACCGTTAAATTTCTGAATTAGAAACACGTGATAGTTGATAGGTGTAACAAGTTGGATTTTACTTTTTCATTTATCATTAGTGTACTAATTTATGTTTTTTCATGGAATTATTTCAATTTAATGGAAATTGATGGAGGGTAATTTTGTCACAAATACATCCATTTGAGATTTTTAGTGGTCAAAAATTAATTTAGGATAAATTTATTATGGGTCAATTAATTTAGGATTTTTATAGTAAAAAAAATTAGTTTGGATAAATTTATTACGAGTCAACTAGTTTAGGGTTTTTATAGTAAAAAAAAGTAATTTGGATAAATTTATCACATGTATACTAGTTTAGGGTTTTTCATAGTATTAGCCAATTTTTTCTATTAAACATCAACCTTGTGTTCACCCGGATTGACATAGACTAATGAGTAATAAAACATTCATATGCTCAATTGGCCCCGACTTTAATCGGGTTTAGCCCACTCAATTTTTATGAACACGGACCTTGTATCCCAAGAGAAAGACCCAAAAAATAATTTTACTAGATAATCACTAATTGGCTATCTAATACTTCACTTACTTTCAACAAATTCGATCTCATTTTTAGTTGCGAAACCCCAGGCGACCTCACCCGGATCTTGTAGACATTCAATTGAATTGAAAGTGAAGAATATTAATGCAATTTAATGGGAGCATCTTTCTTCAATGGGCTTGTTCGCAGAGACAATCTATCCCGTGTTGAATGATTCGATCGACGACCATGTTAGTTCGAATTGAATGAGACTGAGAGGCTTGATTATAAAATGAATTTAAATTCAAAGGCTTGACTAAAGAAATTAAAAGCTCGAGAATTTAATTGAAGAAAGCGCGTAAATGCAAAGATGAAAGGTCGAATTTAACCATCATCACTTACATCGTCTTTCATGTATCTTTCTTTTTTTTTTCTTTTAAGCCCATACGATTTTTTGGAATAAGTAAAGAGAATGCGAGTGTTGACTCTGAAGGAAAAAAATCGAGATCACAATTCTCAATCATCCAGATTAGTGTAGGACCAAGAAATAGTCTCCGTTCACATAGGTCCTCCATGCCCTAGCTCAGGTTCGAGTCCCCTAGGGCAGAGCCCGGGACTCCGGCATGCGAGCCGAGGACACCGGATGCCCCAACCTGGGTCCCCGGTTTACCAGGGGCCTATTTTTTTTTCCAATCTACAAATAAAAGCATCATTAGGACTGACGAAAACGATAAAAGAAAACAAGACAGTACCCTAAGTACCTTCCCAAATACAACCTTGAGCAGTCGGTCTTTCATATGTGACTAATTACATTATTCAGCTACATTGGGACGACTAAATCAAAACTCGTACCACCCCTAAATCAGAACAATTAATGACGCATAAAACGGGTCCCCAAAAAAGATGAGTTGACCGGAACATTTAATCTCCTCTCAAGTAAATCTTGGGCAAGCTTCCGGAGCAACCTCTCTCCCACTTGATCTTTCAGGATGAAGCTTCAATTCCTGGCTCACGAATTTGAATCGAGGTTTTCGACAAACTAGCTTCAAGTTCATTTAATTCATCCATGTCCAGCTCGTCGTCGTCGTCGTCAAGCAGGACCTCTTCAGATTCGGCCACCGCACTTCTTGATGTGCTTGGTTGCCCCTCTGCTGATTTGCCTCCGGCCTGAAATTGAACAAGTGCAAAGGTAAGGAGCAAAGATAAAGAACCGTAGAACTCAAAAGAATAACAAGCACGGATATCTTCAAGCCAGCCTGCACACGTCAAACACCGCTCCCTCCAAAGGGATACTAAAAGGTGATGGGTATGCACTAGTTCATGCTTTGGACATACCAATAGCACATTCAACATGTCTAGCAAATTGGTTAATATGAGCAATTAGTACGAATTACCGCTTCATTACCCGTATATTGTCACAGGGTCAGGTGAATTAAACAGACAAAAGTTTTGCAAATTTAAGAGACAATTTTTATACCACTGCTCTTTTAGCCTACAATCTGCAATTTACAGTCACACTCCAAAGCTACAAGCAATCTTTAGCTTCCTAGTTGCTAGGAGCCTAAAATACTATATAACGCCTAAAAGAAAGGTGAAGAGGGTTTACATTGTCTTTGGCATCTTCTGGTTCTTCCTCTCTCTGGTACTTATCATATGCCTCAGCATCATCCACAAACAAGCTAGCATCCGATAGAAACAGCTCGCGCCCACTGAAGTGACAGAAAACCACATTAGCATCATATCCTACCAACAGGCTTCTCCAAGTTCAGCAGGAAAAATTAATAAAAATACCTCATGCGGTCATTCTTGGCCCTTTCTGCTCGCTGAGCAGCCAAACCAACTTCCCTTTCTTCAATCTTTTTCTTCTTCCATTGCACGAACAACTCGGGAGTCATTGGAGTTGAAGCAGTCAATTTTGATCGCTGAAGTAATCAAAATGTAAGTAGCAATGGATATTGATGGATAGTGATGGTACATAATAAGCAGATACTATCAGGAATAGAAATGAAATCAGTAGAAAAATGTCAGTTTTCTTATTATGACGGAAAACATCGTCAATGCTGATAACCTGGTCTTCAATCTCATCTTCAATGGGGGCCTTGTCAGCTTCTTCCTCAATAAGTGCCTTCATTTGTGACTTCAAAACATATCCTGGTGGTAAAGCATGTCTGTAGTGGCAATCTTTTCCACCATTTGGGCACGACCAGAACCAACCATATTGTTTCTTTTCAACTGCTTCCAGAAAGTACTTGCAAACCTGTTTACACAAAACCATGATCATATGTTATCCCAGCAACAGGTAAAATATATATCAAGGTTCTTCTGAGAACTTAACAAAGACTTATAATATGATGTTGAGCAGTAATTTCAATTCCTAGAGATTTCCAGAGAACAATAAAGTCAAGCATGGACTGCTGTGAGGCAGAACTCCTGGAAAGATTTTTCCACTAAAGTGAAATACACGTGGTGTGTTCAGTCACAAGACAGTAAGGAACATTAAACTGATGGGCAGTCCTTTGTGATTTTTTTGTAGACCAAATCATTAGTTTTGTAAAAAAACTATAGAAATAAACAATCTTAACTATCTAAGGACGAATTATAATGTCCAGATATTGTATATGGCATACAGCAACAGTTAAAGAAGTTTGCCTCACTTTCAGCGATACAGAGCAGTTGAAAGCCTATAGCTTATTTACACGCGAGCCTGTGTGCATGGATATGAGAGAGAGAGAGAGAGAGAGAGAGAGACATACAATCTCAGTGGGCTTATTCTGATTATATTCTTTCTTCTTTGACTCCACAACCTTCTCCAATGTCTCTTGATCCCAATCCTCCATCGTATCTTAAATCCGAAGTAATCATTATTATCAGACTGTAGGATAGCTCAAATATAGGACACAAGACAGCTAAAGAATGGCATGTGGACGACAATCCACAGAAAAAGCCCAGTGAGCTACCTTCATCGCGTTTATCGCTGTAGATATCTATCTTCTCACCCTTCCTTTGGACATTCAGATCATGGGAAAACTTGCATTTAAACCCTTTAGTACACTGCCCCGCCTTGTAAAATTCGCATAATATAGATTTGGGATCAACACCTATCCACCAAAACAGCATACTATATTGAAGAAAGCAAAATCTACAGATAAGTTATTTTCCACTATTAATCACCAAAAACTACAAGTACAATCCATGGACAAGTCAGCGAAGACTATTGCTC
The DNA here is from genome assembly GCA_014182375.1 of Eucalyptus virginea. Taxonomy (NCBI): domain Eukaryota; kingdom Viridiplantae; phylum Streptophyta; class Magnoliopsida; order Myrtales; family Myrtaceae; genus Eucalyptus; species Eucalyptus virginea. The sequence continues at coordinate 50,589,642 of CM024520.1, forward strand.
CAAAGGGGCTAAAAGTTCGAAGTAATCACAATGCAAGTGCACATTACATACCGACTGGCACTTTCGGCTGACTGACGGCAATCTTGAAAAGATCATTTAGCTCCTTCTCTCTGGCCTTCTCTTCCTCCTTCTTCTTCTGCTCAAGAAATGCAAAGCCTCTACCGTTATTATTCCATTTCACCAAAATCATTAAACACTTGTCGTCCTCAGCATGAAAAATATTAAAATAAAATAAACCAAGAGCTCTCTCATTCGTAAATTCCACACCAAAAAAAAAAAAAAAAAAAAAATCAGGACCGTTTGCTCTATACCCAATTCGCAAGTCGGCGTTTTTTACAAGATCTAAAGAGAAAAGGATGACCTTGGCGGCGACTTTCGATGCGTCGGGCTTCGGCTGACCGATTGCTGGAGAGACTGGACGTACTTCTGGACGTTCTATCATTTCCTCCCACTATGTTTTCACAAAAAAAAAAAAATCCATTTTCTCATCAAACCTTTCACTTTGCTCACTCCTTTGGCATATTCCACGGCCCTACGTTCCACGGCTAATCATCTCCTCAAATTGATTTGACGACTCTGTTTTTGTAGCCTCATTTCTTCGTTGAACTTGTTGATGAATGCCTCGACCCGATGGTTGAGCTCGTCCGGAGACTTAGCTCCTTCCTCAGCTGAATGGCGCGATCCTTAAACGTCGCTGATTTCTGCATCGAAGGCGACGGCGGCAGCGGCGGCGACGACAACAAGCTGCTCTGACGGTCGTCGGCGTCGTCCACCTTCATGGGCCACTTGGTCGGCTTTGCCCCCGCCTCGACTATTGCTTTCCATACGTTTTCCATGCTCTCGTTCGATCTCCTCGGCTAGCTTTTCTCAGAAACTTTGCCCACTAAGAAATAATACAAAGTCAATTACATGAAAAAAAAAAAGTCAACAAAAAAGAAAAAAATACATCAATAAAAATAAATTTCATGAAAAAAGCGATATTACGTGATTATTTATATTGACTTGATTTCATGAATCCGTTGACCGAAATATCAAAAGACAGTCCCGTCATCCTCGCATGTAATGCAAAATCTGAAATCGATACCACCTCACTTTGCCCTTCTTACCTTGGAAGGCGGTCGCCGTCGGCAGCTTTCCGGCGGACGAGCCTTCGGCGAAACCGGAGCTTTCTCCGATGAGTCCACCCGCTTCCGCGGCGTCGACGCGGACCTCCCGAACGCGACCCTCCTCCCTTCGCAGTCGCCGTTATATCCATCTCCGCCCCGAATCCCCACGCCATTTCCCCACCACATCACCACTCTCTTCTCCTCGAAAACCCTGTACTCGTCGAAAAGCCTCCGCCCAATTGGGCCAGGCGGCGGCGGCGGCGCCTGCGACGGTGCCTCCACGACCGCGATCCTCCCCGGGGCGGCAGCCTCGGGGACGCTGGAAGCACCTGGAGGTGGCGGCGATGGCTAAGATGATGCCGTTGACGACGACGAAGAGGTACGGGGGCCCTGAACCACGAGAGGAGCGAGCCCAGAGCGGGAGGCATCCGATGGGCCAGAGGGTCGGCGGAGGTCGATGGAGCGGAGGCGGCTCGGAGCGGGCGACGGCGGCGATGGACACCGCGCCGGCCGACACTAGCAGGGGCTGTCAGGGACGCCATCAGAGCGCTCGACGACACCATCTCGACAACGATTGTTTCAGCAGTGGAATCTGAGAGTGCGAGCTTTGCGGAGTGAAGTTTCGGCGATGATGATGATGATGATGAGCATCGGCTGGTGTTCTGCAGAGCTATAAATAGACGAAGACGAAGACGAAGAGTGTAGAGGGAGACGCGGTTTCGGGGGTGATCTGGAGCCGTTCGATCCGGATCCGACGGTGGACGCGGAGCAGCGCTGCTTCCGTTGGTGAGAGGAGGCCTATGGGGCCCCACTCCACCTTCTTTTCCTTTTCAAATGATATGCTTGGAATTAAATCGGCCGGTTGACCGACTTTCTGTTTGACAAGTCGTGGCGAGGGGGACTAGAAAATTCAATTGAGATGTATGACCGTCAACCTATCGATCGATTCCAAACGTAGGACATCCGACAGTTCGAGTTCGACGTCTCCATTTCAATTACTTTCAAGTTGATCTCGATCGATGCAGGGGATAAGGCGATCTCTGTAGTATGTACCGACATTATCGGGTCGGAAATTCTGAACGCTCGATGCTGTTAAAATTAAAAGAAATGGAGAGGTGGCCAATATAGGGTCGGATTGATTAGCTTTAAGCCAATGGAATATAGTTATCGGGATGTGTTTCGGTAGGAGCAACTCATTGATCGTGATGACGTATTATCGATAGCGATTAATTGAGTGTGATCCAAAAAGTATCCATCTAAATGTAATAGCAAAAGAAAAAAAAGGTAACTTAGATAATATATTTTAAATGCTCTTCGCTGATTATTACTTTTATATACTATTTCTAATTTTATTATCACCGAAGTTGAGAAATATAGAGTGTTTGTTGGTCAATTCCCCCTTATATTTTTAAGAGCTTCGTGATGCTCGTATGGCTTGCTGTGCTAGCAGAGTAGCAGGACCTAATTTCCAATTTTATTATTATTTTTTAAGAAATTGAGATGTTATATGGTAATTGCGTCATAGGGCAATCGTCGATTTAAGCTGACCTTGAACATGCGAAGAGTGCATGTAGCTTTATCAAAGCCCGTCTCTTTGAAAAACCAAGCTCCATTGAATTTGAGATGAACTAATGAAAAATGGAAAAGCCAAAAAATGTAAAAAGAAAAAAGAAAAAGAGAGGCCCCAAAAAGCTAAAAGAAGAAGAAGAAGAAAAAGGATTGCTTTACGTGTTAAGACTTATCAAAGTTAAAAAAAAGTTTTAAAAAAGGGGGATTGCTTTATGTGTTAAGTTATCTTGATTATTTACAAAGTAGGTAGCCTTTTCTAACTGCTCATTCCATCCAGCCATTGTTCGCGGCGTAGCTTGCCATTCTGCCCCGTATAAGACGGCATCCTTAAGTTAATTTGAACAAATTTGGGAGCCTAGTTTGATGTGGATTGGGACCGAGCACGCTAATCGTGGCCCGGATTGTTCCTTGGTCAAGGGCTTGTGGCCGAGCTTATTGCCCGTGGTGAAGGTCATGGCAAAGCGCACGGGTCTTGGTTGAACGTGCATGGGGTCAAGCCTATACAGATTATGACAAAGGACTTGACCCCATGTTCTTGCAGGAGGTTGGGGTGTCGGGAGATTTTAGTTTAAAAGTTGAAGATCCCCGTTTGAATTTTGCTAATTTCTTACAAAATCGCTTTGGATTAGAGCGACTTCTATAGGTCAGACGTCTCGACCTAATCGATATATGAGGTTAGGGGTGATTCTATATCCTCACCGTTACTTTGGATTTAGGGAGCAGGAATTTCATCCTCCACTATACTTAAATTAATATTTTTTTTGCCGAGTTACTATTAAATGAAGACACTTAATAATTAGTTAATGGAAGATCTCGTTGAAGATTTGTATGTAACGAAAACCAATGGGATTGGGACACACGAGTGTAAGGTTTCATTAGGTAAACATCCGGAACTAACATAGATTTAAGGCAAAAAAAAGTAGAGAAAAATCGAGCAATGAAAGAGGACCGTCTTTATCGGTGCCAATTTTAAGAAAGATACATCACGAGTTGGATTTTTCAATGGTAGATTTATCCATCCATTTTTTGCAATTTTTTTTTTGGATATGATTGTCGCATCCTCTTTAGATGAACTTAGTGTTTGAAATTACAATAGTCACTCAATCGAATAAGTTCAACATGCCCCTTAATCAAACTCATGCGATTGGATTAATCAACTCGGCTTGTCATAAACAATGAGGGTTGCTAGCAATAGTGCTCGAATATCGACAAAGAAATCATTTCTAGAAAGAGGAAATCGTCTTCCTCCAAAACTCGCACGAGATGCCATCATCCACAATGTTCGACACTGTCTTCTTGGCAGAAACGCACGACAAGTGGTTGACCCCATTGGCTCGAAATGAGTACAAGTCAACATCATTGACTAGAATCGAAGGTATCGTGTATACAAGTGTATACCCCCCTCGTATGCCAAGTACTGAATCTATAAAACACCAACTTCGCATCTGAAAAATAAACAAAATTGGAGACGCCTAATTATTCGATTTGACTCTAGATTAATCAATTTCACTTCCCATCTCTTCCATATTAAGATAGATTATGGAGGAGGGCATAGATTTTATCTAATCTTTATTGATTGAATATACCTAAGAATACATTTGTACATGTGTCACTCTCTCTGTTTTTATATTTGTATTTATATCGATGAGCAATGGATGTTTGAGGGTAATTGACTAAATTGATACCGATTGATTGGATGAGGGCTACTCGACTCGCCTCGTGGCGTTCTCAAAGGTAAAGTAAAGTGTCACGTTAAGTACTTAGGAGAAATAAAGAACCGTGGATTAGGTAAAATGATTGTGGATAACCATATCCTTTATCATATATTATTTGAATTGTGGGGTCGATTCAAGCCGCGAGTTAGCAGCTGCAAGATTGATGGTGTTTCCCCACACCCCACGAGCATGGCCTTCCGCATGTCTCCATCACTTTAGGATGGTGCTCTCTGTCCTCCTCGCTTGTGTTGAAAAAGGGAGGTTGTTGGTCGGTCCATTTAAAACTTGGATAACCTTTTGAAGCTGATATTTCCTCCATTGGAAATGCTTTCGAGAAAATGGAGGTTTTTCATTTTTGAAGTCGGTCTACAGAAGATGCTTCGTACCCGTACACACTGCACGCTCCTATGTTTTGCAGGTGGCCAACAAGGGAGAGAGAGAGATGATACATCGTTCAAATGCAAATCATACGCCATGCTCATGAATGACATCATATCAATTTGAGGTGCCCAATTTGTTAATACAATAGCACATCTCATAATTGTGGGTTTCTTTTTCCTAAGTCACTGACATTTAAAATGACTTAGATCTGTCGTCATTGGTTGCGACCGCAATTTAAGGAGGGCTTCCGACATTTTGGGTTCAGATTTAAAGATCGTTTGTCTAAGGTTAAAGGATATAACTTTTTGCCCTTTTTATTTATTTGGAAAAGGGTATGAACTTTTTCTGAATCTAAGTTCGTCAAGGAAGACCGCAGCAGAATTCCCGCTCCACACGAAATCTTACTCCTCAAGGCAGCATTGCCGCCCAGAAAATTTACAGGATAAGGTTAAACGGGCCCCACTTAAATTAAAGAAAAGGCAGGAAACGTAGGACTTTTCAAACGTCCGAAAATAACTGCCGGTCTCGTCGCACCCGCAAAATCCGAAACCGAACCGCAACGGTTGATCTGCCGACACCACCACGGTACCACCTTTCTGTCCTCTTGCTCGGCCTCTCTTCGTATCGGGTAGTATCGCTGTCGTCAAATTTTCCAGGAAAGTGAAACCCCCTTCTACACTTCAAAAGTGGGCGGTGGTCTCCTGATCCCAGAAGTGCGTGAGGGTTAGGTTTTGCTTTTTCTTTTACCATGGTTTGATCTTTCTTGACCTTTGGAACCAGTCAGAAACCGACCCGGGTTCGAGAGCGCCGGTCTAATTTAAACTGTTTTTACCTGCTTATCCACGCTCTTTTCTTTCTCTGTAATTATTTTAATTGTGTCTCTTTTGTGGTGTTCGGCTTTAAGGTGAAAAGGGCAGATTTCTTCCCGTTTAAGGATTTGAAATTGGAGGATCAATTCTTAATCAACAATGCGAGTGCAAACTCATGATCTGAAATTTGGTCCACAATTAGTAATCATTTTAGTAATGGTAAATTTTGTTGTTGTTGTGTACGTTATTTTATGTTAGTAAATTGCGTTATTTCATTTGACGAATCGTCTCCCTCTCTCCCTCGTGTCATCTTACGTTAATTGTATGGACATGCTCCTCTATCATCAAGATGTTAAACATGGTTTCTTCCTTTTTTTCAGTCGACAACGGGTACAATGTAATGGAAGGTTTCGAGCATTCTACATGCATACGAGCCGAAACACACGAGTCGATTGCTCTCTAACCATGGTTTAATTATGGAAGGACGATGATCTTCAATTCTCTTGGCGCCTTTATCACATCTCAACAAATCCTAATCAGGGTATTTTTAGTCATTACCTTGACAAAACACTCTCATTCACATGGGATGATGACTTGCATGGATGAGACACCGACCGGTAGAGTTGATTAGGTGACGGTTGAAGCAGTTTTTCCACAAGTCAACATAGGAAAAGAGTGTGGAGCAAGCCGTTAAATGAGCACCGGCCAAATCCTAGGTTGTTGCCGAATAGCGTAGTCCTAGGTCAAAAGGATCTTTCTGGTTGTTATAGAGAACAACCGTATATTCCTATCGACGGAATCTGCCCATTATTTGTCCCATTGATTTAGGCCCTTTACATTTCATGGGCTTTAAGACAAAGCTTGATTTGATTTCGATGTCATTTCAATGATTTATTCTCAATCAATTCATGATCTAAAGGATGAAAGTCACCTTGCTAAGAAGGGAATGAGATAATGTTTGTCCATCTTAAATAAAGTCAATGGTAGTAGCACAAGATTAAACTTTTCGACCTTAGATAAATCTATCAAAAGACAAGGTGAATATGCTACCGATTTTCTAATTCGAAAACTTTAGGGCAAGGAAAAAATTGATAACATCTTCTTGACCTTTATAGATGAATGAGAGAGTTACATGAATAGCTCTTCTGATTTTAGTATGTTATGGAGAAGGACAAGAGTTTAGTAATTAACTAGTTGGTGAACCTCGCATGGTCTACGGATTAGATTTTCTTCTCATTATTTGTAATCATAAACCAACAATTGGTTTTTAGCATATAAGGTGTATAGAATCCTGCCAAATATTAAATCTAGACAATTTACTTTAAGAAATTCAAATGCTTAAAATCCAAATTAGAGTTGTCACTAATCAATTTGAATCAACTATTCAATCTTTGAACTGGGAAGCTTCATCCTAAAGTTCATCTTTAGGGTGTAGCAGAAATTAGAAGATTTCCTTACAAAATTTAAAATAAGGGAATGATAAAAGGAGCAATGCACTCACCCACAAATTGAAGAAAAAATTTGGTCTTTGTGATGCATTACTAACGTGGAACAAATGGTGGATAAGTTTCTTTAACCGATTAGAGGACTAAGCTGTTAATGCGCAAAATGACATTACAAATAGTTGGTGCTCCAATTGAAAGATAACTTGAATCACCATAAAGTTTGAGGAGCATTAACGGGATGGATGGATACCAATAATTAACAAGCTTGAGTAGCTGAGTGGCAAAAGGTATGATAGAATTCAAACAAAAAGGCAAATGTGATAATTTTTGGGAGAATATAAGAAATGGAAGCAATTGCTTCGCAAGGAAACAAGACTAGGATGTGATTCAAAGAAGAAAATGATTGATTTGAAGGAGGAAAGGTGGGAGAGGAAAAATTAAATCTTTATCACTTCTTATGTTACCCTTTTTTCTAATAGGATATGCCATGAAAATGTACCATTATAACATGCCAATCTTAAGTTTAGGATAAAGGCATACCTCGGGATTTTGAAGTTTTGTTAAATAGAATGTTCATAGATACACGATTATTACTAGAGATATCACATGGATATTTGCGCAAGGTCTATATACTAATGAGGATATTGAGAGCACACAACTTAATATCGGAGATGGTGTAGAATATACTGATGATAATTTAGAGTGTAAATTGTCGAACCGATTGAAGGTAAGAGCCATAGAAGAGTGGCACAGAGTTTATAAAGGCAATTCAAGGAAAGAAAGAAAATAAAACAACTGGATTAGCTCCGTTGAGTTTAGGACCATCATCGATTCTCAACTTGTCAAACTACTCGGGTTCGCTATAATGAGTTATGCCTTGAGTATTACTAATCTAGATGGCATGCTTGAGAAGCTTCGAAAGGCCAAAAAAGAAAGGAAATGATTGCTTTGTGGTTAAGACTTTCTCAATTCTTTGCAAAATAAATAAGCCTTTTCCAATGATCATTTGATTGAGCCGTTATTTGCGGAGCATGCCATTTCAAAAGCATCTAGGTTTATAGGGATTAAAAATATCATCATCGTGCACCCCCACATAAGAAGGCATCCTTAAGTTAACTTAAACAAATGATTTCCTGATTCTTCAATATCCGATTCTTCATGCTGCTGGAAAGTTCTTCATCGTATCAAATCATGATGATCATTCAATCCCAATAAGTATGGAGAAAAAGAGTAAGTCAAGTCATCTCAGGGCAAACTCTTTTCGGGTCGTTATAAATGATGTCAAAGTAGTATTCTTTACAGAGCAAATGGGTAGACATTAATACGAAATTTGTAGATGCCTAACTTTGGATTTGACTCAACATGAATCATCTGTGTTTCGATGGTAATACAGCTTCCAGATCTATGGTGTCCACTATTCAAAGATGAAAAAACTTCATCTTTTCGAAACGTTTTCCAAAAGGAAAAAAAAATCAGCTGAATAACAAAAGATTATCCTGGTTTTAAATGGACCGACCAACAAGCCTTTATCGACACAAGCGATGAGAGAGAGAGAGAGAGAGAGAGAGAGAGCACTATCCAAAAGTAGTGGAGACATTCGGAAGGCCGTGTTCGTGGGGTGTGAGGAAACACGATCAATCTAAGCTGCTAATTCACGGCTTGAATTGACCCCCAATTTGAATAGTTTATGATAAAGGGTATAATTATCCACCACGGTTATTATTTAACCGGACAGGTTATCTATTTGTTAGATATGGTTATAGTTGAAATCGAGAGAATATTCGCTCTTGTGCTCATCATGTGATACTTGACTTTATAGACCACAGGGTGAGCCAAATGACTCTTGTACGTTCAATTGGCCAAAAGGATCATATTGATTTTGTGCAAAAAATTTATGATTAAATTGATAGATTGAAAAAGTTTAATATTGAATTGGCTTATGTACAATAGATTTAAAATTGATTGGGTAATTTTTTCCAAGTCGCGGGGTGATCTTATTAACAAAAAATAATAAATAAAAGCACAAAGAAGTCATGTGAATTACATCGACTTCATTTGAGTTAAATGCTCATGTAGTGATCTGGCGTAGCCAATAAATGAGGTCACATGTCAATTGTAATTGATTTTGTGTGATATTTGTCAAATTATCTAACATTGCTTACTTTCTTTATATACATGTAATGTCACTCCACTTAAAAGTTTAAGTTTTTGATTTGAATTTTTTAACATGATATAAGAGTTGGGTTTCATGCGGTTTATTTCGCCCATGTGACCTCACATTCTTTAAATCCCACGTGCTACTTTTATCCGGGTTGCGATATGCTCAAAATTCTAGTGTTGTTCCTAACCCAACTGGCAATATGCTCAAATTTCATGTGTTATTTCTAATTTGTCTTGTACTATACTCTTATATACACGTGGCATTCTTCCCCTTATAAGCTCATCCTTTTGAATCAAACAATACATCACATAATCAATACCATTTCTTTACAAGTCACTCGTTTTGGAAGTGGCTTAATTTATCGGTTGTCGGTTGTGAATTGCAATTATAGGGACGTCCGAGCATTTTTTTAACCTCCAAACAATAGATCTTTTGTCCATGGCTTTAGGGTTTAGTTTATTTATTTATTTATTTTGTCTTCAATTCCGTTAGGAAAATGGTATAAATTTGATTCCTAAACCGGCACTTTTTTTCCAATATGGCCTAGAAATGCACGATTTGTGCTCCTCAAACTTATTTAACTTTGAGAATCTAAGTCTATTCGCTCTCTCTCTCTCAATTTAGATTAGATGGACTCGTCATGAACTTACTCTAAGAAAACAAAAATTCAGGTGAGATAAAAGAAAAAAAAACTAATGTAGCACGAAAGAGAGTTCCCCTGCTCCACATTAAATCTTAATACTTAAGGTGGCAAAACATCATAAATTTTTCCACCTAAAATATTACATGATAAGGTTAAACGGGGTCCCACTTGAATTAAAGAAAACGCAGGAGCGTAGGACTTTCCAAACTTCCGGAACAACTACCGGTCCATCCCCCTTTTTGTTAACCCGTCGGCCCCCAAAAAAAAAGCCCTTGACCCGTAAAACTCCGACCCGAATCGTAACGGTGCACCTCCCGACACGACCGCCTTTCCCGGTCCTCTTTCTCGACCCCTCGTCATGTCGGCAGTATCCCTCTCGTCTAATTTTCCAGGAAAAATTGCAGGGAAAGTGAAACCCCCTTTAACCCTTCGAACGTGGCTGATGGTCCCTGATCCCAGAAATGCGTGAGGATTCGGTTTGCTGCTCTTGGCCTTCGGGGGCAGTTGAAACCCGACCCGGTTTTGAGAGTGACGGTTTAATTTTAATTGTTCTTACCTGCTCATTGATTCTCTTTTCTCTATATGGTTATTCTAATGTCTTTCGTACGGTGTTGTGCTTTAAGGTAAAAAGGGCGGTAGATGCCTTCCCGAGCAAGGATTTGAAAACGGTAGGTGTGAGATGGAGGGGATGACCTCGATTGTTTTTTGTTTCTTTTATGATGTGATACTTAGATATGGTATCGCTAATTCCATCATGTATTTACCCTTTCAAATGTGTAAATGTTGTTCTTATCTTGAATCCAATGGACAGTATTGAACATGCATTCACTAGCCAAACTCACGGAACTTTGACATGTGATTACCCATAATTTTTTATCTTGAGAATTCTCACTATTTTCTTATCTCGTCTTATGTGAATTGCACAGACATACTCTTCTTGCATCAAGAATTTCAGAATGGTTTCATTCTTTTCTTTTATACCAAGAATAGGTGCGGCATACCAAGAGTTTTTTTAGCGCTATATATACGTATGATGGTCCACAGGTTTTTGGCGCAATATAATTATCGAAATACACGAGTCGATTACTATCTAGCCAAAGGATTCATTATGGAACAATAGAGATCTTCAACCATCTCACCGCCTCTAATCATGGATATATACTGGTCATTTGCTCATAAACACTCTCTTAGACAATGGCTTGAATTGATGGGACACCGACAGGTGGAGATGATTAGGTGACGGTCGAAGCAGTTAACTCAAAAGTCAAGATAGGGAAAGAGTGTGAGGCAAGCCGCCATATGAGCACCGGCCAGACTCTAGGTTGTCGCCAAATGGCGAAATCCTAAGTGGAAAGGATTTTTCTGTTTGTGACGAAGACCAACCGTTGCATTCCCACGCACAGAATCTGAACCATCATCGTAAGTTGCAATGAGACTGGGCCACATTGATTTATGGCCCTTTAGATTTCATGGGCTCTGTGACAAAGCTTGACTTGATTTTGATGTCATTTTTTTTCACTCTCTGTTCCATTTTTTAGGCTATATTTGGTTATCTGAATTTTTGATCAAGATAGGATTGATTATGATAAGATATGAAATCCAATAATTTTATTATATTCTATCAATTGTTTAGCGATTCGGTAATAACGTCGGATATATTCACATTATATTATGTATATTGTTTAGTATAAATTGCATACTAATATAAATGGACTAAAAATAATATAAAAGGAGATGGTAAAAATCTCTCACGACAATCTCATCTACTTTATTTTTATTTGCTTTTCTATTTTATTTTTTCCTCTCTTTTAAATTAATTCCTTTTTCATTTCTTTCTTCCCTTTCCATCATTCTTTAATAAAATTTTATTAAATAGTAAACTATACTAAGATACCTAAAATATGTAATAAATATAAATATATATTTATATATTGAATTTATTTTATAAAATATAGTTAGATTTGAATATATAAATAAAAATAAGATTACATTAATATAACTAAATTGTTATTTTTTGTTATTTTGAATTTCTTATATTAGAATTCAAGTATTACTTAAGTGTCCCTCCATGCCAAGTTTTGGCACTCCAGGTATTTGTACCTCATTTAATGTGGATCCCGAATGAGCGCATTAATTGTGGCTCAGATCATTCCTTGGTCAAGGACTTACCGTGGCCGAGCACATTGCTCGTGGTGGAGATCGTGGTTGAGCACATAGGTCTCGGTCGAGCGCGCATAGGGTCAAGTTGGTCAGCAGATACTTTGTACTTGTACATGTAACGAAATCGCATGCTGACTTCATAAAAATAACACAAGCAAATAATCCACCAAGTGGGATATAATAAAAGAACATAATTAGAAAAACATGTTAGAAAATTTGTTATCGAAATTCACCTAAGCCTAGGCCATGTCTCTATGAAGAGGTACTCTATGAATCTACTAGACTTTGAAAAAAGTTGGGATATAATGATGATATTCTATCAAGATCAAGGCTCAAAGAGATTGAAAACTCTCACAGAGAAAAAACTCACTTTTTCCTTTTCTCCTTTTCTTTTCTCTCTATTTTCCTTTTAAGCATTTTGATGGCTAGCATCTAACTATCCCTGATATAAATGTGTAGCTTTTAACCTAAAAGCAAAATTAATAGAAAAAAAAAAGTCTCTCAAAGAGATTTTGGCTTCATCTACTAACAGTATCCCATTTGAAGACAAATGTGCCCAATGCATCAAGTAACTTTGTATCCATCTTCTTTGAAAGCTAGTAACTGAGAAACTTGTGCCTTTGCAATATTCCTCATCAATCAACATGGAGTAATACCAATGGTAGTAGTATATAAAATATGCTTCTTTTTGTCCTGCTACCTTATCTACTACCTTAGTAAATATGTCAGCTAGATTGTTTGAGCTATCAATCTTTTATAGATTCAACTCATTATCTTTTAATACTGACTTGATGAAGTGATAATGCCTATTGATATGTCTTTTGCTAAATGCACTGCACTTTGACTATCATTTCACAGTGTACTAACTGGTTGTTTTCAATGTGGCTCATTCATGTAATCTTGTAACCACACGATTTCCTTGAAGGCTTCCATGATCGCCACGTATTCCGCTTCTATCGTCGATAGAGCCACTATTTTCTATAGTTGAGATACCTAACTTATTGCTATACCTGTACCTATTAGATATCTTAATATTCATTTTACTACAATCCAATACTCTTTACTTGGGTTCTGCATATATTGGCTCACAATTTCCACTACCCGTGCAATATTTGGTTTTGTGCTAATCATGGTATATATCAAACTTCCCACTATTGATGCATATTGAACTATCACTATCTCATCTTTCAAAGTCTAAATACTCAAACACATATTTTTGGAAAGTTTGAAGTGACTCGTTAGAGGAGTTGTAACCAGTTTTACCTTATTCATGTTAAGTCTTTTTAACACCTATTCACATAGTCTTCTTGCGACAATCATAATTTCTTATTTTTCTTATCCTTAATGATTTTCATGCCCAAAATATTCTTGGCCTCTCCTAACTTTTTCATAGCAAACTGCGATGCTAACAACCTCTTCAATTCTATGATTTTTTCATATTAGAGTTAACCACCAGCATGTCATTCATAAGGAGAGATATACGATATCACCATTGTCATACTTACGAAAGTAAACACAATGATTAGCCTCACGGTATGCAAATCCGTTTTCTTCCATGAAACCATCAAACTTTAAGTACCATTGTCGCGGAGTTTGTTTTAAGTCATACAAGCTTTTCTTCAAGAGACATACTCATGCTTCTTACCTTTGATTCAAAACCTTTATGTTGCACCGTATATAATTTTTCATCTAGGTCACTATGTAAAAATGTCATTTCACGTCGAACTACTCGATGAAGATCCTCTATTGCAACTATACTTAGCAGAATTCTAATTAATGTCATTTTCACTACCGGTGAAAATATTTCGGAGTAGTCAATCCATTTGTTTTGAAGAAAGTCCTTGACCACAAGTCTTGCCTTATATATGATACTACCATCTACTTCATTCTTAATCCTGTACACTAGCTTGTTTAACAGAACTTTTTGCGGTGGGCAACTTGGTCAAACACCCAAGTTTTGTTTTGAAGTAACGAGCCAATTTTGTCTCTCACAAAGACATTCTCCTACTACATGTGAAATATGTCTTTCTTTATCTCATCATAAGTTTCCGTTTTTCCAAAATCTGTATATAAGACATGACTCAGAATAGTATTAGTTGATTGATCAAAAATTACATTTGGCTTTCTTACACGTGTAGACCTTCTCAAGATAGATACTCTAGGGTCATTAGTTTGCTCCGAATCGCTGCGTTCCTCTTAAACTGCCTCCTCACTAATAATAGGCTCATCTTGAGCCTCTCCTTTAGATGCACTCGATATCTTGGAACAATCTTTACAGGCATTGTATTCAGCTCAACATATTCTAGTTCTATTGCTTTCTCATGCTCTGTTTGACGATTTTTGTACATCTTTTCTTCATGGAATACTACATTCCTACTATAGATGACTTCGTTATTCTCATAATCCCAAAACCTATAACCATACTCATCGCCGCCTTATTCGATAAAGACGAGCTTTTGAAATTTAGCATCAAGCTTCTTCCTATCCTCCCTGTGAATCAAAGTATATGCAATAAAACCAAATGCTTTTAGATGTGAATAATTAATCTTTTTACTTGACCACTTTTCTTGTGGTATTTTTTCATCCAACGCATTGGATGGACTCTTGTTGATTAGATAAACAATGTTGCATTAACTGTAGCAGTCCATAAGTGTAACGAGAGACCCGCATGTAGTCTTATACATCTCGCACGTTCTAGAATAGTCTTGTTCATCTTTTCAGCTACACTGTTTTTGTCAAGAGTTGTAGGAATGATCTTCAACCTGTGTATGCCTTCCTAGCTTAAGTATTTTGCAAATTCCTTACTCATGTATTCACTGTCATTGTCAGACTTCAGAGATTTAATCTGATAATCTATCTCTTTCCCTATCATGGTCTTCCACATTTTGAACATCTCGAATACTTCTGATTTTTCTCTGAGAGTTTAGACCTGAGTCTTCCTTGTTCCTGAGCCAGTCCCCACACATGAATATGAACTAACTCTAACTTCTAGCTTTTATTTTGTTGCCCATTCAATTGAAAATTGACTGCAATATGTTTTTCATAAATGCAACTCTCATCGAAATCCAACTTAACTTTCTACAAATCTGAAGTAATTTTTTTGAATGTAAGCTCGCTTTACACTTTTTTCATAAAGATATCCCAAACAATAATGTCAAAGAGTAGACAAATTACCTGTAACCACTATAATTGCAATCATATCACCGATATTGTCTCATTGGAGAAGGTAAAGTGGACTCATGCGCTTTCTCTTTGCTAATGCTCTTTTCCCGAGGTTATTTTTCACTTTCCACATCCAAACTTTGTTATTAAACATTCTTGGTCAAGTTTACTAGTTGAGATTAGAGTTTTATTTAATTCTAGAATATATCTAGTTTTACGTAAAAGTATATGTCCTTCAACCGAGATGTTTACAGATCAAAGTTCATTTTCAACAATCGGACACTGTGGCGATTTCTTACAACCACTTGCTCGAAATCTTCACTTTGGCATAATCAATAAATATGCCTCTTTAGAAGGTGCAATGGAAAGAAGCACCAGAATCAATAAACCACTCGTCATCATCAAGTCAAATCTCACAGACAAACACAAGTTCTCTAGCAAAGATTCATTGCTAACCACATTAGCTCATTGATTCTCATTTCGCCGCTTCTTTGTGTAAGTTTCACTTTGAAACCTCCAGTGTCTAGTTTGGTGACAAAATTAACACTCATCTTTTGCAACCTTTCTCTTTCCCCTTGATTGTGCCTTGTCACGTTCATCGAATTTTTCTCTACTTTTACTTCTCCCATGGTTCTCCATTGCTAGTGCCATCGAAGATGTAGATGCTAAAAAATTGTTTCCACCAGAGACTCTTCTTTGCATCTCTTCATCCATGATATTGCTCACAACATTATCAAGAGTCAAATCATCCTCCATGGTGCTCGGAATTCCTTGCACTGTGGTGTTGTAACTTTTCGGAAGGCAAAATAAAAATAATAGAGCTTGAAGCTTCATATCTAGATTTATGCTCATGAATTCCAATTGACTCGTGACCCTTGTGAAACTATTAATATGCTCTTGCTATAGAACCTCTATTACATAACTTTATATTAACCAGTTTCTTTAGCAAAAATACCTGATTTAATGTGGACGGCTTCTTGTCAATATTCGTTATAATATCCATGGCTTATTTTGCAGTTTTCGCTTTCACAATGTGATACCCTGTCTTTTTGTTAGCCTTAGACGAATCGCACCTGCTTTTGACCGAGAATTTTCCATCTCGATTCTACTTTTTTGGATCCACTTTTGCAATCTCAGGTTTCCAATCCTCAAGTGGTGCATAAAGATCTTTTTAATAAAGATAGTCCTTGATTTGGATTCCACTATTTGAAATCTTGCCCATCGAATTTATTGATTCTAATTTGATCTTCCGCCATACTATTTGCTTTCAATCGAGCGTCACTAAAAACCCCTCTTGATGGTCTCGATTAGCCAACTCAGGCTCTAATACCAATTGTTATGAAATCGCATGTCAGTTCTAGAAAAATAACGCAAGAAAACAATCCATAGGCATAATATAATAATAAAAGAGTAGAATCAGAAACACGCCAGAAACTTTGTTATTGAAGTTTGCCCAAACTTGGGTATGTCTCCGCGTAAAGGCATTTTGCGAACCCATTGGAGTTTGAAGAAAGTTGGAATACATTGATGATATTCTCTTAAGATTAAGGCACAAAGAGATTGAGAACCCTCACTGAGAAAAAAAAAAACTTACTTTTTCTTCTCTCTTTTTCTTTCATCTCTATTTTCTTTTTTAGTGTCTTAACGGTTAGCATTTAACTATTGTTGATATAAAGGTGTAGCATTTAACCTAAAAGCAAAACAAATAGAAAAGACAAAAAAATCTCTAAAAATGATTTGGCTTTGTCTGTGAACAGTACACATTGCAGGCTCCTATGTTTTGCAGGTGGCGGACGAGAGAGATGATATATTGTTCAAATGCAATTCATACTCCATGGGTCCTTTGTTTCTCCATTTTATTTCTTTTTTATTTCAAAAATCGCATTACAAAGAACCCATAATGTTTACCAAACAGTATTTGCACGGTTTTCATCTAAAGCCTTTTTGCACTTATGCACAGGCATTGGGTGAAAGCTCCCTAATCACCCTTAGTATACTTGACACTATCTTCTTTAATTCTGTCCGAGTAGCAACTAAAGCTTGTCGTTTGTCTCTTTTGGTAACCTATTGTTAGACACTATAATCCAAGCGGATTCGGGTCGAAATGGACAATACGGTGAGGCCCAAAGAGTAGAGCCCATTTCGCTGCCAATCGTGGGCCCATCGCTACAAAAGAAGGGAGGCGATATAAAGAACTGACAATCGATAATTAATAAAGAAATTAATAAAGAATTTGCACCGTTGAAAATAAAGAAAATAAAGAAAGTAAAGATATTCCTTTTCCGTTTCAACATTGAATCAACATATCTGGTATTTCTATCTTTCCTGTACAAGAACTTGCATCAACCCACAAAAGGCCCTTGAAAATATATGGCATCCAAAGAACAAAGAAATAATTACAACTGTTTTTGGACCTAACTATAGTATGACTCTTAGAAATAATTTTCACAAACTTAGGTCCCAAGGGAAAATGAAAAACAATAAGAATCATTTCCTCCCACTATATTTTCACAAAAAAAAAAAAAATTCATTTTTCTTGTCAAACGTTTCACTTTGCTCACTCCGTTGGCGAATTCTACGGCCCTACGTTCCACGACTGATCGTCTCCTTTAATTGATTTAATGACTCTTGTCTCTGTAGCCTCATTTCTTCGTTGAACTTGTTGATGAAAGCCTCAGCTCGACGATTGAGCTCGTCCGGGCTCAGCTCCTTCCTCAGCTGGTTGGTGCGATCCCTAAACGTCGCTGATTTTCGTATCAAAGACGGCGACGGTGACCCCAGCAAGCTGATCTGACGGTCGGTATCGTTTGCTTTCACGGGCCATATCGTCGATTTCGCCGCACCCGCCTCAACTATCGCTTTCCATATGTTCTCCATACTTTCGTTGGATCTCCTCATGGGTTTTCTCAAAGTTTCGCCCCCTAGAAATAATACGGAGTCAATCACATCAATAAAAATTCGACCAAAAAATAAATAAATTTCACGGAAAAAGCGATATTATGTGATTATTTATATTGACTTCATTTCATAAATCCGTCGACCGTCCCGTCATCCTCGGATGTAATGCAAAATCTAGAAATCGATATCACCTCACTTTGCCTTTCTTACCTTGAAGGCGGTCGCCGTTGGCAGCTTTCCGGCGGACAAGCCTCGGCGAAACCAGAGCTTTCTCCGACGCGTCCACTTGCCTCCGTGGCGCTGATGCGGACCTCCTGGACGCCACCTTCCTCTCCCCTTCGCAGCCACCGTTATATCCATCTCCGCCCCCGAATCCCCCGCCGTTCCCCTCCACCACCACCACCTCCTCCACTCTCTTCTCCTCGAAATCCTTAAACTCATCGAAAGCCTCCGCCTCCACCTGTGTCACTGGTGCCGCCTCCGCGACCTCCACGACCCCGATCCTCCCCGGGGCGGCGGCGGCCTCCGGCTGCGGGCGGTGGAAGCACCTGGAGGTGACGGCGATGGCGATGATGATGCTGTTGACGACGACAAAGTGGTACGGAGGCCCGAAGCACGAGAGGAGCGCCGCCAGAGTGTCGGCGGAGGTCGACGGGACAGAGGCGGCTCGGAGGGCTACGGCGGCAATGGACACCGCGCCGGCCGACACGAGCAGGGCTTTCAGGGAGGCCATCAGATCGCTCGGCGACACCATCTTGTTTCAGCAGTGAAGTCTGAGAGTGCGAGCTTTGCGGAGTGAAGTTTCGGTGATGATGATGATGATGATGAGAGCATCGGCTGGAGTTCTGCAGAGCTATAAATAGACGAAGACGAAGACGAAGAGTGTAGAGGGAGACGCGGTTTCGGGTCCGATCGATCTGGAGCCGTTCGATTGGATCCGACGGTGTTGCGTTGGTGTTTGGATTCCCTCGCCTGAGGGCCCCACCCGTGGGGCCCACTCCACCTTCTTTTTTTTTCCTTTTAAAATGAAATGCTTGGAATTAAATCGGTTAAGTTACCGACTGACGAGATCAGTTGACCGGGTTTCTGTTTGACAAGTCGTTGCGAGGGGGACTAGGAAATTCAATTGAGATGCTGACCGTCCACCGATCGATCGATTCGAAACGTGGAACATCCGACATTTCGAGTTTGACGTCTCGATTACAATTGCTTTCAAGTTGAGCTCATTTGATGCATGAAATGAGGCGATGATCTATGTAAGAACATTAATTGGATCGAAAAATATGAACACCTAATGTTGTTAGAATTACAAAAAGGAAAAAAAAGGAAAGGCAGAGAGATGGCCAATGTAGCATTGAGTTGACTAACGTTAAGGCAATTTTGACCCAAAAAATAAAAACTTTAAGTTGATGGAATATAATTATTAGGTTGTGTTTCAAGAACAATTCATCGATCTTGATGATACTTATTAATGATGGAGATCTGCCAAATTCATCGAGTGACTTGCAAATTACTATCCATATAAAGGTAATAATGAAAAGAAAAAATAACCCGATAATATCTTTTAAGTGCTCTTCGTTTATTATTAACTTTTGCTATATTTAGTGGAGGAGTACTTTCATATACAATTCTAATCTTATCATCATCGATTCTCTCTTAAAACTTTAGAGCTTTGTGATGCTTGTGCGGCTTGCTATGCTAGAGGAGTAGCAGAATCTAATTTTCAATTTTATTGCAATTTTAGAAGTTGAGATGTTTTATTGTAATTGCATCATTGGTGCAATCAGGTCGATTTAAGCCGAGCTCGAACATGTGTGAAGAGTGCACGTAGCTTCACCGAATCAAGCCTGTCCGTTCATAAAACCAAGCTCCATTGAATTTGAGGCAATCCAAAGAAAAAATCGAAAAGCCAAAAAACGTAAAAAAAGAAAAAAGAAAAAGGAGAGGCTCCAAAAAGCCAAAAGAAGAAGAAATAAAAAAAAGGATTGCTTTACGTGTTAAGACTTCTCAAAAATTAAAAAAGGTTTTATAAAAAGGGGTATTACTTTATGTGTTGAGGTATCTTGATTATTTGATTATTTGCAAAGTAGGTAACCTTTGCGAATGGTTCATTCGATCGAACCATTGTCCGCGGCAGAGCTTGCCATTTCGGAGGCAATTTTGTTTATAGGGATTAAAGAATGTCAACATCATGCCACCCCAATGTAAGACAGCATCTTTAAGTTAATTTGAACAAAATTGGGAGCTTAGTTTAATGCGGATTGGGACTGAGAGCGTTAATCGTGGCCCGGGTCATTCCATGGTCACGGCCTTACTATGGCCGAGTGCATTGCTCGTGGCCAAGCGCATGAGTCTTGGCCGATCGCGCATGGGATTAAGCTTATATAGATTATGAAAAATATGTTAACCCCATGTTCTTGCAGTAGGTTGGGGGTGTCGGGAGATTTTCAGCTCAAGAGCTGGAGATCACCTGTTCAAATTTTACCAATTCCTTGTAAAATGATTCTCGATCAAAGCGACTTGCATAGGCTAGAGGTCTCGACTTAACCAATATGAAGTTAGGAGTGCATTTCATATCCTAGCCGACAAAACACCAACTTCACATCTGAAATTTTTCTTTTTTTTTAGACGCCTAACTATTCGATTTGACTCCAGATTAGTCAACTTCACATCCCATCTCTTCTACATTAAGATAAATTACGGAGGAGGGCACAGATTTTTTCTATTCTTTATTGATTGGATACATCTAAAAATACATTTGTACATGTGTCACTTGTATCCATTTTTATATTTGTGTTTATATCGATGAGCAATATACGTTTGAGGACGATTCACTAAATCGACGCTGATTAATCGGGTGAGGATTGTTTGACTGTCAGAAAAATAGAAAGCTTGGAGTTTTGGGAAGAATTGTATATTGCTTTTCTATATTCCTTTCAATATGTAATTACAATCTATTTATAATACAGAGAGTCTAAAATAATAAAGGAATAAAAATATACACAATATCCCAAAGATGTACATAAAATATTCCCTATAATCAAAAAGACAATTAAGATCAATCGGCATCGGCAACGGTATCTTCAACACTCCCCCTCAAGCTCGGCGGTCTATACACATCGAAGACGCCTAGCTTGTTTAATAGATACAAATGTTGCCTCTGACATAAAGCCTTGGTAAAAATGTCTGCAGGTTGCTCTGTTGTTCTTATCTCTTTTGTTCTAATCACCCCACTCTGGATCTTGTCTCGAATGAAGTGACAATCAACCTCTATATGCTTTGTCCTTTCATGAAATACTGGGTTCATTGCAAGCTTAATTGCAGCATCATTATCACAAAATAGGACAAAGGGGCTCTCTTATCTCGTACACCAAGGTCTTGAAGAAGGCCTCTTATCCGACTATCTCACGGCTAGTCTTCGCCATTGCTCGGTATTCTGCCTCAGCGGATGATAAAGATACGGTTGACTGTTTCTTTGTCTTCCATGAAATTAGAGAATCCCCTAATTTTATACAGAATCCCGTGACTGATCTTCTACTCATGGGACAAGTAGCGTAATCTGTGTCACAATATGCTGTCATCTCCAAATTGTTGTCTCGAGACAGCAATATTCCCAATCCAAGACACCCTTTTAAGTATTTTATGACTTTCAGTGCCGCATTCATGTGAGACTGTTTCGGAGCATGCATAAACTGGCTAAGAATCTGAACTGCATAAGAAATGTCTGGCCTGGTCATGGTCAAATAAATAAGCTTTCCAACAAGTCTTTGATAAGCAGAAGGATCTTTAAGCAAAGGATCCTTGTTTATAGGTGACAACCCTTTGTCATATTCAGCTGTCGTTAATCTGATATTCTGATCGATTGGAATAACAGCTGGCCTAGATCCTGACAAACCTGCTTCTGACACAATTTCTAAGACAAATTTCCGTTGGCTAAGACAAATGCCTTTATTTGACCGTGCAATTTCTATCCCAAGAAAGTATTTGGGAGATCCCAAATCCTTAATATGAAATGTAGAATGCAAATACTCCTTGAATCTCTCAATGGCAGGCGCATTGTTTCCCATAATGAGTATATCGTCAACATATATAAGTAAATAGATTGACGACATACCTTGTTTCCATGTGAATAAAGCATAGTCATGCTTAGATTGCTGGAATTTTGCAGTTGTAAGCGCACTGGTGAACTTGGCATACCATTGACGAGAAGCCTGTTTGAGTCCATATAGGGATTTCTGAAGACGGCACACACTCCCCTCCCCCTGTCTGCGAAATCCCGGTGGAATATCCATATAAATCTCTTCTTCAAGATCTCCATGTAAAAAAGCATTGTGAACGTCCATTTGATGAAGGGGCCAGTCACGGATGGCAGCAATGGAAAGAAAAGACCGTACGGTGACTTCTTTGGCAACTGGAGAGAAAGTTTCCGTATAGTCAAAGCCTTCCTTCTGTGTGAATCCCTTCGCAACCAACCTAGCCTTGTAACGTTCAATGGATCCATTTGCTTTATATTTGATCTTGTATACCCATTTGCATCCTATGGGTCGACGATGGGGAGGTAGACGAACAATATCCCAAGTCTCATTTTCGATGAGAGCTTGTAACTCATCTTTCATAGCCTGTTGCCAACGAGGATCCTTGGCAGCCTCATCATAAGAGGAAGGTTCCTGCTGTGCAGAAATTCTACTAACACAGCATCTATGTTCAAGAGAGAGATTAGCAAAACTGACATAAGAGGAGATGGGGTATTGTGTACCACGCCTTTTTGACGATGAACAAACATAATCCGCTGTCCATGTTGGTGGTCGAACTGTGCGTCTTGATCGCCGAAGATTAGTTGGTTCAGATGGAACATCGGTTGTGAGGTTGCGAGACATCATCCACCGAATATTGGCTTGCAAAAATTCAGGTCCTTCAGGTATACTTGATGAAGGAAGACTGGAAATTGCATTATCCCCATCTGAGCTGATAGGTGCATCGATACTTGAGGATGCTATAGGAGATATCATTTGTGGAAGCATCATCATTGATCCTTGTGGAGGATCGTCCTCATGCAGAAAGGGACGAGAAGATGTCGGGGGGATCTTCATGCTGATATGATGGTAGCCTATCCTTGAAAGGGAAGACATCTTCATGAAATGTGACATCTCCGCTGACAAAGAATCTGCCAGTAGATGGATCAAGAACCAAATATCCTTTTTGAAAGGTAGGATATCCCATAAATACACAAGAAAGGGCACGAGGACCAAATTTGTCCCAAGGGCCCGTGGTAGAGACATAGCATAAGCATCCAAAAACACGAAGACGACGAATGTCCGGACGTTTTCCAAACAATGACTCGAATGGAGTCTTTCCACTCAAAATTCGAGATGGCATTCTATTGATCGGGTATCTTTCTTTGTGACCACACGTCTCCCAAAAATTTCAGGAATTGAAGCTTGATACTTAAGAGCTCGAGCGACTTCTAACAAATGACGGTGTTTCCTTTCTACAATCCCATTTTGTTGAGGAGTATAAACACAGGAGCTTTCATGAAGAATGCCATTGGAAATGAACAATGAAGAACATTCATGATTAAAGAATTCTCGTGCATTGTCGGACGAACCCGTTGTACGGATTTGTTAAACTGATTTTTGATCAGGACAATGAAATTTTTGAGATGTGAAAGAACTTGGGCTTTGGATTGCATAAGAAAAACCCAAGTTGCTCGAGTATGATCATCTACAATAGTAAGGAAGAAGCGTGACCCATCACGATGAGGGGTGTGATATGGGCCCCAAATGTCCATGTGCAATAGAGAGAAGGCTCTAGTAGCACGCGATGTGCTTTGTGGAAAAGACATTCTAGACTGTTTAGCTAATGGGCATATAGGACACTTAGGATGAGGAAAAACGGCGCTGTGGCCTAGACGTTGATGAGATAAAAAAATATCTTTATTATGATTGGCATTACATAAGATGCTCTTATTGAATGAAAAATTCTTTGGAAATGCCGTCCAGAAATAAAGTCCCTCAAAATTCCTACCCGAGCCCATCAGTGTCCCAGTCAAAGGGGCCTAGAAGAGACAAGTGTCGAATCGAAAATGACCTGACGAAATTGTCTTGACAAATCTTGGATACAGAAATGAGATTGAACTGAAAATTCGGAATGAAGAGGACATTTTTAGTGTGATGGAAGAGCTCAGTTTAACATCCCCAATTTTATCTACTGAAATATCACTACCATTTGGGAGGCGAACGGAAGTGCGATTTGAGGATTTTTCTAATTTAGAGAAGAACCGTTCATCACATACTATATGGTCACTAGCACCTGAATCAATAATCCATGCGTTGCTCGAAATATTGCAGTTCAAACAATGAGAAATACCTGCATAGCTAGGCATTTTTCTTGAATGCCCATCGACTTAAGGTCCTCATGATTTGTTGGAGTTGGTCATTGCTTTGATGGGTTGATTCACCTTAGCATTTGCTGCTATAGAATTTCCAATAGAAAATTCTCGTTCCTTCTTCTCCCCGGTCTTCCATGCAATTTCCAACAATTTTCTTTGGTATGATAAGGTTTTTTGCAATAATCACAAAATTTACCTTTCCATTTGTTTGAACTATTTCTGGTCGAAGACGTGGCCAAATTTGGGCCGTTGGATCGCTTTAAAACGGACGCTGATGGTTCGTCTGATTGCGGTGTTGCAAGGGCGAAATTTGAGCCGTCCGATCGCGCAAAGGAACCTCCACCGTCGGATCCGAAGATTGGATCTCGGCCATTCAATCCGCGCGAGCTGCCCGAGCCGTCGGATCTCCCGAAATGATCCTGGCCGCCCATTTGAGACTTATAAAAAACCTCATCTTCTTCCTCCCGAAACCCTAGCATCCCTGCCCTATTCGAAAAACCTCCATGGCCGGACCTTGAGGATGCGAGCCGCTGCTCCGACGAAGCCTTGGCCGCGAGAACGACGCGCTCGCCACTCTTCACATACTCGGACGACGCCAGCCTGACCTCCGGGATTCTTCTTGAACCGCAAGCTGGTATATGCGGCCGAGCGGCGGGACCGGGTCCATGGCCAAGATCTGGCTACGAAACGGTAAGTAGGTTTCATTTAACACGAGTAGGAACCGTGTAACCTTCTCCCGATCTCTCATGGCCCTAAGTATTGAGCCAAGGTCGCCTCGGGTCCTTCTAATTTCTCCTCTCGTCATGTCGATTTCATTCCATAGGGCGAGAGTTTGTTGTAGATTGCTTTGAGATCGACAAATTTCCTTGCTTGAGATCGATAATGCTTGCATTAGGGTGAAGATTTTTGCTCTATCGAGCTTGCCATACATTTCCTTTAAATTCTCCCAAAATTTGTTTGCATCTTCGGTCGGTGGTACTCCGGTCGCGACCTCCGCCGTGAGGCAATTTCCAATCCAGAGCCGAACAAGTTGGTTGCACTTGTGCCATTGTCGTGCAAGCCGCTTGTCGGACGGTATCGGGACGGTGCCGTCCAAAAACCGTCCTTGTCTTTGGTCACGGCGCTCGCCGGAGCTCGCGAGACCACAAAGAGTAGTTCTCCGGTCCCCGAAAGCCGCTTGGGAGATCGGGCGCAGCTCCGGTCCGTCGGCGGTCGCGGTGTATAGCGGGTCTCTAGGTTCCGGTTGACCGCCGAGACCTCCGCAAAAGGAAAAAAACCGGGTCCGTAGGTCGGGTAGGGATTGTTTGCCCCATACCCAGGACCCGTACCACTCGACCCGGAAGGACCGGTTCGCCCCGTATCCAGGACCTCGCTCCGGTATGTGCGATGAGCTTTCCTCTAGCCCACAATCCTTCCGGGGTTGATTTGAGGTGAATTCTCGTGTCGAACCTCCTTGATTTGGTTGGATTGATACAGGTACCCACTGAATGTATGGTCCTGTGAGGGGATTTCCAGGATTAAATCCTGTGTTGAGCTGTGTAGGCTGCACGAGGCCTGTTTGAGGTTCTGATGGATTCATCTGTCGTTCTGCAGGGATGACTTGTGGATTTTCTTCAATCCCCACAGAAACGCCGGAAGTTGAATCCTCAGTCTTTGACATGATTTCTCCCTAAGAAGGCGTTGCGGAAGCTAGGCCAAGGCGGGAAGCTCTGATACCATGTCAGAAAAATAGAAAGCTTGGAGTTTTGGGAGAATTGTATATTGCTTTTCTATATTCCTTTCAATATGTAATTACAATCTATTTATAAAATAATAAAGGAATAAAAATATACACAATATCCCAAAGATGTACATAAAATATTCCCTATAATCAAAAAGACAATTAAGAAATATACATTAGCTGATATTTCCCTCCAATTGAAATGCTTTCGAGAAAATGGAGGTTTTTCCATCTTTGAAGTCGGTCAACAGATGCTTCGTACTCGTACACGCTGCACACTCCTATGTTTTGCAGGGGCCCGATGAGGGAGAGAGATGATACATTGTTCAAATGCAAATCATATGCCATGCTTGTGGAATGACATCATATGAATTTGATATACCGAATTTGTTAATATGACAGCACATCACATAGTCATGCTATTTCATTTTTTCCGAGTTACTCGATTCAGAAATGACTTAGATTTGTTGGCTGTTGATTGTGAATTGCAATTTAAGGAGGCCTTTGGGCATTTTGGGTTCAGATTTAAAGATCTTTTGTCTATAGTTTAAGGACTTAACTCTTTTCTTGTTTAACTTATTTTGAAAAAGGGTATGAATTTCGATCCTTGAACTTGCATTTTTTTTTTCCCTCTACATGGTCTTGAATTTGCTGACTTGCACGATCAAACCCTCGAACTCTCGAACTTTTTCTGAATCTAAGTTCATCGAGGAAGACCCTAGCAAGAACGAGAATTCCCGCTCCACACGAAATCTTAATCCTCAAGGCGGCATTGCCGCCCAAAAGAATTAACGGGATAAGGTGAAACGGGCCCCACTTCGGTTAAAGAAAAGACAGAAAACGTAGGACTTTTCAAACTTCCGAAAATAACTACCGCTCTTGTCGCACCCGTAAAATCCGAACCCGAGTCGTAACGGTTCATCTGCCGACACGAGCTCCTTTCTTTGTCCTCTTGCTCGACCTCTCTTCGTATCAGTAGTGTCGCTGTCGTCGAATTTTCCAGGGAAGTGCAGAGAAAGCGAAGGCCCCCTTCTACACTTCAAACGTGGGCGGTGGTCTCTTGATCCCTGAAATGCATGAGGGTTAGGTTTTGCTTTTTCTTAACCAAGGTTTGATCTTTCTTGACCTTTGGAACCCGTCGAAACCGACCCGGGTTCGAGAGCGCCGTTCTAATTTAAACTCGTTTTTACCTGCTCATTCACTCTCTTTTCCTTCTTCATCATTAGTTTAATCATGTCTCTTTTGTGGTGTTCAGCTTTAAGGTGAAAAGGACAGATTTCTTCCCGTGGAAGGGTTTGAAATTGGAGGAGCAATTCCTAATCAACAATGCAAGGAAGGAACCACTCAAATGAGTGTGAACTCATGAACTGAACTTTGGTCCACAATTAGTAATCATTTTAGTAATGGTAATTTGTGTAAGTTACGCTAGTAAATTCCATTATTCCACTTGGCGAATCACTCTCTCCCACATGTCATCTTACCTGAGTGAAAAATTGGAAGATAAGTGTATTATATTGCCAATGGGTTTCTGTCATAAATTTGAGATCTTACCAATGGGTTTCTGTCATAAATTTGAGTGAAAAATTGGAAGATAAGTGTATTATATTGCTTTTCACTGATTAAAGATGTACAATCTGATTCCTATTTATAATACATAGGAGCAAAACTATCTTAGAAAGAAAAAAATACAGAATGTGGAAAAGAAATTTTCCTAATACACAATATTCTAATTTTCTAACAATAGACTAATCAAAATCAATTAAAATCAATGTCAAGATGGCAGCGGTATCTTCAACAGTTTCTTTCTTTTTTCTGTCTACAATGGATACGGTGTATCGGAAACTTTCGAGCATTTTATCTACATATGATAGTCCTATCTCTCGTGCAACACAATTGCCGAAATATACAAGTCGATTGCTTTCTAGCGATTGGTTCAGGGCCCTTTACATTTCATGGGCTTTAAGACAAAGCTTGATTTGATTTTGATGTCATTTCTTTGATTTATTCTCAATTCCTTTCATGATCTAAATGATGAAAAGTCACATTGCTAAGAAGGGAATGAAATTATGTTTGTCCCTCTTAAATAAAGTCAATGGTAGCAGCATACAAGATTAAAACTTTTCCACCTTACATAAATCTGTCAAAAGACAAGGTAAATGTGCTACCGATTTTCTGATTTGAAAACTTTAGGGCTAGGAAAAATTTGATAACATGTTCTTGACCTTTATAGACCAATGAGACAGTTTCATTAACAGCTCTTCTGATTTTATTATGTTTTGGAGAAGGACAGGACTTTAGTAATTAACTAGCTAGCGAACCTCGTGTGGTGCACGGATTAGATTTTCTTCTAATATTTAGAATAAAAAAACGATAATTGGTTTTTAGCATATAAGGTGTATAGAATCCTAAATACTTAAAATCCAAATTAGAGTTGTCATTGATCGATTTGAGTCAACTGTTAAATCTTTGAATGATGCTATTTATCATCTTAGGGAAGCTTCATCCTAAAGTTCATTTGAAATGGGTGCAGTAGATATTAGAAGATTTTCTTTCAAAATTTTAAATAAGGGAATGATAATGTGAGCAATGTGTCATGGGCCGAAACATGGACGACCTGAGAGGTTCCCCAGAGTCGACCCCGACTCGCCCGTGGACCTCCTGCTCTCGCTCGGATTCCCACCAAGCCTTCTCCCCGAAGATTGCAAAGGCAGGCGAAATCGTCATTGAGCCATATTACAGAAGTTTGTTCCTTTATTTATGTCAGTAGATGGTAGTTGACATTATGTCGGTAGTTGAGGCGGTGCGATCTCGTCCGTCTATAGAATTCTAGATCAATGGATGTAATCCGAGGGGGTGTCCTCCCTCATTTGTAAACATCCACTACTTCCGCAATACAAAGCAAGTCTTCTTTCCAGAGCTCTTCTCTCTAGATTCTTTATCTCTCTACGATCCGGGTAAGGCGAGCGAGTGAGCATTTCAATCGAGTAAGGCTTGGCTTAGGTGCTTCGGCGATCTATTCCGATCCTAAAGTGCCCGAGTCGCCGCGCGGTCACGATCCCAATCGATCGGCCCGTGACAAATGCATGCAACTGACCCTCGATTGCAGACAAAAGTTAATGTCTTTATGGCGCATTATAGATGTGGAACAAGTGGTGGATAAGTTTCTTAAGCTGATCAGAAGAATAAACCGTCAGTATGCAAAATGATATTACCAAATACCGAGTGCTCCGATTGAAAGATAACTCGAATCGCCACGAAGTTTGAGGAGCAATAACGGGATGGATGGATACCAATAATTAACAAAATAGAGGAGTTGATGAGTAAAAAGTATGATAAAATTCAAATAAAGAAAAAATTACAGCTGTTTTTGGACCTAACTATAGTATGACTCACAGAAATAATTTTCACAAACTTAGATCCCAAGGGAAAATTTAAAAAAAAAGAACATCATTTCCTCCTCCTATGTTATCAAAAAAAGAAAAAAAAAAGAAGAAAAAGAAAAAAAGAAATTCATTCTTCTCGTCAAACCTTTCACTTTGCTCACTCCTCTGGTGAGTTCTACGGCCCTATGTTCCATGGCTGACCATCTCCTTGAATTGATTTAAGGATTCCTGTCTCTGTAGCCTCATTTCTTCGTTGAACTTATTGATGAACGCCTCGACCCGGCGGTTGAGCTCGTCTAGGCTCAGCTCCTCCCTCAGTTGGTTGGTATGATCCCTAAACGTCACTGATTTCTGCATCGAAGGCGGTGGCGGCGGCGGCGGCGACGACTCCAACAAGCTAATCTGACAGTCCTTGTCGTCCACTTTCATGGGCCACGTTGTCGACTTCGCCTCAACTATCGCTTTCCATACATTCTCCATGCTCTCGTTCGATCTCCTCACGGGTTTTCTTAAAGTTTTGCCCCCTAGAAATAATACAAAGTCAATTACATCAATAACAATTTTCCAACTAGAAATATTATGTGATTATTTATATTGACTGGATTTCATAAATCCGTTGACCGAAATGTCAAAAGACACGGTCCCATCATCCTCGCCAATTTCTTAGTCATATGTAATGCAAAATCTAAAAGTTGATATCACCTCATTTTGCCCTTCTTACCTTGAAGGCGGTCGCCGTTGGCGGCTTTCCGGCGGACGAACCTCGGCGAAACCAGAGCTTTCTCCGATGAGTCCACCTGCCTCCGCGGCGCCGACGCGAACCTCCCGAACGCCACCTTCCTCTCCCCTTCGCAGTCACCGTTATATCCATCTCCGCCGCCGAATCCCCCGCCATTCCCCTCCACCACCACCGCCACTCTCTTCTCCGCCCCCGCCTCCGTCACTGGTGCCGCCTCCACGACCTCCACGACCGCGATCCTCCCCGGGGCGGCGGCGGCCTCCGGCTGCGGGTGGTGGAAGCACCTGGAGGTGGCGGCGATGGCGATGATGATGCCGTTGACGACGACAAAGTGGTACGGAGGCCTGAAGCATAAGAGGAGCGCCGCCAGAGTGTCGGCGGAGGTCGACGGGACAGAGGCTCTGAGGGCGACGGCGGCGATGGACACCGCGCCGGCCGACACGAGCAGGGCTTTCAGGGACGCCATCAGAGCGCTTGACGACTCCATCTCGACAACGATGGTTTCGCAGTGAAATCTGAGAGCGCGAGCTTTGCGAAGTGAAGTTTCGGTGGTGGTGATGATGATGAGAGCATCGAGTGGAGTTCTGCAGAGCTATAAATAGACGAAGACGAAGACGAAGACGAAGAGCGTAGTGGGAGACGTGGCTTCTGGGGTGATCTGGAGCCGTTCGATCGGATCCGACGGTAGGCGTGGGAGGAGCGCTGTTGCGTTGGTGGGGGAGCCTCGCCTGGGGAGGGGGTCCCGTGGGGGGCCCACTCCACCTTCTTTTCCTTTTTAAAATCGGTGAGTTGACCGGCTTTCTGTTTGACAAGTCGTAGCGAGGGGCACTAGAAAGTTCGATTGAGATGTTGACACGTCAACCCATCGATCGATTCCAAACGTAGAACATCCGACGGTTCGAGTTCGACGCCTCGATTTCAGCGCCTAATATCCAACGTTTACGGTTAGGACTTCATAATATTCCACGCTATCTTCATTCTGAAAGCCTTTGCATAAACTCCTTGCCCTCAAAAGTAGAAAGGCATCGGACCTTCTTTCTTCCTTAAGACCTTGCGACCGAGCCATTTGTGAGATATCACTCTGGAAGAGCTAGAATTCTAACATTATGTCAAGATTTATGGGTCAAGGGACGGTCTCAGGTAAACAGTTTCTATGGGGCGTAGGCATAATTGATAGTCGAGATTACCCGTGTTAGTCATATGGCAAACTAGTCGGTAGGGTGTATGCGGGATTAAATATTCAATTAGATATTTGTATAACAATTTATGTTCTGGGGTTTACATGTACTTCTATTTGCTGTTATGATGGAAATTGGAAAGGATTTTGGAGTCGATCGATCGGTTGACGGTCGACATCTCAATTTCAATTACTTTCAAGTTGATCTCGCTTAATGCAAGGAATAAGGCGATCTCTGTAGTATGTAGGAACATTAAGGGGGGTGCATGACAAATCAGAATTTCTGTTTCAGAAATAATTTTTTTATTTCAGACTTATTTCTGGAATAAAAATCCGTTTGATAAAATTATTTTATTTTCTATTTCTGAAATAAATTTTTGTTCCAAATATATTTGGAATATAAATCGAAATAAACAATTTATACTTTTCTATTTCTGAAATAGAAATGAGAAATAAAAATTATTCTCATTATTTGTCCTTACTACAAATTGGTCGTCCATTTGTCGCCGCCGACCACCATTCGTCGATGGCTGTCGCCCACCGTTCGCCAATGACCGCCGTCGCCGTTCGCCGACCACCGCCAACTGTCGTTGTTCGCCGGTCCCCACTTGCCACCCTTCGCCGACCGTTCTTTGTCGCCATCCGTCTATCTGGCGGGCCGCGCTGCTGCCACCGCCGTCCGAAAGAGAAATTTTGTGTTGTTATTAAACGAATTTATATTTTTAGAGTAGAAATTGTGTTGTTATCAAACGAGTATTTTTTTTAGAAACTCATCTAGAAATAAAAATAGAAAAATCTATTTCTCTTCCAGAAATTAATTTCTGGCCGAATGATTATCATTTGCGCCTAATCGGGTTTAAAATTTTGAACGCTTGATGTTGTTAAAATTGAAAAAAATGGAGTGGTGGCCAATGCAGGGTTGGGTTCATTAGCTTTAAGGCAGTGGAATATAGCCATTGGGATGTGTTTTGACGGGAGTAACTCATCGATCTTGATAATAACCATTATCGACGGGATCGGGCCTGTGTGGCTTGCTATGCTAGTTGAGTAGCAGAATCTAATTTCTAATTTTATTGCATATTTTTAAAAGTAGAGAGGTGCGATCAGGTTGATTTAAGCCGAACTGAAACATACATGAAGAGCGCATGTAGCTTTATCGAATCGAGTGTGTCTGTTCGAAAATCCAAGCTCCTTGGAATTTGAGGCGATCCAATGAAAAAATCGAAAAGCTAAAAAACGTAGAGAGAAAAAAAGAAAAAAAGGAGAGGCTCCAAAAAGCTAAAAGAAGAAGAAAAAAAAGAGGATTGCTTTCACGTGTTAAGACTTCTCAAAAAAAAAAAAAAAAAAAAAACTTATAGAAAAGGGGAATTGCTTTACGCGTTAAGGTATCTTGATTATTTACAAAGTAGGTAGCCTTTTCTAATGGTTTATTCAATCGAGCCGTTGTTCGCGGCGGAGCTTGTCATTTTGGAAGCATTTCTATTTATAGGGATTAAAGAATATTAACATCATGCCACCCCCACATAAGACGGCATCCTTAACTTAATTTGAACAAAATTGGGAGCTTAGTTTAATGCGGATTGGGACCGAGGGCGTTAATCATGGCCTGGATTATTCCTTGGTCATGGCCTTACTGTGGTTGAGTGCATTGCTCGCGGGGGAGGTTGTGGCCGAGCGCGCATGGGATCAAGCTTATGTGGATTATGACAAAGATGTTAGATCAAGCTTATGTGGATTATGACAAAGATGTTAACTCCAAGTTCTTGCAGTAAGTAGGTTGGGGGTGTTGGGAGATTTTCAGCTCAAGAGTTTCAAATTTTACCAATTTTTTTGCAAAATGGCTCTGGATCAAAGTGACTTGCATAGGCCAAAGGTCTCGACTTAATCGATATATGAAGTTAGGAGTGTATTTCATACCCTTATTATTACTTTGGGTTTAAGGAGTGGGGGGGGGGGGATTTCCTCCTCCACTACTCTTAAAGTAATTTTCTTTTTGCCAAGTTACTATTAAATGAAGACACTTAATAATTAATTAGTGGAAGATTTGTATGATTATTAACAAGAAGACCAATGGGATTGGGACACATGAGTGAAAGGTTTCATTAGGTGAAAACTCAGAATTAAGCATAGATTTAAGGTGGGAAAAAGTAGAGAAAAATCAAGCGATGAAAAAGGCTCATCCTCACTGGCGCTAATTTTAATGAGTTGGGTTTTCCATAGTAAATTTACTCATCAATCATTTCCCATAACTATTCTTAGATACGGTTACCGTATACTCTTAAATGAACTTGGTGTTTGAAATTACACGTGTCACTCACTTAAATAAGCTCAGCATGTCCTTTAATTGAACCCATGTGGTTGGATTAATCAACTGGGATGGTTATAAATGATGTCGTGCGGGTATCCAAACATAGAAATAATTCCTAATTGGGGTTGATAATCGAATAGGCCATAGAGCAAGAAATCTCCATCTAAGGTAAAACACATCAATCTCAAAAGCTGAAATTGCAAGCTTCCTCGAAACTCACATGAGATGCCATCTCCCATGATGTTTTTTTTTTTTTTTTTTGGTTGGAGATAACTTTTGATTACTAACTCAAAGATGGATTACCATCACCCACGATGTTCGGACACTGTCTTCTTGGCAGAAATGCACGACAAGTGGGGTCGACCTC
This sequence comes from Eucalyptus virginea, assembly GCA_014182375.1. Lineage (NCBI taxonomy): Eukaryota > Viridiplantae > Streptophyta > Magnoliopsida > Myrtales > Myrtaceae > Eucalyptus > Eucalyptus virginea. Next base: position 50,623,773 of record CM024520.1, read on the forward strand.
ATTGGCTCGAAACGAGTACAAGTCAACATTGTTGACTAGAATCAAAGGTACCGTGAACACAAGTGTATACCTCCCTCGTATGCCAAGTACTAAACCTATAAAACACCAACTTCACATCTGAATTTTTTTCTTTTTTCCTTTTTTTTTAGACACCTAACTATTCGACATCCCATCGCTTCTATATTAAGATAGATTATGGAGTAGGGCAAAGATTTTATCTATTCTTTATTGATTGAATACATCTAAAAATACATTTGTACATGTGTCACTCGTATCCGTTTTTATACTTGTGTTTATATTGATGAGCAATAAATGTTTGAGGACGATTAACTAAATCAACGCCGATTGATTGAATGAGGACCATTTGACTTTTCGTGGCATTCACGAAAATAAAGTGAAGTGTCGCGTTGAATACATAAGAGAGATAAAGAACAGAGGATTAATTAAAAGCGACCTTGGATAACCATACCCTTTATTGTATATTCAAAATGTGGGGTCAATCCAAGCCGTGAATTAGCAGCTTCTAGATTGAATGTGTTTCCCCACACCCCACGAACATGGCCTTCCGCATCCATCACTTTAGGATAGCGCTTTCTCTCCTCCTCGCTTGTGTTGAAAAAGGGGTGGTTGTTGGTCGGTCCATTTAAAACCTGGATAATCTTTTTAGTTGATATTTCCCTCCAATTGAAATGCTTTCGAGAAAATGGAGGTTTTTCCATCTTTGAAGTCGGTCAATAGATGCTTTGTATTCGTACACACTGCACGCTCCTTTGTTTTGTAGGTGGCCGACGGGGGAGAGAGATGATACATCGTTCAAATGCCAATCGTACGCCATGCTCCTAGAATGGCATCATATGAATTTGACATACCAAATTTGTTAATATGACAGTACATCACATAATTATGCTATTTCTTTTTCCTAAGTTACTCGATTCAGAAATGACTCAAATTTGTCGGCCTTTGGTCATGAATTGCAATTTGAGAAGGTCTTCCAGCATTTTGGATTTAGATTTAGAGATCTTTTGTCTACAGTTTAATGACTTAATTCTTTTTTAATTTATTTTGAAAAAGGGTGTTAATTTCGATCCTTGAACTTGCGTTTTTTTTTTTTTTTTTCCCTCTACACGGTCTTGAATTTGCTGATTTGTGCTACACGGTCTTGAATTTGCTGATTTGTGCGATCAACCCCTCGAACTCGTGAACTTTTTCTGAATCTGAGATCGTCAAGGAAGACCCTAGCAAGTAGCAAGAACGAGAATTCCCGGTCCACACGAAATCTTAATCCTCAAGGCGGCATTGCCACCCAAAAGAATTTACAGGATAAGGTGAACGGGCCCCACTTAAATTAAAGAAAAGACAGAAAACGTAGGACTTTTCAAACTTCCGAAAATAACTACCGCTCTCGTCGCACCCGTAAAATCCGAACCCCAGCCGTAACGGTTCATCTGCCGACACGAGCACCTTTCTTTGTCCTCTTGCTCGACCACCTCTCTTCGTATCAGTAGTGTCGTTGTCGTCAAATTTTCCAGGGAAGTGCGGAGAAAGCGAAGCCCCCTTCTACACTTCAAGCGTGGGCGGTGGTCTCTTGATCCCAGAAATGCGTGAGGGTTAGGTTTTGCTGTTTCTTAACCAAGGTTCGAGAGCGCCGGTCTAATTTAAACTTGTTTTTTTACCTGCTTATTCACTCTCCGTTTCATTCTCTGTAGTTATTTTAATTGTGTCTCTTTTGTGGTGTTCAGCTTTAATGTGGAAAGGGCAGATTTCTTCCCGTGTAAGGATTTGAAATTGGAGGATCAATTCTTAATCAACAAAGCAATTGCAAACTCATGAACTGAAATTTGATCCACAATAAGTAATCATTTTAGTAATGGTAAATTTTTTGTTGTCGTGTAGGTTATTTTTTTATGTTAGTAAATTCCGTTATTTCATCTAACGAATGGTCTCCCTCTCTCCCTCGTGTCATCTTATGAGAATTGTATGGACATGAAACATGGTTTCTTCCCTTTTCTTGGTTGACAATGGGCATGGTGTACCGGAAGGTTTTGAGCATTTTATATGCATACGATAGTCCGTCCTCTTGTGTGATACAACTGTTGAAACACATGAGTCGATTGCACTCTAACCAGGATTTAATTATGGAAGGACAACGATCTTCAATTCTATTGGTGCCTTTTATCCCATCTCAACAAATCTTAATCATGGATATATTAGTCATTACTTGACAAAACGCTCTCACTCACATGGGATGATGACTTGCATGGATGAGACACCGACCGGTAGAGTAGATTAGGTGACGGTTGAAGCAGTTTTTCCACAAGTCAATGTAGGGAAAGAGTGTGGAACAAGCCGTTATAAGAGCACCGGCCAGATCCTAGGTTGTTGTCGAATAGCTAAGTCCTAGGTCAAAAGGATCTTTCTAGTTGTTACCAAAAACAACCATATATTCCCATCGACAGAATTTGCCCATTATCGGTCCCATTGATTTAGGGCCCTTTACATTTCACGGGCTTTGAGACAAAGCTTGATTTGATTTTGGTGTCATTTCTTTGATTTATTATCAATTCCATTCATGATCTAAACAATGAAAAGTCACATTGCTAAGGAGGGAATGAGATTATGTTTGTCCATCTTAAATAAAGTGAATGGTAGTAGCATAGAAGATTAAAAATTCTCCACCTTAGATAAACCTGTCAAAAGACGAGGTAAATGTGCCACCGATCTTCTAATTCGAAAAATTTAGGGCTAGAAAAAATTGATAACATGTTCTTGACCTTTATAGGTGAATGAGAGAGTTACATTAACAGCTCTTTTGATTTTAATATGTTATGGAGAAGGACATGAATTTAGTAATTAACTAGCCGGCAAACCTCGCGTGATGCATGTATTAGATTTTCTTCTCATTATTTGTAGCAAAAAACCAACAGTTGGTTTTTGGCATATAAGGTGTATAAAATCCTGCCAAATACTAAATCTGGACAATTTACTTTGAAAACTTGAATGCTTAAAATCCAAATTAGAGTTGTCACTAATCGATTTGAATCAATTGTCCAATTTTTGAATGATGCTATTTATGATCTTAGGGAAGCTTCATCCTAAAGTTCATTTGAAAAGCTTGTAGCAAATATCAGAAAATTTTCTTTCAAAATTTTAAATGAGGAAATGATAATGTGAGCAATGCATGTCCACTCACCCTCGAATTGAAGACAAAAGTTATGTCTTTGTGGTGCATTACAAATGTGGAACAAGTGGTGAATAAGTCTCGAAGACTAAACTGTTAATGTGCAAAATGACATTACCAAATACAGAGTGCCTCGATTGAACAAAAACACAAACCATCTCGAGTTTGGGGATCATGAAAGAAATGGGTGGATACAAATTATTTACAAAGTAGGGGAGCAAAAGGTATAATAGAATTCAAATAAAGGGTAAGTGTGACAATTTTAAGGAAACCTTAAAAAATTGAAGCAATTGCTTCACAAGGAAACAAGATTGGGATAGGATCTAGGGAATAAAATGACTGCTGCAAAGGATGAATGGCAGGAGTGGAAAATTTAAGTTTTTATCACTTTTTATGTTACCCTTTTTATAATTTCGTCTTATATGATGTGTAGGATACAACCCATGAAAATATTCTATTATAACATGTCAATCCTAAGCTTAGGCGAAAGACATACATCCGGATCTTGAAGTTTTGTTAGATAGAATGTTCAGAGATACTCTAGTTACTGGAGAATCACATGGAATTTTGCACAAAGTTTATGTACTGAAGAGGATATTGAGGCTACACAAGTTAATATTGGTGATTGTGCAAAATCTACTAATGATAATTTAGAGTGTCAATTGTTGAATCAATTGAAGGTAAGAGCCATGAAAGAGTGGCGTAGAGTTTATAGAGGCAATTCAAGGGAGAAAGAAAAGAAATCGATTAGAGTAGCTCCATTGAGTTCATGATTGCTGTCGATTCTCGACTTGTCAAATAGAGAGAGAAGCTTCAAAAAGCCAAAGAAGAAAAAAATGATTGCTTTATGGGTTAAGACTTTCTCAATTCTTTGCAAAATAAAGTAAGCCTTTTCCAATGGTCATTCGATTGAGCCGTTATTCACGTAGCCTACCATTTCAAAAGCATATAGGTTTGATAGGGATTGAAAATATTGTCATCATGCATGCCCCACCTAAGATGGCATCCTTAAGTTAAATTAAACAAATGACTTCTTGAATCTTGAGCACGAAGTTCTTCATGCATGCCCCACCTAAGATGGCATCCTTAAGTTAAATTAAACAAATGACTTCTTGAATCTTGAGCACGAAGTTCTTCATGCATGTCCCACCTAAGATGGCATCCTTAAGTTAAATTAAATAAATGACTTCTTGAATCTTGAGCACAAAGTTTTTCCTATTGTTGGAAAGTTCTTGACAGTATCAAACCATGATGATCAATCAATCCCAACAGGTATGGAGAAAAAGACTTTGGGGTCAAGTCATCTCAAAGCAAACTCTTTTTGGGTCGTTATAGAATATATCAAATTTGTAGTCCTTACCGAGCATATAGATGGACATTAATATGAAATTTGTAGATGCATAACTTTGGATTTGACTCCACATGAATCAACCGTGTTTTAAATGGACCGACCAAAGACATCCCTTTATCGACACAAGCGATGAGAGAGAGAGAGAGAGAGAGAGAGAGAGAGAAGTATCCAAAAGTAGTGGAGACATTCGGAAGGCCGTGTTCGTGGGGTGTGGGGAAACACAACCAATCTAGAAGCTGCTAATTCAAGGCTTGAATTGATCCCCAATTTGAATAATTTATGATTAAGGGTATAATTATCCACAACTGTTATAATTTAATCCATAGTTATCTATTTGTTTTATATGGTTACAATTGAAATTGAGAGAATGTTTGCTTTTGTGCTCGTTATGCGATACTTGACTTTATCTCTATGAACACCACGGGACGAGCCAAATGGCTTTCGTATGATCAGTTGGCTGAAATGACTACATTAATTTCGTGTAAAGATTTATCACTAAATTGGTAGAATTGAAATTTTTAATATTGAATTAGCTTATGTACAAAAGATTTAAAACTGGTTTGGTAAATTTTCCCAAGTCATGAGCTGAGCTTATTAACCAAAAATAATAAATAAAAGTACAAAGAAGTCATGTCATGATATGGCGTAGCCATCATTAATTTGCTTATAATTTTAATGATTTTGTTCGATATTTATCAAAATATCTAACATTGCTTGCTTTATTTATATACATGTAATATCACTCCACTTATAAATTTAAACTTTTGGTTTGGACTTTTTAATATGGTATAAGAGCCAAGTTCTACACAGTTTATTTCGCCCATGTGACCTTATGTTCTTCAAAGGCCACATGCTGCTTCTAATCCAGGTTGCAATATGCTCAAATTCCAGGTGTTGTCCTAACCTAACTTGGAATATGCTCAAATTTCATGTAGTATTTCTAATTTGGTTAGCAATATACTCTTTATATATATATATATTCTTTCACTTATAACCTCATCCTTTTGGGTCGGACAATATATCAGATAATGGCTCAATTTGTTGGCCGTTGGTTGTCAGTTGTGAATTGCAATTTACGAGGATGTCTGAGCATTTAATAACCTCCAAACGAGAGATCTTTTGTCCATGGCTGAAGGGTTTAGTTCTTTTATTTTTATTTTTTCTTAATTCGGTCAGGAAAATGGTATAAATTCGATTCCGGATTCGGGTCGAAACGGACCATACGGTGAGCCGCAAAAAGCGGAGCCCATTTCGTTGCCAATCGTGCGCCCATCACTACAAAAGAAGGGAGGCGATGTAAGGAACTGACAATTGATAATTAATAAAGAAAATGATAAAGAATTTGCACCGTTGAAAATAAAGAGAGTAAAGATATTCCTTTTCTATTTCAACATTAAATCAACATATCTGGCATTTCTATCTTTCCCGTACAAGAATTTGCATCAACCCCACAAAAAGCCCTTAAAGAAATATATGGCATCCAAAGAACAAAGAAAAAATTACAGCTGTTTTTGGACCTAACTATAGTACGACTCTTAGAAATTTTTTTCACAAACTTAGGTCCAAGGGGAAAATGAAAAAAAATCATCATTTCCTCCCACTATGTTTTCACAAAAAAGAAAAAGAAAAAAAAGAAATCCATTTTCCTTGTCAAACCTTTCACTTTGCTCACTCCTTAGGCGAATTCTACGGCCCTACGTTCCCCGGCTGATCATCTCCTTGAATTGATTTAACGACTCTTGTCTCTGTAGCCTCATTTCTTCGTTGAACTTGTTGATGAAAGCCTCGGCTCGACGATTGAGCTCGTCCGGGCTCAGCTCCTTCCTCAGCTGGTTGGTGCGATCCCTAAACGTCGCTGATTTCTGCATCGAAGACGGCGGCGGCGGCGACCCCAGCAAGCTGATCTGACAGTCAGTGTCGTCTGCTTTCGCTGGCCAAGTTGTAGTAGACTTCACCCCACCTGCCTCAACTATCGCTTTCCATACGTTCTCCATGCTCTCGTTAGATCTCCTCAATGGTTTTCTCAAAGTTTTGCCCCCTAGAAACAATACAAAGTCAATTACATAATATACCGACCAAAAAAAAAAAAAAATACATCAATATAAATTCGACCAAAAAAGCGATATTATGTGATTATTTATATTGACTTCAATTCATAAATACGTTGACCGAAATATCAAAAGACACAGTCCCGTCATCCTCGCATATCATGCAAAATCTCGAAGTCGATATCACCTCACTTTGCCCTTATTACCTTGAAGGCGGTCGCCGTTGGCGGCTTTCCGGCGAACGAGCCTCGGCGAAACCAGAGCTTTCTCCGACGAGTCCGCCTGCTTCCGCGGTGCCGATGCGGACCTCCCGAACGCCACCTTCCTCTCCCATTCGCAGTCACCGTTATATCCATCTCCGCCGCCGAATCCCGCCTCATTCCCTTCCACCACCACCACTCTCTTCTCCTCGAAATCCTTTAACTCATCGAACGCCGGCGCCGGTGCCTCGACGACCCGGATCTCCTCCACGACTGCGATCCTCCGTGGGGCGGCGACCGCCTCCGGTTGCGGGTGGTGGAAGCACCTGGAGGTGGCGGCGATGGCGACGATGATGCCGTTGACGATGACGAAGAGGTACGGAGGCCTGAACCACGAGAGGAGCGCCGCCAGACGGTCGGAGTTCGATGGAACAGAGGCTCTGAGGGCGACGGTGATGGACACCGCGCCGGCCGACACGAGCAGGACTTTCAGGGACGCCATCAGAGTGCTCGACGACACCATCTCGACAACGACCGTTTCGCAGTGAAGTCTGAGAGTGCGAGCTTTGCGTAGTGAAGTTTTGGTAATGATGATGATGACGATGATGAGAGCATCGGCTGGAGTTCTGCAGAGCTATAAATAGACGAAGACGAAGACGAAGGGTGTAGAGGGAGACGCGGTTTTCGGGGCGATCTGGAGCCGTTCGATCGGATCCGACGGTGGGCGTGGGAGTGCCTCGCCTGAGGGCCCCACGGCACCTTCTTTTTCCTTTTAAAATGAAATGGCTGGGAATTAAATAAATTGAAGAGGTAATCGGTTGAGTTACCAGCCGACGAGATCAGTTGACCGGCTTTCTGTTTGACAAGTCGTGGCGAGGGGGACTAGAAAATTCAATTGAGATGTTGACCGTCATCCGATCGATTGATCCGAAACGTAGAACAGCCGACACTTTCGAGTTCCACGTCTCGATTTCGATTGCTTTGAAGTCGTACTCGCTCCATGCACGGATAAGGCGATGATATCTATAGGAACATTAATCAAATTGAAAAGTCTGAATGCCCAACGCCGTTAAAATTTGAAAAAAGAAGAAGAAGAAGGTAGAGAGGTGGCTGATGCGGGGTGGAGTTGATTAACTTAAGGTGATGAAATATAATTATGGGGTTGTGTCACAACGGGAACAACTCATCGGTCTTGACGATATTTATTATCGACAGCAATATGCCAAATTCATCGAATGATCTAAATAATTCCAATCCCTTTAAATGTAATAGTAAAAGGGAAAAAAAAGTGATCCGATACTTCATTTATTATTTACATTCGCTATATCTATTTGAGGTCACTTCTATGTACAATTCTAATCTTACTATCATCCATTCTATCTTAAGTTTTTAGAGCTTCATGATGCTAGTGTGGCTTGCTATGCTAGTGGAGTAGCATAATCTAATTTCCAATTTTTTTGCATTTTTAGAAGTTAAAGATGTTATATCGCAGGTACAATCAAGTCGATTTGGGGCTCGAACATGCGCGGAGAGTGCACATAACTTCACTGAATAAATCTTGTCCATTTGAAAAACCAAGCTCCATCGAATTTGAGGCAATCCAATAAAAAAATCGCAAAGCCAAAAAAGTTAAAAAAGAAAAGAAAAAGAAAAGGAGAGCCTCCAAAAGCTAGAAGAAGGAAAAAATAAAAAAGAAGGGATTGCTCTGTGTTAAGACTTCTCAAAAATAATAATAATAAAAAGTCTTAAAAAGGGGGTTGCTTTATGTGTTAAGGTATCTTGATTATTTGCAAAGCAGGGAGGCTTTCCCAACGGTTCATTCGATGATTGAGCCGTTGTTCGCGGCGGAGCCTACCATTTTAGAAGCAATTTTGTTTATAGGGATTAAAGAATAACATCATTCAACCCCACAAAAGACGGCATCCTTAAGTTAATTCGAATGAATTGGGAGCTTAGCTTATGCGGATAGTGACCAAGTGCGTTAATCGTGGCCAGAGATCGTTCCTTAATCATGGCCTTACCGTTGCCAATCGATGAGTGAGGTCGTAACTAAGCACATTGCTTGTGGTGGAGGTCGTGGCTGAGCACACGGGTCTTGGCCCGAGTGTGCACAGGGTCAAGCATGTATTGATTATGACAAAGGCCTTAACCCCCGACTAGAATCGAAGGTATCGTCATGCACACATGTGTCTATCTCTCTCGTATGCCAAGTGCCAAACCTACATAACACGAACTTTTTTTTTTTTTGGACGAAAAATAGAAAATTCATTGTAACTTCGGTAACTTACAACCAGCCGCTAAAGCGTCGGCATATACAAGGTCAAGCAGAAGGTAAGGCGGATATATGTTCCAATCTTGGGCCGAAAAATTAGAGCGTTGGGCCTTAGCAGCCCAGTCAGCCACAGCATTTGTTTCTCGCTTACAGAACCGAATGAGTAGGTTAGAGAATAGGGAAAGCAACGCAGTCGCCTCCTCAAAGCAAAACACAAGCCTCCCATGGCGGCGGTTCCTCACCTGTAACAGCAGCAACAACTACAAAACACCAACTTCACATTTGAAAAAAGGTAATAATTTGTAGACCCTTACTTTCTGAAATGACTCCACGTTAATCAACTTCACATCCCATCTCTTCTACATTAAAATAGATTATGAAGGTATCAATTCTTGATTGATTGAATACATCTAAAAATACATCCGTACACGTGTCAATTGTATCCATTTTTATATTTGTATTTATATCGATGAGCAATGGATATTTGAGGATGACCGACTAAACCAATGCCAAGTGATCGGATGGGGACCGTTCATATCGCCTCGTAGTATTCACAAATGTCAAGTGAAGTGTCACGTTGAATACGTATAAGAGATAAAAAAACGGCGGATTGGTTAAAAGCGATGGTGGATAATCATACCCTTTATCGTATATTTTTTAAAATTGGGGGTTCAATTCAAGCCGCGAATTAGCAGCTTCTATAATGATTTTGTTTGCCCACACCCCACGAAAATGGCCTTCCCCAAAGTCTCCATCACTTGTGGATAGTGCGCTCTCTCTCTCTCTCTCTCTCATTGCTTGTGTTGAAAAGGGGTGGTCGTTGGTCGGTCCATTTAAAACCTGGACAACCTTTTTAGCTGATATTTCCCTCCGATTGAAATGCTTTCGAGAAAATGGAGGTTTTTCATCTTTGAAGTCGGTCTACAGATGCTTCGTACTCGTACATACTGCACGCTCGTATGTTTTGCAAGTGGTGGATGAGAGAGAGAGAGATGATATGTTGTTCAAATGCAAATTGCAAATTATATGCTATACTCATGTATTGACATCGTATGAATTTAGTATACCTAATTTATTAATACGAAAGCACATCACATCACATAATTGTGTTGTTTCTTTTTTCCCGAGTCACTTAATTCAAAAATGACTTAGATCTGTCGGTTATTGGTTGTGAATTGCAATTTAAGAAGACCTTCCGACATTTTGAGTTTAGAATTAGAGATCTTTTGTCTACAGTTCAAAAACTTAGCTCTTCTCTTTTAATTTATTTTGTAAGAGGGTATGAATTTCGATCCTTGAACTCGCGTTGTTTTTCTCTATACGGTCTTGAATTTGCTGACTTGTGTGATCAAACTCTCGAACTTGTGAACTTTTTCTGAATCTAAGTTCGTCAAGGAAGACCGGAGCAAGAACGGGAATTCCCCCACCACACGAAATCTTACTCCCCAAGGCGGCATTGCCGCCAAGAAAATTTACAGGATAAGGTTAAACGGGCCCCACTTGAATTAAAGAAAAGACAGGAAACGTAGGACTTTTCAAACTTCCGAAAACAACTACCGGTCTCGTCGCGCCCGTAAAATCCGAACCCGAACCGTAACGGTTCATCTGCCGACACCCCCACCTTTCCTTGTCCTCTTGCTCGAAGGCCTCTCCTCGTATCAGCACTATCACTGTCGTCATATTTTCCAGGAAAGTGCAGAGAAAGTGAAGCCCCTTTCACACTTCAAACGTGGGCGGTGGTCTCTTGATTCCAGAAATGCGTGAGGATTAGGTTTGCTTTCGATCTTTCTTGACCTTTGGAACCAGTCGAAACCGACCCGGGTTCGAGAGCACCGGTCTAATTTAAACTTGTTTTTTACCTGCTTATTCACTCTCTTTTTCTGTCTCTGTAATTATTTTAATTGTGTCTCTTTTGTGATGTTCAGCTTTAAGGTGAAAAGGGCAGATTTCTTACCGTGTAAGGATTTGAAATTGGAGATCAATTCTTAATCAACAATGCAAGTGCAAACTCATGAACTGAAATTTGGTCCACATTAGCAATCATTTTAGCCGTGGTAAATTTTTTGTTGTCATGTATGTTATTTAATGTTAGTGAGTTCTGTCATTTAATTAACGAATCGTCTCCCTCTCTCCCTTGTATCATCTTACAAGAGCTGCATGGATATGCTCCTCTATCATCAAAATGTTAAACATGGTTTTTTCCTTTTTTTGGTCGACAATGGGTATGGTGTACTGGAAGGTTTTGAGCATTCTATATGCATATGATAGTCCATTCTCTCGTGCAATACAACTGCTGAAACACACGAGTCGATTGCTCTCTAGCTAGGGTTTAATTATGGAAGGATGGTGATCTTCAATTCTCTTGGTGCCTTTTATCACGTCTCAGCAAATCTTAATCGTGGATATATTAGTCATTACCTTGACAAAACACTCTCATTCATATGGGATGATGACTTGCATGGATGAGACACCGACCGGTAGAGTTGATTAGGTGACGGTTGAAGCAGTTTTTCCACAAGTCACATAGGGAAAGAGAGTGGAACAAGCCGTTATATGAGCACAGGCCAGATGCTAGGTTGTTGCCGTATAGCAAACTCCTAGTCAAAAGGATCTTTCTGGTTGTCACAGAGAACAACTGTATGTTCCTATCGACAGAAATTGCCCATTATCTGTCCCATTGATTCAGGGCCCTTTATATTTCATGGGCTTCAAGACTAAGCGTGATTTAATTTTGGTGCCATTTCTTTGATTTATTCTCAATTCCATTCATGATCTAGATGATGAAAAGTCACATTCCTAAGAAGGGAATGAGATTATGTTTGTCTATCTTGAATAAAGTCAACGGGAGTAGCATACACGATTAAACGTTTCCACATTAGATAAATTTGTCAAAAGGCAAGGTAAATGTGCTACCGATTTTCTAATTCGAAAAATTTAGAGCTGGGAAAAAATTGATAACATGTTCTTGACCTTTACAAATGAATGAGAAAGTTACATGAACCGCTCTTCTGATTTCGTTTTGTTATGAGAAGGACAAGGGTTTAGTAATTAACTAGTTGGCGAATCTCACGGGATGCATGGATTAGATTTTTTTCTCATTATTTGCAACAAAAAACCAACAATTGGTTTTTAGTATATAAGGTATTTATTATAAGATTTTCTTTCAAAATTTTAAATAAATGACTGATAACGTGAGCAATGCATGTCAATTCACCCACAAATTGAAGACAACTTATTTCTTTGGGGGAAAAGTACCAAAAAAATATTTTAAAATGTCCACATTAGTGCTAGCATCCACAACAGCAATTTTCGACCTAAATTGGTTGAATGAACTACATTGGTATCATTGTAAAAATGTTTAGGACTAATTAGTACAAATATAAAAAGGATTAGGATTGAATTTGGCATCAATGTAATATGTTTGACTTTTTTTGTTACATTTCCCTATTTCTTTGTGGTGCATTACAAATGTGGAACAAGTGGTGGATGAGTTTAGGAAACTGATCAGAAGACTAAATTGTTTTGTGCAAAATGACATTACCAGACACCGGATGCTCCAATTGAAAGATGACTCGAATGACCACGAAGTTTGAGGAGTATGAAATGGATGGATAGATATTGATAATTAACAAGTTTGAAGAGTTAAGGGGCAAAATGTGAGATATAATTCAAATGAAGAGTAAGTGTGATAATTTTTAAAGAAGAATACAAGAAATGGAAGCAATTACTTCACAAGGTTACAAGACTAGGATGTGATATAAGGAAGAAAATGACTGATATGAAGGATGAATGGCAGGAGAGGAAAATTTAAGCCTTTATCACTTCTTATGTTACCCTTTTTTAAGTTTATCTTTTATGATGCATAGGATACAACCGATGAAAATGTTCCATTATAACATGCCAATCTTAAGTTTAGGAGAAAGTCGTACATTAGGATCTTGAAGTTTTGTTAGATAGAATGTTCAGAGATACACTGTTGTCGTTGGAAGTATCAAATATCATTCTACACAAGGTCTATGGTGTAGAATCTACTTATGATAATTTAGAGTGTAAATTGTCCAACCAATTGAAGGTAAGAGCAATAGAAGAGTGGCGAAGAGTTTATGGAGGAAATTCAAGGAAAAAATAAAAGAAATTAATTGGAGTAGCTCCATTGAGTTCAAGACCGCCATCAATACTTGACTTGTCAAACTACTTGAGTTGAAGCTAGTATGAATTATGCCTTGATTATGACTATTTTGGATGGTATGCTTCCATTGCCTATAATATGAGAGAGAGAGAGAGAGAGAGAGAGAGAGAAGCAAGCTTCGAAGAGCCAAAAAGAAAGAAAATGATTGCTTTACAGGTTAAGAAAGAAAATGATTGCTTTACGGGTTAAGACTTTCTCAGTTCTTTACAAAATAAAGTAAGCCTTTTTGATGATCATTCGATTGAGCCGTTATTCACGGTACTTGCCATTTCAAAAGCATATAGGCTTATTGGGATTAAAAATATCATCATCATGCACCGCATCATTAAGTTACTTTAAACAAATGACTTCTTGATTCTTGAGTACCAAGTTCTTCCTGCTATTGGAAAGTTCTCGATAGTATCAAACCATGATCATCAATCAGTCCCAACAAGTATGTAGAAAAATAGTACGTTAAGTCATCTCAAAGAAAACTTTTTTCGGATTGTAATAAATGATATCAAAATAGTATTTCTTACAGAGCAAATTTAGTGGACATTAATACAAAATATGTAGACGCCTAACTTTAGTTTTGATTGCACATGAATCAGCCGTGTTTCGATGGTGATGCGATACAGCTTCCAGATCTGTGGAGTCCACACTTCAAAGATGAAAAAGCTCTATTTTCTCGAAACGCTTTCCAATGGAAAAAAACATCGGCTAATTAACAAAACATTATCCTGGTTTTAAATGGACCGACCAACAACAACCCTCTATCGACACAAGCAATGAGAGAGATAGAGAGAGAGAGAGAGCACTATCCGAAAGTAGTGGAGACATTCGGAAGGCCGTGTTCGTGGGGTGTGGAATACGATCCATCTGGAAGCTGCTAATTCGATGGCTTGAATTGACGTCTCCTCCCCAAATTTGAATAATTTATGATAAAGGGTATAATTATCCACAACGGTTATTATTTAATCCGACAAGTTATCTATATGTTATATATGGTTGCTGTCGAAATTGAGAGAATACTTGCTCTTATACTGGTCATGCGATACTTGACTTTATCTCTATGAACACCACAGGGTGAGCCAAATGGCTCTTGTACGATCAATTGACTGAAAGGACCACATTAATTTCGTGCAAAAATTTATGAATAAATTGGTAGAATTAAAAAGTTTAATAGTGAACTGGTTATTGTACAATAGATTTAAAACTTGTTGGGCAATTTTTTCCAAGTCATGAGGTGATCTTATTAACAAAAAAAATAAAAAATAAAAGTACAAAGAAGTCATGTGAATTGCTTTCACTTCATCTGAGTTAAGTGCTCATGTAATGATTTGGCGTAGCTAATGTATGAGATCACATGTCAATTGCAATTAATTTTGTGCGATATTTGTTAAATTATCTAACATTGCTTACTTTCTTTATATACATGTAATATTACTCCACTAGAATGTTCAAGCTTTTGATTGAACATTTTAACACGATAGAGCCGGGTTTTATGCGGCTTATTTCGCCCGTTCTTCAAATGCCTTGTGTTGCTTCTAATTTGACTTGCAACATGCTCAAACTTCACGTATTATTTTAATTTGGCTTGTGATATAGTCTTTATATACAAGTGATATTCTTCCACTTATAAGCTCATCCTTTTGAGTCAAATAGTACATCAATTAATCAATGCCATTTCTTTACAAGTCACTCAATTTGGAAGTAACTCAATCTGTCGGTTGTTGAATTGCAATTTACGAGGACGTCCAAGCATTTAATAACCTCCAAACGAGAGATCTTTTGTCCATGGCTCAAGTGTTTATTTATTTATTTATTTTTTTTTCAATTTGGTTAGGAAATTGATATAAATTCAATTTCTGAATTGACGCTATTTTTTCAATATGGCCTAGAAATACTCGACCAGTGCAATCAAACTCTCAAACTTGCTTAACATTGTGAATCTAAGTCTGTTGGCTCTCTCTCAATTTAGATGAGATGAACTTGTCATGAACTTGCTCAAGAAAACAAAAACTTAGGTGAGATTAAAATAAAAAAAAAACCACTGTAGCATGAAAGAGAATTCCTGCTCCACATTAAATCTTAATCCTTAAGGTCGCAAACACCATAAATTTTGCCACCGAAAAACTTTACAGGATAAGGTTAAACGGGCCCCACTTGAATTAAAGAAAATACACGATGAACGTAGGACTTTCCAAACTTCCGAAATAAAATAACTACCGGTCTCTCTCACTTTCTGTTAACACGTCGCCCCCCAAATGCCCTTGACCCGTAAAAACTCCGACCCGAACCGTAACGGTTCACATGCCGACACGACCGCCGTTCCTTGTCCTCTTGCTCGACCTCTCTTCATATCGTCTAATTTTCCAGGGAAAATTGCAGAGAAAGTGAAACCCCCTTTAACCCTTCGATCGTGGGCGGTGGTCCCTGATCCCAGAAACGCGTGAGGATTCGATTTGCCGTTCTTGACCTTCGGAACCAGTCGAAACCTGACCCGGGTTCGAGAGTGACGGTTTAATTTAAACTGTTCTTACCTGCTTATTGACTCTCTTTTCTCTATATGGTTATTCTAATGTGTCTTTCTTATGGGGTTATGCTTTAAGGTGAAAAGAGTAGATGCCTTCCCGTGCAAGGATTTGAAATTCAGAGGGTGCGAAAAGAGGCGGTGATTTCGATTTCTCTTTTAATGATGTGATATTTTTGATGTGGTATTGCTAATTCCATCATGTATTTATCCTTTCGAAGGTGCAAATGTCGTTTTTATCTTGAATCTAACGGACAGTATTGACCACCAAAATATACATTTACAAGAGGAACTTATAGAACTCTGACATGCGATTAGCCATAATTTTTTATTTGGAGAATTCTCACCCTCTTCTTATCTCGTCTTACGTGAATTGCTCGGATATGCTCTTCTTGCATCGAGAATTTCAGAAAGAGTTTCCTTCTTTTCTTTTGCACCAACAATAAGAGCGGCATACTAGGAGCTTTCGAGTGCTCTATTTGCGTACGACAATCCTTTGGCCTCTCGTGCGATATAACTACCGAAATACACAAGTCGATTACTATCTAGCCAAAGGATTCATTATGGAAGAACAGAGATCTTCACCCCTCTCGGCGCCTCTAATCATGGACATATATTAGTCATTTACTCATAGACACTCTCTTAAACAATGACTTGGATTGACCAGACACCGACGGGTGGAGGGGATTAGGTGACAGTTGAAGCAGTTTTTCCAAAAGTCAAAATTGGGAAAGAGTGTAAGACAAGCCGTTAGATGAGCACCGGCAAGATCCTAGGTTGTTGCCAAATGGCGAAATCCTAGGTCCAAAGGATCTTTCTGGTTGTGACAAAGACCAACCATTGTATTCCCATGCGCGGAATCTGAACCACCATCGTAAGTTGCAATGAGATCGGGCCACATCGATTCATGGCCTTTTACATTTCATGGGCTTTATGACAAAGCTGGGCTTGAGTTTGATGTCATTTCTTTGGGTTACTCTCTATTCCATTCCTTGACCTAGACGATGAAAAGTTGCATTCTTAAATAGCGAAGGAAATTATGTTTGTCTATCTTAAAAAAAAAAAAAAAAAAAAAAAAAAAAAAACGTTAAACGGTAGTCACAAACAAGGTTAGGCATGTCAAGTGAGTGGATTGAGTCGGTAGATTGACTAAATTAACCCATTTTCTTACAATAGAATTTTGGGGGCACATTTGACCTGATTTGAATTCAACCAATAACCGATCTGACCTGCATGCTAACTCTCAACAATTTTTCTCCTTAAATAGTTGTCTTTCAAGAATGGGCTACTTGGTATACTAGTTTGCTGAGTCAGTGAGGGGGCTAGAGTGTTCGTTCTGGTCATGAAGTGAGGTAAGATTTCATTAGTGCCACACTAATGGAGAAGAACACTTGCGTGAATGAGTTCAGGGTTCAAATCATGGATGGAGGCATGGATGGTGGCATGAATGTGACAGTAAGGTGAAGGTTGGTGGATCTTGCTTGGTGTGTAGCAATGCTCTCGCTAAAATCAATTGAATAATTAATAAGAAACCAAGTTGTGATTGATATAGCTTAGGAAAAGTCCATGCAAAGGGTAAGCACCACCTTGCAAGAGGTTATTTGTGCCTGCTTGGCAATCTATTAAACTCCCTTGAGTTCACTCCTCGAGGGTCGCACCAATCCTTTTTAATCCATAAGGACATATTTATATTTGTATTGACTCGTATTTGACCCAATCCATTAAACCCATACTTGTCCAATTAACACATCTCAATTCCTTCACTAAATTAATTGGTATGTGTTTTATGCTAAGTTTAATGAATTTTTTCAGTTAATGAAATTGGCATTTGCCTTATATTCTTGGAAATACCATTTTATTTTTAAAAAATAATTCTGGAGTTTCGTCCTACATATTACTTCAATTTGAGATATATCTGCAATTAAGATAAATAAATTGATTAGCAGTTCATAAAATTCATTAACAAATAGAAAATAGAAAATTTTGTTTTCATTCAAATTCGTCTCATGTTATTCTTCCTTTCTTGGAGGAATAACAAACGGACCCCAGTTTCAGTCTATTCCAGACCCACTTTAGCTCAAAATTAGGTGGGCTTTAATTTCTTAATCCATTCAGACTTGTAATAAAGAATTCCGGAAATCCATGTACCACCCGACTCATTAAAAATAAGTTAAGAAGTGGGCCTACAACCCATATTGCCATCTCTATATAAGACCAACTTTTTCACCTTGGATAAATCTATTAAAAAGACGAGAAAATGAAAGAATATAGAAAATTCTGTTTCTAATTCCAAAAAGCTTAGTATTAGGAAAATAAAATAAAATTGATGACATGTTTTTGACCTTTATAGATGAATGAGAGAATCACATGAAAGGATCTTCTGATGTTATGCAGAAGGACAAGACTTTATTAATTAACTAATTGGCAAATCTCGCATGATGCACACATTAGATTTTCTCCTCAACAATTGATTTTGTTTAGCATATAAGGTGTACAGAATCCTGCTGAATCCTAAATCTGGTTAATCTACTTTAAAATATTCAAATGTTTAAAAGCCAAATTAGGGTTGTCGGTAATCAATGTAAATCGATTTATCAATGTTTGCATGATGCTCTTATTATCTTAGGGAAATGGCATTTTGATTTTTCATCGGATAAGGGGCATCCTGGAGATTAGAACATTCTCTTTCAAAATTTTAAGAAAGTGAATGAAAATTGATTAAGTGCATGCTCATTCATCCGCAAATTAGAGACAAAAGTTATGTTATTACGATGTTATAGATAAAAGTATTTGATTTCTGCTGCGCACTCCCAACATTTCTCGAATGGATTCAGAGACTAATCTTTTAATGCGTAAATTGATAAAACCAAATATCAGATGCTCCGATTGAAAGATACCGCTCAAATCACAGCGAACCGATCGTTTGAGAGTACAGGATCATAAACCGGAACGGGTTGTGAGCAGGGGGTGGCACAAGGCAAGTGTGATGAATGCAACGAGAAGTCGATGCAAACACTAGGAAAGAGACATCAAAGATTGATGGTGCAAGGTGCCTTCTGTATGGCCATCGTGCCGTTCATATTTTCCAATCATAAAGTAGGAGAACAGCAGGAAGAAGACAAATCGAAGCACAGGCAGATAGATCGATTGGTCCGTACAGTCAGCCCAAGTTGGCAACGAAAATGGGGTCTCCTCCTGGTTTCTTGCTTTCAATCTTTCAAGAAGTGACGGATAAGCCAATGCCATTGCACTGCTCTCTCTCTCTCTCTAACCGGCACCTAAAGAAAGCTGGCAAGCACGGACCAAAACCTTTTGTTCTCTCCACTTTGGTTGGTGACACCACCTTTATCCCCGTGCGGAGGAGCAGATGAGGATGATCTTGTCTAGGGGCCACCAGGAAGATTCTCAAAAATCCTCTCGTCAGCAGACGGGACGGTCGAGTTTATAGACGAGGAGCAAGCTGGACCTCCATGCGCATGGGACAAAGATTAAAGAACCTCATAGCTGCCGCTTTCCTACCACATTATCACTAAACGGGTCGAGTTCAAGACTCTGTCAAAGATACCTTGTGATAAATGTTGACGGTCCAGCATACCTTTGTAGACCAGCTTCTGACTGCTAATCTGCCGTTGTGATATCCGCCAAAATCCGGCACTCAATTCAATGAACTTTGATATTTTCTTTTGGTTTCGACCTCGAGAGCTTCCAAAGCACGTTAATCATGTTCCCCTTGTCTCTTTCCTCCGGGGGCCTTCCCTTTGAAAGCAATGCCGAAGGATTCGAACATCCCCAAAAGACGAGCTTTGCGCATCCCATCTGTACATTCTCTTCCACTCGTCTATTCCCAGAACAATACAAAAACATGTGCAAGAAAACAAGTTTATCTTCACACGGATCAGATTTGTCTATCATAAAGATTATCATAATCTCATCTTCCTGTCATTTGTCTGGTGTTCATGACATTACATTTCTTGCTGTGAAGCTTATGGCCAACTTAGGCAGTTGAACTCCCCAACGCGAATTTTGCGTTCGGTGTGCTACAAATTGAAGAAACATGATGGAGAAGAAGAACCTAGTAGAATTGGTATTATTGTGCGTTATCTTAGTTTTTGAGGGCCACTGTGCTCAAAGGGCACTCTGTACTAGTGTGACCTATGATGGTAGAGCACTGGTCATTGATGGAAAGAGGAGGATTTTGCAGTCTGGCTCAATCCATTACCCACGAGCCATGCCCGAGGTAGGTCTTCAGTTCGGTTCTTGTTTTTTAAATGATCATATTACTGATTTGGTAATGTTAGGTATTGTTCATCGCATTGCATGATTGTGTGAGTCATGATGTGCAATTTTAGGTATGGCCTGAGCTTATTAGGAAAGCAAAGGAAGGGGGGCTCGACGTGATCGAGACCTATGTTTTCTGGAACTATCATGAGCCTGTGAAAGGACAGGTATGAAGTTTGGTATTTTGCTCGCTGCACAATTACTGTGTTCGCAGTTATTTCTTGTGGTACAAGTTGACGGCATTGTCACGGGATACTAACTGTTGATCCATCGACTATGCGAACTATGCACGAAACCGGTGTGTTTTACTCTTGAGCTGCAGAATTTCGAATGGTTAAGGCAGATGATAATGAAATTCTCTGCCTTCACCTAACCAATTGGAGCAAGACTTTTTCTCTCCCTATTGTCATAAATCAAATTGCTTTTTGTTTGTCTTCTTAATACATCCTTCATTTTCCTTTTTCAGTATTACTTTGAAGGAAGATTTGACCTCGTTCAGTTTGTTAAGGTGGTTCACGAAGCCGGTCTCTTTGTCCATCTGAGAATCGGCCCTTATGCTTGTGCTGAGTGGAATTACGGGTCTGTTCTGCTTAAGCTCCTCTCATCATTTTCTGGAACATGTGATGGCTTTATCTCATTTGGTTGCTCTCGGTAGTGCCTTACGGATGATCTTGTGATGTTTTCTTGAATTCTCGAGACAGGGGCTTCCCGATGTGGCTACACTTCATTCCAGGAATTCAATTCCGCACTAATAATGCACCTTTCAAGGTGAATTTGTGGTTCGACTGTAGTTGAGTTTGCCACATCTAGTACTTGGGATGATCTCTGGCTTTCAGTCCTGACCCCTTCTGGTTGAATTGTGATATATAGACCGAAATGGAGCTTTTTCTCGGCAAAATAGTTGGATTGATGAAGGAGGAGAATCTCTTTGCTACCCAAGGCGGACCCATCATTCTTGCACAGGTGAGCAATGAGTGTACTCTGAGTGGTATTCACATACTCATTGAATAAATCATATTGCGACTTCAGGTTCAGATGAATTCGTTGGACCCTGTTCGTTTTGGTGAACCTTCGCTAACTAACCTTCCGTAATCCACCAGTATGACTTAACTCTTTCAACTTAGGTCAATGCAAGGTGCTTGTAAAATTCTGCACTATGACAGAGGAAATCACGAGGGTCTCACGTTCCTTCCAAAATCTATCTTCTCGCTCACCAGAATATCTTTCATTCTGCTTTATCCTATGCCCTTCGTGAAGCAGTATCAACAATGCTCGCACGACTGCTGTATTTAAGTGCATTTTCCACCAATAATTTGTGTACTTGAATATACTTCACATGCTGCAACAGGTAGAGAATGAATACGCGAATGTCGAATGGGCATACGGAGTCGGTGGACCATTATATATCCAATGGGCGGCAGAAACTGCTGTTAACATGAACACGTCCGTACCCTGGGTGATGTGCGCGCAAAGCGACGCACCGGATCCAATCGTAAGCATTCATTTTTCGGACATGGTTGTTTACTAGCTACAACTTACAAAAGATTTCTGCTTCGGAGCAACTCAAAGCTCTTCTTTCCATGGCAATTTATGTTGGTTTTAAGAGTTCGTTAATCTTTTTAATCAGTGCAGATCAACACCTGCAATGGATTTTACTGCGACCAGTTCACTCCGAACTCTCCTTCCAAACCCAAAATGTGGACGGAGAACTATGTCGGATGGTGATCGTTTGTGGCATAACTTCATTAAACCAGAAGCCCATAGCATGATGAATTTCTGGATTCGGTAAATTTGCTTCGTCTTTCTTGATCCTTTTGCAGGTTTCTTGCATTTGGCTACCCAATTCCATATCGACCGGTTGAGGACCTTGCTTTCGCGGTGGCGCGCTTTTTCGAATACGGCGGTACTTTTCAGAACTATTACATGGTGAGCTATTGCATCAATAAGCTTTGTTCGTTTATCCGGCATTTCAACCCACGATTTTATGTATGCAACCTTCACGCGACTATTCTAAGGGCTGATCCTTTGGCAGTATTTTGGAGGAAGCAACTTCGGGCGAACCGCTGGTGGGCCTTTAATTGCGACAAGTTATGATTACGATGCTCCTTTGGACGAATATGGTTAGACATTTCATAGTATCAATCATTCACACGTCGTCGACTCATGGTCAAATCATGGAATTTTTGTGACATTTACTCAAAGTATATCGCGTGGATGTGTCTTACAAGCGAAACTGAATGCAGGTTTTATCAGGCAGCCAAAGTGGGGCACCTCCGCGACCTGCACAAGGCAATAAAACTATGTGAAGATCATTTGGTCAGTTCTGAGCCGACCCATGTGCAACTTAGCTCTAAATTAGAGGTGAGAATACAATAGCCCGGCTTCAATTTGGCAGGACAGAAAAGATTGTAAAGCATGATGGACGTAATTTAGTTTCGCTGATGCAGCCAAAGATCAAATGGCATAAGGTCGTGCTATTTATCAGTTGCACTCCTCAGGAAGCTCTGGCACATTTTGAAAGCTTGGCCCAACTTAATTATGGGCAACTTTTGTGTTAGGATCAATGATCCCTTGGATGACTCTGGTTTTAGAATTTGCCTTTGCATATTGCTTGTGATCCCTGAGCCTAACCTATCAGTAATTTCATTGCCTCCAAAGAGCCTTTTACTGTCTCGGCCTGAACGGAAAAAAAAACACTTTTCTCCAGGCACACGTCTACTACAAGTCTTCAAATGACTGTGCAGCTTTTCTTGCGAATTATGACAGCAGTCAAGATGCTACCGTCCAATTTAACGGGAACTCGCACTTTCTTCCCGCTTGGTCTGTGAGCATCCTTCCAGATTGCAAAACCGTCATCTATAACACTGCAAAGGTACAGATACTTTCCCACTTAATGTGAATCCAATAGTTTAAGTTTTGATTGACACTTTATCTTCTGTCTGCATAGTTTCTAAATCTACTGGCCTTATACAGATTAAGACAAGTTTATGAAACTGGAGACAAAAGCAAGCATGACTCTTTGACCAGTCGACTAGTTTAGATTCTAAATCTTTTGTTTTTCTCCACTCACTTATCTGGTTTGCCCATTTTGGGCTGGTTGAAATCCTTTAGCTGACATATCTCCCTGAGCATCATCATGTCGTTTACAACTGGTAACAATTGCAGGTTGTTTCACAGAGGACTGTTGCTGATAACTCATTTGCAAGCGCAACCACTGCACGTGCGACTTTTATCGCACCATCGTCCTGGAGTTGGTATAAAGAACATGCTGGTATCTGGGGCAACAATTCTTTTACTAGCCCGGGCTTATTGGAGCATATAAATACAACAAAAGATACTAGTGACTTCCTGTGGTACACGACCAGGTAAGGTGCTTCATCCATGGATCATGTCCTGATTTTCGCAAACCATCCAATTTAGTTCTAGACCTTCCAATTCAATACAAGTCAAGTTTAGGCAATTATGAAATTGGGGTATGTTACCAGTTTGAAGGAAAACTTTTGCTGTCTCCCTAGAGAGTTACATCCTATTCTGTTGTGTCCATAATTCTTCCGATTAAACCGATATTCCGTGAATATTTCGTCATGACTGTTGGATTATTGCTGCATTTGCCATCTGATGCTTCTCTGCAATGGTGGCAGTATTTATGTAGATGAGAATGACGCATCAATTCAAGAGAATGAGGTTCTTTTGTCTCTTGTGAGTTTGGGGCATGCGGCTCTTGTTTTCATTAACAAACAAGTCATCGGTGAGTACTTTCTCAAAATCATACTTGGCACTGAGCTGTATATAAATTTGGCTGTTCTGCGTCCGAAGTGTATACTTAAACCAAAGCAGTGATGTTCAGCAAAAAGTCGGTGTCTTTACTCAATCTTGTAGCTCGAGGAGCCACCATCTATTTCAGAGCTTGATACATGTGGAATTTGCTAAGAATTGGTATTACATGCCACACCTATTCATTGATGCTTGAAATTCTTGTTGGGTAAGTGAAAATGCCTGGGAGATTAACTAAACATCAGAGAACTCCTCTTGCCTTGTAGTTTTTCTCCATGAAAACTACTGTCTATCTAGGTAGGCAAAAAATTGCAGTCTTGATTTTACACTATGATCTTGATGCAATGTGTGCATCGCCTTTTAGCTTTGGACTTTTTCTTCTGATGCATGCTTCTAATTAACCTTGCCATCTGTCTGTCTAGCTCCTTAATCACGTCGACTGAGGCATGAAGCTTTCTTGTGTCTAGTAAAACTCTCCCATTGTGCGTCTGGCATGTTCCAGGATTCGGATATGGTAACCACGACAATGCAAATTTCTCGATGGCTCAGAAAATCAATCTTAACCCAGGAAATAATACACTGGATGTGCTGAGTATGATGGTTGGTCTACAGGTAAAAGAACCATCTCGACTAAAATCATAGTGCGTCCAAAATCGGTCCATTATAAAGCTTTGCCAAAAACTGTTGGCATTTTAATTGTATTATCAATTTCACAATGGATAAGTAAGGTTGTATGTTCCTTCTAATGCATCTCTTCTCTTTATCTTTTGCACATTGTTCACCAGAACTACGGGCCTTGGTTCGACATTCAAGGAGCAGGGCCTATCTCTGTCATCGTCGATGAACTTGGAAATGGTAAAACCGATCTCTCTGATGGAGAATGGACCTATCAGGTGAGATATTTCTCCTCCTAAAACCGATAGTTTTGCATGCTGAGCATGTTAATAAGATTTCCCTTCCAAAGTTGGATATATTCTCATTTATTTTCAGCAGCATATCATGCTCTTCATCATAGAAGTTGACTAACCAGATTTTTGTCTGTTTTCAGGTGGGGCTTGAAGGCGAATATCTTGGATTAGATAGAGTAAGCATGGCAAATAGTTCGCTATGGACAAAGAGCGAGCTTCTGCCGGTTAACGAGAGCTTAATCTGGTATAAGGTCTGTACAATTCATATTAGCTCTTTGTTTTCCAATTCACATAATGATTCACATTGTGGACTGCTTCAATAAAGATTGGAGCTAGTTTTGTTCAGCTCTTGCCGTTTGTCTTCAGGTGATGATTTTGGCTCCTGAAGGAACTGGCCCGTTAGCGTTGAACCTTGCTAGCATGGGAAGGGACAAGCTTGGGTGAATGGGCAGAGCGTAGGGCGGTACTGGCCTGCCTATCTCTCGCCGTCAAGCGGCTGCACTGACAACTGCGACTACAGAGGGAGTTATGACGCATCCAAATGTCAAAAGGATTGTGGCAGGCCTGCCCAAACACTGTGAGATCTTTCTCATATTACCATTTGTTTCATCTGCATATGTTGGTCTGATGCTCTGATGGTTTCTCTCTCTCGCTCACTCCAACGGTCGATTTCGTTGTGTGACACCAAGGTACCATGTCCCGCGCTCTTGGATAATTCCAGGAGAGAATCTGTTAGTTCTTCACGAAGAGATTGGAGGAGATCCTTCAAAAGTTTCCGTGGTAACACGCACCAGCCAAGAAGTATGCGCAGTGATATCCCAAGCAGATCCTGCTCCAGTCGATTCTTGGAAACCGAATACAGAGCTCATGCCGGATGGCCCTCAAGTTCAACTCTCTTGTGAAGCTGGGTGGCGCATTACTTCAATCCGCTTTGCTAGCTTCGGGAATCCTCAAGGAAGCTGTGGTGCATTTGCACCAGGAGCTTGTCACTCTGAAGTAGCTTCACTTATAGAGCAGGTATGCCTGCTTTTGTCATTGCTTCTCTTCTATCAGAACAAGCGAATTGTCATTATTGAAATCGAAGGTCGTAAGCACGGCATGTACAGATGCATGTACAGGACTTGATAGTTGATTTTTGTCGACAGGCTTGTATCGGTCGGGAGGCATGCTCAATACCTGTAACGGCAGATACACTCGGCGACCCGTGCCCATCGGTCATTAAGAGTTTGGCCGTTGAAGCTCTATGCAACTAACGGTACAGTTCATATAGATTAACTTCTTGGCTTGCCTTGTTTCTAGGCTTTCTCTATTTGCCGTCCAAAGGACATTTATCTCGTAAGTAAGAGCAAGAACAAGGCTTTCAGTCTATTTCAGTTGTCTCTGCCATTTGATTTGTAAAAGGTACTATGCATTGTGCTCATTCACATAAAGAGCGACCCTCTCACGCAACTTAACTAGACAAGACAATACAAGTCCACAACATCATGTGACAAGTAGAATCTTCCCGACATCCTTGCTGCTTTCCATGACCTGGTGGGCCGGTGGCCCTCTGCTGCTTCAGCTAGAGGAAGATCCTTGTGAACCATGGGCTTCACCTTGCCTTGCTCGATCGCCGGTCAAACTTTCTTCTCTAGATCACTTACCATGGCAGCTTTATTCTCTGTGCTCCTGTCACGCAAGCCTGCCGCTGCATACACAAATACGTAAGTTTAGAATGATTCTGCAAAAATAACATTGCCAATATCACCGCTCGACCTGCTCAATTCAAAAGCATGAAGTGCACAAGTTCCTTAAAGTAATGGTTTCTACGGACTGGCTGTATCGGAAAAATCCTTAACCAATCCAAATATTCAATTGCCAACCACATCAAACTTAAGAACCTACAAAATGCATTTAGCGACTTGCATAGTGAGGCGTCTGGCCAGAAGACCTTTCAGATCCACTTGCGTCACTGCCTCCTGTCAATAACTTTAGGTTTTCCCGGTGATATGCAACCGCATGTCAATAGGTAATTTTGATTATTGTAGATCCTTTGGTCCTGTTCACCATGGTACTTTCAAGTCTGTTCACATTCTTCTAGACTTGTTCATACTTAGGTTCATCTAGTCTTCACGAATCTTTTTCCTCTGTACATATAATTCCTTTAGAAGTGGATATCACCTAATATTTGAACAATGTTTTATATGTATCAAACTCTTACATTATCATGGATTGTTTGTCACCTTCAAATATTTTAGAGGTTTTTTTCAGCAATCTCCTCATTGGATGATGACAAAACTTTTTATATAGATATAATAATTAATTTGAAAAGATTTGTGTAAAAACAATTAAAATTGCTTGCAACATTTAAAACTTATAGAATCATATGTCGACATCTAAATTTTTGGCCGGCCTGTCATTCATTTATTGCATAGAAAATTAAGGATTAATTTTTAACTCCTGAACAAAAATATCAAAATTAACTTGCATGGCATATAGTTTAGGAGCATTTATTATTTAATTTATATATTTCAATTAATTGCATTAGCATCAGATTGGTGGTGGACGGTTTCGAGCTTTAAATTTGATAAATTGAGCCCACGAAAGGAGGGAAAATTCGGCTAAGCTCAGGGGAGGTAGTGGCCGAAATTCATAGGCTTGAAGGGCTTTAATTGGCCCAATTTGAACTCAATTTAGCCCACCGAGAGTTTAATCAAGGGCAATCCTTAGGTTATTAGAGCCCATCACATTAGAAAAGGCTTAAGAGTTAAGTCCAAGATATTAAAGTTAACCTAGGTTTGCATTATAAATAAAGTGTCATACCTCACCAATTAGACTCGGCAATTCTATTCTAAAAGCACATAAAGAGACATACACGTGAAAGGGAGTCCTCACCTGAGCTGCCTGAGTTGCTGTTGCTGCACCATCTTTGCTGCATCACCCTTCGTAGCGACGACAGCTCGCTGCTGTGGCCTTGTTAACATTGAAAATGGTTCAATGGGCCATGGGTAAAAAGTAAGGCCCAATACATTTGAGATTTGTAAAGGGAGCCCATAAAGGTT